>CM028885.1:340305-381803 GCA_016801885.1 Toxotes chatareus
TCTCCTGAAGTCCACCACCATCTCCTTGGTCTGTGGTCTGTTGGTCAGAAAGTCCAAGACCCAGTTCCCCAGTGTTGGACTCTGAGGAGGGAGAGCTTCTGTGCCAGGGTCTGTGGAATGATGGTATTGAAGGCTGATGAGAAGTTCAGGAAGAGCAGACAGACGGACGAGTTCCTGCTCTCCAGGTGGGAGAGGGTTGGACCACTGATGAGATGGCGTCATCAGTGGAGCGGTTCTTCCTGTAGGCATACTGGTGGGGGTCCACAGTGACATCGATGGAGTCTTTGATGTAGCCCATGACAAGCCTCTCGAAGCACTTCATGGCTACCGGGGTCAGAGCTATGGGTCGGTAGTCATTGAGGCCTGTCAGTGTTCAGCACTTGGGGACGGGGACAATTGTGGCAGTCTTTAAACAGGTAGGGACGGATGCCAGTGACAGTGAGGTGTTAAAAATGTCCATCAGCACCTCAGACAGGTGATGAGCACAGTCCCTCAGTACCCGCTCTGGGATGTTGTCGGGCCTGCAGCTTTGGGGGGGTTAATTCCTATAAGGGTTCTCCTCACGTTAGCTGTGGTCACACTCAGGGGTGTGTCACCGGGTGGTGGTGTAAGTCTGGTGCGGGGTGGAGGAGTCAGGATCCTCAAAGCGGGCATAGAACCCGTTGAGTGCATCTGGCAGTGAGGGGTCCAGGGGGCATTGTGCATCCCTGGTGTTGTAGTTTGTGATGCCCACCCCGAAGAGGATGGGAAGGCACGGTCCATCCCGCCAGTACCGCCACCCAGAGTGACCCTCAGGTCCAAAAATTAGCCATACTGTCACGACTGAGCAAGATTTGAACCCAAATGCACAACTCAACAAGGAGTTCAAAATAACAGTCTGTATTTCCAAACTAAAATTCTCTCGTGGCGAGGCAAAAGTCAACAAACAAAATTAAAGACTACTAAAAAACACAATATCACTCTTTGCGAGGAAAAACTACTAAAAAATAAAAGACCAAGACAAAACACAATATCACTCTTAGCGAGGAAAATATGAAATAAACCAAAAAAAGTACAGACAAAACTAAACAATGGCTAGAATGAGTAAACTGTGAATGTGACCTGACAGACTGAGGAAAACGCTGGTTCTACTATCAAAAGACAGGACGAACTGGCACAGAACGAAGGGAGACGCAGACAATATATAGACACTAGGTAATGGGGAACAGGTGGAAACAATCAGGGCGGGAAGACAATCAGACTGGCAGGAACACAAGGGGAAGGGCAAGCTACCAGGAACACAAAGGGAGGACTGATTACAAAATAAAAGCGGAATGCACAAGACAACATAGCACAGGACAAAACATAACAAGACCTTATTTCCTCACTGTGACATTAGGATCTTATCTTCAACTGGGGCATCTGAAGCAGGAGTTTGTCAAGTTGATTAACATACGTAGACTGGACTGGACAGTCCAGGTTTGTGCAAAAGCTGTAGAAGTTGTCGAAACTTATCAAAAAAATGACTGTTATAATGACAACCTATTCAGTGACTCTTCCATTACTCTGTAATGAGTGGTTGTTTGAGTTACTGCTGCCTTTTCCATCATCATCATCTCCACCAGTCTGCCCATCTCCTCTGACCTCTGACATCAAGGCATTTTCATCCACACGCCTAGCCCTCACTGGATATTTTCTCTGTTTCAGATCATTCTCTGTAAACCCTGCACATGGTTTTCCTGTTGATAGCTTCAGAGATCAGCTCACGGTCTGTCTCAGAGCCAGTCAGGGACTTCCTGTGGACTCGACGACCTTCACCGCCCACCACGACGGTCCTGCTTTCATGTCACACATCTTAGTGTGTGTGTGTGTTATGAGTGTGTGTGATCGTTTATCATTTACTAAACAAAAAAACACGTCAGATTCCAACTTTTATTGATGATTGATCAGTTTCCCTCTGATGTTGTTCGACTGATTCATGGATTCGCACCTGCAGCATGCGGTGATGTCACCTGGTGGGATTTAAACCAATCAGAACTGCAGCTGCTGAGGCCTCTTCCAAAGCTGTCCACACAATTCATGGTTTTTCAGCTCCAGAAAAAGTGTGTGTGCTTGGACACTGAGTAGAGACAGATCTGAACTGTGATTGGCTGATGGGTCAGCAGGGATTTTTGTGGATCTTCTTTAAAGGGGATCCATGTAGTCGCAAGACACAGGAAGTCACAGGAAGTTAAAAAAAACAAAACAAAGTGAGGTATGAACATGTTGTTTTAACTCCTGTTTATTCAGGGACATACAGTACAACTGACAACAACGCTGTCCTCTGAACATATAGGTGCTTAGCTCATCTACAGCCTGATCTTATTATCACAACCTGAGAAAACAGCATTGAACTGGCACCTGTCTGATCACATGACTGCATCTCTAGCCCATATGGTATTATTGCCTTAAAAAGACAATACATTTCCTTAGAAATGATTTTTACACTTTGCAAATAATCCAGGCTGTTACTGATGATACAAACTGGGGCTTCATATGGACAATACAATTACACAGTGAATATATTGTATGTATGAAATCTGATATCTGAAAATTCCAGATTTACAGATGTTTGGATAGTTTCTGGCCAGAAACACCTCCCGTCTTCTGGAAAACACATGTCAGCTGGGGTAAAAGATTGTCCAACTGTACCATGAAGTTTGTCTCAAGTGGATGTGTCAGCATTTATCTGTTAGAAGTTAGAAGAGTAGCTTGCCATAGAGTTCTTCTGCCCCCAAGTGGCCAAAATAAAGAACTGCTTCCTTAACGGGAGATGATTCTCTCTCCAAATTTTGTTCATCTTTTGTTTTACCTTATCAGACTTTACATTTTAACAGCTGCACAGTGAAATTGCATAATAAGAAGAGGGGAAAAGGCCAGCATGTGTTGAGCTCATCAATATGAAAGAATGCAGGCCACCTGGCTTTAAACTCTCAGGCTGCTGGGTTTTGCTTCACCACCTCACTATTTCTTTGTCTGACGTCATTCAAAAGTTCAACTCTCACATTTTCCAGACTTTCATCTGTGAGGGTGTGATGGACAGCTTGATTTGGTATTTTGATTAATAGTGCATGGGTGACATAATACATAATCGATAGTGAACTCTTGCCAAAACTTTGATCACATTTGAAACCAGACAGACCAGGTAAATATTCCTACTTATATCTGCATCAAGACAACACACTGTCAACTTCACGACTGACCTATCCTCCAATAAAGTAATGAGGACATTAGTGTTCTGTTATTTTCTCACTTTTTGAAATAGATTCTTGAGAGTTTGAATAAAACTGCTTTGAACTTTGAAAAAGAAAAATTAAGAAACCTATACTCATGTTTATGCCTTGGTTAGCTCAGTTGGTAGAGCACCAGACTCCACCACCCAGATATTAGAGATAGAATCCATCTCATCCTGTTAATGATGTGGGTGTATCAAGAACAGCAACTTTAGAAATGTCTGCCAGTCCTGATTTGTCTGACTGTTTCTCTCCCATAGATCTCACTGAGTTGACTTCAATAGTTACTAAATCTAAACCATCAACATGTCTCTTGGATCCTATCCCAACCTGACTTCTTAAAGATGTTTTGCCTTTGATTGGCACTTCCACATGAGACCAGATAAATCTCTCTTTGGTAACAGGATATGTTCCACAGGCTTTTAAGGTTGCAGTTATCAAACCTTTACTTAAAAAGCCTTCTCTGGACTCTGACATTTTGGCAAACTATAGAACTGTATCCAATCTCAAATTCTTGAAAAGGCTGTTGCAGCTCAGTTGTGTGACCATCTTCATAGGAACGGTTTGAAGTTTTTCAGTCAGGATTTAGAGTTCATCATAACACAGAAACAGCACTGGTGAAAGTTACCAACGACCTTCTCATAGCATCAGACAATGGACTCGTCTCTATACTTTTCCTGCTAGATCTTAGTGCTGCATTTGACACTATTGATCATAGTATCCTATTGGAAAGATTGGAACATGTCATTGGGATTAAAGGAACAGCACTAGGCTGGTTTAAATCATATCTATCAGATAGATTCCAGTTTGTTCATGTTAATGATGAGTCCTCCATTTATACCAGAGTTAGTCATGGAGTTCCACAGGATTCTATGCTTGGACCCATATTGTTCACCTTATACATGCTTCCCCTAGGCAATATTATCAGGAAGCATGGAAAAAAATTCCATTGCGATGCAGATGATACCCAGTTATATTTATCTATGAAGCCAGAGGAAACAGATCAGTTAACCATACTTCAGGCATGTCTTAAAGACATAAAGGCCTGGAAGATCTGTAACTTTCTTCTTCTGAATTCAGACAAAACTGAGGTTATTTTGTTTGGTCCCAAACACCTCAGAAACAGTTTATCTAATCATATAGTTACTCTGGATGGCATTAATTTAGACTCCAGGACGACTGTGAGGAACCTTGGAGTTATTTTTGGTCAGGATTTGTCCTTTAACTCGCACATAAAACAAGTCTCTAGGACCGCCTTCTTTCACCTGCGCAATATCAGTAAGATCAGGAACATTCTGTCTCAGAGTGATGCTGAAAAACTAGTTTATGCTTTTGTTACTTCTTGGCTGGACTACTGTAATTCCCTATTATCAGGATGACCAGTTAACTCTGTAAAAAGCCTCCAGCTGATCCAAAATGCTGCAGCCAGAGTACCGACTGGAATTAGCAAGAGAGATCATATTACTCCTGTACTAACTTCTCTTCATTGGCTTCCTGTAAAATCCAGAATTGATTTTAAAATCCTTCTCCTCACATATAAGACCCTCAATGGCAGGGCTCCTTCATATCTCACAGAGCTGATAGTACCGTATTATCCCAACAGATTGCTTTGTTCCCAGAATGCAGGTTTGCTTATGGTTCCCAAAATCTCTAAAAGTAGAATGGGAGGCCGAGCCTTTAGCTATCAGGCCCCTCTCCTGTGGAACCAGCTGCCAGTTTGGGTTCGGGAAGCAGACACCCTCTCTAATTTTAGAATTAAGCTTAAAACCTTTTTGTTTGACAAAGCTTATAATTAGTTGTAGTAACAGTCTTAGTTATTATGACTAAACTTATAGTTAGTCACAATTATTTCTATAGACACTGGTACAGTTAAGGATATAGCCCATAGTAGGGCTGGCTCAGGCAACTGAACCATCCCTTAGTTATGCTGCTATAGGCCTAGGCTGCTGGGGGACTTCCCATGATCCTTTGCACACCTCTCTTCTCTCCTCAGACCCACTCTCACATGTATTAGCCTTTATTCCATGTCATTAACTCTCTGTCCTCTCTCTCCTGTAGTCCTGTGCCTGTCTCTCTCTGGTCTCTGTCTCTGTACCTTTCTGCAGGTGTCTCTGGCTCCGGAGCTGCATGTTCTCTGTCTGTGGTCCTGGCTCCACCCACCTGCTGCTGTTTATTGTCTACAAAACCCCTTTTTTGGGGGAAGGGCCCGGGTTTTTCTAAAACCCCAAATTATTTTTTTCTTTGAAAATTTTAAAGGCCCTTTTAAAAGGGTTTTAAATTTTTTTGGGGGGAAAAAGGGGGATTTTTAAAACTTTTTCCCTTTTGTGTTTACCTTTGGGAAAATTTTAGACCCCCAAATTTTTTAAAACCCCGGGGGAAACCGGGGATAAATAAACCCGAAACAGAAAAAAAAGGGGGCCGGGGAAAACGGGGGAAAGGGGGGAGGGGGAAAAAATGGGGAAAAAAAGAAGGAGAAGGGCGGGAGGGGGAAACCCGGGGAAAAAAAGGGCTAAAAACATAAGGATAAAAAAACAAAAGGGGGAAAGGGGGGAAAAAAAAAAAATTTTTTTTTTTAAAAAAACCCCGGGGCCCCGGGGGCCCTGAAACCCCTTTTGTTTTTTTAAATCCACTTTGTTTTTTTTTCAAAATCGGCTCAAATTAAAATTTTAAAATTTTTAAAAAAAATTTTTTTTTTTCTGGAAATTTGGGGGTTAAAAAGAAAACCAAATTTTTTAAAGGGGGAGAAGTTTGTTCTTTTTTAAAGGTTTTTAAAACCCCAAAAACAAAAAGGGGGGAATTTTAAAGGCCACCCCCCCTTTCCCCCCTCCGAAAATTTAAAACCCTTTTTTTTCCCCTCCGTCCCAAAAATTTTTAAAATGGGATTTTTTTGGGTGGGGTTCATAAAACCCCAAAACGGAAAGAGTTGGGGAAAAGGGGGGGCCCGGGTGCAGTTTTAATTGGGCCCTTCAAACGGAGGGTTTGGGGAAAAAAAATTTTGCCCGGAAAAAAAAAATTTTTGGAAAAAAAGGGGGAAAAAAATTTTTTAAAAATAAACCCCGTTTAAAAAAATAAACATTACCCCCCAAAACTTGGTCTGTTTTTAGTTTTTAAGGGGGGGAAATGGGGTTGAAACCCCCTTTGGGAAGGGTGGGGGTTTTAGGGGGGGTTGTGCTCCCCTTTTGGAGGCCCTTTTTTTGGGATGGGGGGGCTTTTAAAAGTTTCTTTTTAAAAAATTTCCCGGGGTTTAAAAAGTTTTAAAAAAAAAGAAAAAAGGGGTTGTTTTTAATTTTCAAAAGGCTGGGGTTGGCCCTCGGGCTGGGGCCCAACCCAAAAGGGGGCCCTTCGGGACCCGGGGTTCAAGGTGGGGAAGCCTTTGGGGCCCAAAACATCGTGGAAAAAAGAAAAAAACTTTGAAAATAAGCTGGGCTTTTGCGGAGAAATAGATTATTTTTAAAACCAAAGGGAAACATTGGGAGGGGGGAAGGGGGGGGAAACAGGGCAAAAAAGGAAAAAAGGGGGAAATAAAAATCCAAACCCAAACTTGAGATTTTTCAAAAAGACAGTAGCGGGAATGGACACTGAAACCCTTTTTTTTTTTAAAATTTTTAAACCCAAAATTTACAAAAAAATAAGGAAAAAACTTGGGGGAATTTGTTAAAAAACCCTTTTAAAAAACCAAAAACCAAAACCGCAAATTTTTAAAAATTTATAAATCCAAAGGAAATTTTGGGAAAAGGGGTTAAAAGAAAGAAATGAATAAAGGGGAAAAAAATGTGGGGCCCCCGACTGTTAAAAACTTTAAACGGCCCCAAAGGGGGGGTTTAAAGGATTCCCTTTTCATTTGGGGGCCGGGGGGTTTTTTTTTTAAAATGAACCGGTTTTTCCCCTTCCCCTTAGGGAAGCGGTTTTGTCGCTTACCAGGAAAATTTAGGGGGGTTTTTTTTTATAAAGGGATTTAAAAAAGTTTAAAAAACTTTTAAAGGGCAAAAAAACAAAATTTTAAAAAATTTTTAAAAACCCCGGGGAAAGCGGGGAAAAAATTTTGGGGAAAACAAACCGGGGGGGGTGGAATGGGGTGGGGGAAAAGGGGGAAAAAGGGGGGGAAAAAAAGGGGGGAATTTCCCCAAACCCCTCCCCCCTGCCTAAAAAAACGGGGCCCCCGGGGAAAAAGGGATAAAAGGTTTTGAAAAAAAATAAAAATAAAACTTAAAAAAAAAATAAAACCCGAAAAAGAAACCAAGCAAAAGAAAAAAAATTTCCGCCAAATAAATGGGGGGGGGAAAAAGGGCAAACCAAAACTGCCCCAAAGGATTTTTGTAAAAATAAAAGGGGCCAAATTTTTAGGGGGGGGTACAAATGTAAAGGGGTTTAAATTTGGGGGTAAAAATCGGGAAAGGGTTTTCCCTTTTTCCCAGGGGGAAAGGCCCCAAACTGGGTTTTTTTTTTTTTAGTTTTTCAAATTTTTTTAAAAAAGGCTTTAAAGGGGAAAAAGGCCAAAGGGTTTGGGAAAGCCCCTTTTTGGGCGGGATAGGTGGAAATGAGGGGAAAAAAGGGGGGAAAACGGGCAATAAAAAATTCCCCCCCCAAAAAAATTTTTTCAAAAAAACCCCGGGGAAAATCAAGCCAAAAGGGAGGGGAAAAAATTAAAATATTAATGCCAAAAAAACCTTAAAACCCCCAAAAAAATTTTTTTTTAACTTGTTTTCCCGGGGAAAAAATTTTTAAAAAATTTTTTAAAGGGACCCCGGGAGAAAAAAAAGTGGGGAAAAAACCCCAAAGTGGGAAACCCAAAGGGCTAAATGGGGGAAAAAATTTAAAAAAAAAAATTTCAAAAAAAGGGACAAAAGGGGGTTTAATTTTTTGAAAAGATTTTTTTTCTTGCCCTTTTTCCTTTTAAATTTCCCCATTTTTTTGTCCTTTGGCACTGAAAAAACTGATAAAAAGGGTTGTTAAGGGAAAGGGGAAAAAAATCCTGTCAATTTAAAAAGGGTGGGGGGGAAAAAAATTTTTTGTTTTCCCCCTTTTTTTCCCGGGGGGGGGTTTTTTGGGCCCATCTACCCCCCAGCAAAAAGGGGGGGGAAAAAAATTTTTCCAAAAAGTTTTTTTAAAAAACCCCTGTTTTGTTTAAAGCCCAAAGGGTTTTTAAAAGGGGGCCCTAGGGGGGGGCAAATTCCTGGGGCCTAAATTTAAAAAACCACCAAAAATAAAAAAAGAAGTAATTTTTTAATAAAAATAAATTTTTTGGGGAACTTTATTAAAAAAGCCAAATGAAAAAACAAAATTTTTTTGGGGGACAAGAAAAAAATTTTCCCCGGGGGAAAAAAGGGAAAGGGCCCTGCCCTGGCCGACTTTTTTTTCCTATTTAAAACCCCTTTTTTTTTCCTTTTGTCCCCATTCCCTGTCGGAAACCCCAAACCCTTTTCCCCAAATGTTTCCCCCCCGGGGCCCAAAAAGGCCCTTTTCAAAAAAAAAAGGGTATTTCCAATGACCTTGGGCCCTTTTCTTTGTCCTTTTATTGAGCAAAAAAAATTTTAACACTTTTTTGGGGGTTTTTAAAACCAACCCCAAAAAAAACCCCCCCGGGGGATTTTTAATCCCTTTTCTATTAAACCCCCCCAAACCTTGGATTTTTTTTTTATTTAAACCTGTTTTCCCATTTTTTTCCCCCCTTCTTTGCCCCCCCCAAATGGTGTTCACATTATTGCAGGAGATTTTAATAAGGCCAACTTAAAGACTGTACTTCCGAAGTTCTACCAGCATGTTAAATGTACTACAAGGGGGGAGAACACCCTGGATCATGTCTACACCAACATCAAGAATGCATACAGGGCCGTACCCCGCCCCCACCTCGGACAGTCAGACCATCTTTCCGTCCTGCTGCCCCCAGCCTACACCCCCCTCAGATGCAGGAACAGGCCCACCACAAAAACTGTAACAACTTGGCCTGAAGATGCACTCCTCAAACTCCAAGATTGCTTCCAACAGACAGACTGGGACGTGTTCGAACAACAGGAGCTGGAGACACTCACAGGCACGGTGCTGGACTATATTCAGTTTTGCATCGGGAATGTGACTGTGGACAAAACCATCAGGGTTTTTCCCAACCAGAAACCCTGGATGACCAGCCAGGTCCACGCACTCCTCAGAGCCCGTGATGCTGCTTTCAGGTCAGGAGACAGTGCACTGTACAGTGCCGCTCGAGCTGACCTGAAAAGAGGCATAAAAAGAGCTAAGGCGGATCACAGGATGCGTATAGAGTCCCACCTGTCCAGTAACAATACTCGGGAGGTGTGGCGGGGCATACAAGACATCACCAACTTCAGAGGTTGTGATGCGTCGACGGCTGAACAGAGTGAAACACTGGCAGAGGAGCTAAACTGCTTCTTTACCCGGTTTGAATCGCAGCATGCCCCAACCATGCCCCCACCCCCAACCTCACCCACACCCACACCCCCCATCTGGCTCTGGCTCCAACGCAACCCCACTCACCATCCAGGAGCATGATGTCAGACGGTGCTCCTGGCAGTGAACACCAGGAAAGCTACTGGCCCAGACGGAGTACCTGGCAAGGTGCTCAGAGCGTGCGCTCACCAGCTCGCCCCCACCTTTACCAGGATCTTCAACCTCTCTCTGGATCAAGCAGTCATCCCACACTGCCTCAAATCATCCATAATAGTCCCGGTGCCGAAGAGGTCTCCCATCACCAGCCTGAACGATTACCGACCGGTGGCCCTCACTCCGGTAATCATGAAGTGCTTTGAGAGGCTTGTCCTCCAACACATCAAGGACTATCTCCCCCCAGACTTTGATTCTAACCAGTTTGCTTACCGTGCAAACAGATCCACTGAGGACGCCATAGCTGTAGCTCTTCACTCTGCACTGAACCACCTAGAGCAGCAGCAGAGCTACGTCCGGATGCTCTTTGTGGATTATAGTTCTGCATTTAACACAATAATCCCGGACAGATTATGCACAAAACTGGACACTCACATGTGCCTGGATAAAGGACTTTCTAACAGACCGACCCCAGACTGTGAGACTAGGTCCCCACCTCTCCTCCACCCGCACGATGAGCATCGGCTCCCCACAGGGCTGTGTGCTGAGCCCTCTCCTCTACTGCCTCTACACCCATGACTGCAGGCCGGCCCACAATGACAATCTTATCGTCAAGTTCGCTGACGATACTACAGTGGTCGGACTCATCTCCAGGGGTGATGAGGCTGCCTACAGGGAGGAGATCCTGAAGCTGGCTGCTTGGTGTACTGAGAACAACCTCGCTCTCAACACCAAGAAAACCAGGGAGATCATTATCGACTTCAGGAGGCACCGCACAGACCCAGCCCCCCTCTACATCAACGGCGAGTGTGTGGAGAGGGTCCACACCATCAGGTTTCTTGGCGTCATCATCTCGGCCGACATCTCCTGGTCAGAGAACATCACGTCAATCACCAAGAAGGCTCAGCAGCGGCTACACTTTCTGAGAGTCCTCAGGAAGCACAAGCTAAACTCCAATCTGCTGCTGACCTTCTACCACTCATCCATTGAGAGCCTGCTGACATACTGCATCACCAGATGGTACGGCAGCTGCACTGCAGCAGACAGGGAGAGGCTACAGAGGGTCGTGAAAACAGCACAGAAGATCATTGGCTGCCCTCTCCCCTCCCTGTTGGACATCTACAACACCCGCTGCCTCAGCAGAGCCACAAACATTATCAAGGACAGCTCCCACCCTGGCTCTGACCTGTTTGACCTGCTACCCTCTGGGAGGCGCTACAGGTGTATCAAGACAAAAACCAATAGACTCAAAAATAGCTTCTTCCCAAAAGCTATAACTGCCCTAAACTCCAGTGGGAAGTTTCTGAAATACTCCGGGCCACTAAGGACTCATGTGCAATACTTTCTGTTAACTATCGCAACATGTGCAATTGACACTGAATGTAATACCAAAATGTGCAATACCGAATGCGACACTAATGTGCAATATATATATATATATATATATATATAGTATACATACGTATCACACCATACTTAAATACATAAACAATACATGTGCACATCTGTTTATTTTGTAAATATTTTAGTTTATATTTTATTTTATACTTCAGATCTTTTATTATTTTATTATCTTATTTTACACTGCTTTTGCACTGATACTGGTGGTGGCTTAATCTCGTTGTACTTACGTATAATGACAATAAAGGCATTCTATTCTATTCTATTCTATTCTATGTTGCTCCTTCAAATCTCAGAGCAAGAATCTTTTTTCTCTTTCTTCTTCACTTTATTTTTCTTAGTTTTCAAGCAGTTTGGTTTAATTGACTCACTCACAAAGACACATCAGAAACTTGTACAGCTTCATGACACCTGAGGTTCAGTCACACTGGAGCAAAGTGGCGACTGAGCTGTCCATGTATCGCAGTGTCGGTGATGCCAGTGTACAGGTCACATCTTAAGCTCAAACAAGGACTCGTTCCTCCCAGGTGTCTCCATAGATGTTCTTCTTCACCTCTTTCTTAGGTCTCAGGGGCTGGTTTGAGCACTGTCCTGGCCTTCTGGGTGAGTGTGACCTGGTAGTTCTCTCTGTTCTTGAGCCTCAGGTCCTCATAGAGGATAGGCTTCCTCTGGGGCTCCTCCTCTTCCACATACAACTGCTCTGAAGCTGGCACGTTGAAGTCATCTGCTCGGTCTACTGGGGGTTAGGCTTAGGTTGTTCTGACATTGCACTGACATTTTTCCAGCGGTTGTCTTTGGGGCTGTAGCCTGGGGTCTGGTGGGGTGCTTTGAGGGATGAACTGGAGCTGTGCAGGGTGCAGATCACTCCCCCACTGTACTGCACTGCAGTCTTAGAGTAAACTGGCTGCTTTCCCACCTCTGCTCCACCACACTCCTCCTCGAGCTCAAGCTCGCCTTCCATCACCTCCTTCTCACCCTCATCACCCATCAGCCTCCCTGTTGCTTTCTTTCAGCTGCTGCTGCTGCTGACGTCCCGGCATGAGCTGGAGTCTGTCATCTGTGGCATCTTGTTCCTCAAGCCCTTTATTTCTCTCTGTTCCACTGATTCCTCCCAAATCTGTTGGTCATGGGTGCAGATCTTTTCCTGATACCACAGCAGAGCATCTTTTACTTTGGAGAAGACTGATGTCTCGTCCTCACGGGCAAAGGACAAAACATCAATATTATTTCCCAAAAACATTTTTTTAAACTGTCAATTTGTCAACATACAATCATAGAACAATATTGAATGTACTCAACATTTCAAACATTAAACAACAGTCATGTTTTATGTACATTTGTTTTGGGACTATGGGATTGTGGGTGTGGGGGGTTCTCTTTCCCAGCAGCCCTCTTTCTTCTCAGAATGACAGGACCATATGAGCGCTCCTTGTCCACCACACTGCTCACCCCTTTAGCCAGCTCTTCTATTGCTGAAGCCTGGTACTGCTTATCAGCGCAGCTGCTGTCTGTGCCATAGTTATGGGGATAATGGATGTCATCCTCATGGTAGATGACAGAGTGGAAGAACACATCCTTGTTCTGTAGGTATCACTCTGAGGGTTCAACATAGTATGTTCCTGCTCAGACCTGTGGTCCCAGTGACCAGTGGTAGCTCCAGGATCAGTTTCTCACTACCAGGGATGTGGACTTAAATCATCAGAGCGTACTCCACACGGATGATGTTGCAGCTCAGCATGGATGGTTCTATTTTTGGTAATCTGATGGTCTTTCCCTGCCAGGCATCACACATACCAGAGATGATGTGGTTTCCTCGCACTGAGGAGGCCAATGGCCTTGGTGCAGCCATTGGCCTGGTAGATGTATTTGGCAATGATGGCAGCCTTGGGCACCACAATACGGGAGCAAGTGTTCTCAGACTTTGCGCTGATGTTGATGTCTTCACCCTCGCAGAAGCCTCGCCGATCAATTTTTGCATTCAGGTCAGAATGCAAAAATTCTGGGCAGTGACACCTGGCCATCAGGTATGAACATACAGGTGACTTTCTTCTGCTTCATGCCACCCGTTAGAGACAGCAGGTCTGGGGTGTTGACATCCAGGGGCTCCTCCACTTCAAAAGGTTTCACTCAAATGAAAGGTTTTCCAGGGTAGATGTCAGGGTTGTTATCCTTTACATACTGAAAAAGGTGAAAATGTTGATTATGTGGATATAGTTTCACACTTTTAATGTCAAGGAAACGTGGACTTCAGGACCAGTTTTAGGGCTTGACATGACGTCATAATGAATCCGCTGGGTCCAGGTCAGCAGACTGTTTTTTTCGCCTGCCTGCATTTAAAGACATTTAAACACTGCCATTAAATAGAGTAAACTACAGCGCTGTTCCACGTTAATGTCCGGTGATATTACCTGTTTTGTGCGCTCATCAAGTTAATCACAGTCTCGGCATCTGTGTTTTCTTGCTCATAAAGTTGAGTGGCCATGGTCATATGATTAGTATTATGCGATGTCACCGCAGCAACCCTGGTTCGAATCCTGGGCACGGCAGCGCTGATTTCACTCCTCCAGCCTTTGCTTCATTTTCTGGTAAATTTCTAATATAACTCAGAGAGGTGTTGCAGCACTGTTCAAGGTTTTCTTTAGCATTTGTTTATGTAATGTTTGGTTGCCAAAACTATGGCTTGTAAACTATATTTGATTATTTCCCATATTTTTTTATTTTTTGGCCTTTGATGCTATTTTCATTGTATTTATTCATCTGGTTCCATTGCAGCTCATTTGAGTTGAGTGCCATTCCATATATTGTCCGCTAGATGGCGTTCATAGCGCAGTGGTAGAGAGTAGACTCACGCATCAGAGGAAGAATAAATTAGTAGCAGCTCAACACGTGTGCTCTCGCTATTCTTTACCACAGGTTAGTAAACACGAAAAGTCAAATGTACAGTGCCAACTTTATAAGCCTTACAATGTCACCGATGCTATGGTTTAATGTGCTGAGAAATGAACTTGTTGTGGGAGATATTTGAGTAGAGAGTAGACGCTGTTGGAAGCTAACCTGCTAATGCTAGCGGACATGTAGTGATGGCTGATCGAGGCTTTGTTGAAGCTTCGACACCTGATTCAAAAAATGGTTCATTACCCGAGGCTTCAATGACACAGTACTCGACTAGGACATCTAGTGGTCAATAAAATTAAGTGCAATCAAGATGTGTCATTTACTGGTTCATTGATTGTTTGGGATTTGATTCGGCATGCACGTTCTTGTTCGACTACACTACATGTTTGTGTGGTTTCAAGCTGACACAATAAAATATAAATATTAAATATACATATTAAATACATAGGCTGCTATATTATTTGACACGTCTGATTGTTGTAGGAAACAGCGATATACTTGGCCTGATATTTTGTGTTATGAATCGTGAGCTATTCTGATACAAGTCTAAGTCCCCAGATGGCAAATGAGATCTCATTCCAAATGTCTAATTCATGAGCGAAATAACACGCAGCTCTGACGGGAATCGAACCCACACTACATTGTTGCAAGACAAATAAACCAATGACAGGGTTTCGATACCGAATGAAGCAGTGAAGTGGTTCATACGTCAAATGTTAAAAAGCAGTAGTTCAGTGATACAGTTCATGGTATAGTGACAATAGAGTAAAATGCAATAAGTTAGGAGCAAAGTATACCTAACTGGAAGTGAATATGTTACTTAAGATACAAGATTAGTAAATTGGTGTTTATGTGTGATGTAAGAAGCTGTGACCATAAGCTTAGGTGAGCTATGGCAATATGGACATGGACATGTATTAAGGCAATATAGTCAATGATGTTGCAGAATATCTGAAGTCATATCAGTGTTGATAATGTTTATATTATAGAGGAAGAATAAATCCTCCGTCCTGAGACTAGTAGCAGCTCAACACGTGTGCTCTCACTATTCTTTACCACAGACCATATGCCCTTTGAGCCACGACTCAGAGGAGCAACACTCAAATGCCTTTCCATAATGGCACTGTATAACACAACTTCTTGTTGTCGCTGACTGGAATTATTTTCTTTAAACTGCTCATAAGATCTTCATGTTCAGAAGATGACGTGAAATAACTTTTTCTTCTTTTGCTGTTAGGCCCTGGAAGCAAAATATGTGAGGCCAACACAGGTATGTGCCATTTACAACAACATAATGGAGCCAAAATGGCCAAATAGCATCTGCAAGCGCAAAAAAGAAAACATCTCCCGTCCTCCTTGGAGGGTGGGTTCAGACTCCCACACTAACCCCTAGGGCTGGGTATTGATTCAAATTTCAAGAATCAATTCGATTCCGATTCTCAAGATTCAGAATCGATTATCACAATTCAATTCAATCTTGATTCGGGTAAGTGTTATTAAAAACATTTTTTAAGCTATTATCTGAATTACATGACTGTGTAGTTATGCAACATATTAATGCCAAAAACAATGCTGTGGGGCAGAATTACCAGATCCAGCAGATCCAGGGCTCTAAGTGTATGACATTCAATTGCCTTTGAAGTGCGAACATGTAAACTGTTGGGGACTTTTCTTCTGACATGACCTGAGTAGCTGTCTTCATTGGCTTCAGAGCTCTGACCACATCTTCTGCATCTGTTATGTCTTCCTCTTTCAAGCTGCACAGCTCCTTTTCATTTCTGCGGACTTCGGGTGAGAGTAGAGCGGCAGATATTGCAGGTTGCTGCTCCAGAAAGCGTTCTAACATCTCAAGCGCACTGTTCCACCGGGTCACGACATCAATTGTGAGCCTGTGTGCTTTCAGCTGCAACAGCTTCTGTTTTTCTTTGAGGATGCGGGTGGCTGTCGTACTGCGATGAAAGAACTTTGTAATGTGCCTCACTTTCCCAAGCAGGTGTGCAATATTCGGTTGTTTGAGACCGGCTTGCGAGGCTAGGTGGTTCCTGAGGTTGGTCGTATTTCCACAATACTTCACTTCCATTTGGCATTCCTTGCAAATTGCTTTGCTTTTGTCAAGCGTATCTCTGTCCTTGTTGTTTTTGAACCCAAAATGGTGCCAGACAGAAGCTTTGACCCTTTCTGGCGTTTTCAAAGCCAATGCTTGGTTAACGTTGCGCTTACGATCCGACCCCATGTTCACTGTTTGGATAGCTTCACACCACGCGCGCATGCGTGAATTGGATGATGCGACTAGTGGGGTTAAAGTTCACCGGGGGGGAATGTATTTTAAAAATCGATATTTGCACGTACGAATCGATCTTCAGAAAATAAAATGAGAATCGATTCTGAATCGGAAAATCGATTTTTTCAACACAGCTCTACTAACCCCCTCACCCTAACCCACTGCCTCAATGCTGGCTGCAGCTCCACTCATGGGTCAGAAACAGCTTCTTGGTGAGTGGAGCTGCTGCAAATGCTGGAGTCGCCCAAGTCTCTTCACTCTAAGGCGGACAAGGCAATAAGCTCAAATAAACACTTGTCCATTTTAATGAAATAAACTACTGTCACGTGTGTAATCTAAAAATGAATTAACATTAGGTAGTTACTTTTAAAGATAATTATTGGAAATTGGAAATCAGTTCCACTTTCATTTCAATATCCAGCTAAGTTTATTTTGCAAACTTATCCACCTCTGCTGGTATGTGACTGAGCTGCTGGGTAGAAGAAAGAGTGCCAATGTCCTTTGCTATGTCCTTTGTAGCCTGCTAGAAGTGATTGCTTGATGTTATTTCAGCATTTTATTTTCTCATGAACTGTGTTACTTTTGATCTGGGTGTGTCTATTCCTCCTGTCTGCAGGTGTCTTCAGTGGCTCAACACACCTGGGCCCTGGTGGAGAGTCTATTTAAACCACTGCAATCAATTGCTCACTTTCTGTCTTTCTCTTTCTCTTGAGGGTGAAGACATCAACATCAGCACAAAGTCTGAGAACACTTGCTGTATTGTGGTGCCCAAGGCTGCCATCGTTGCCAAACACATCTACCAGGCCAATGGCTGCACCAAGGCATTTATTTGCATATTTACATGGTGTTGTCTCCCTTTTTGTTGTGACCCTTTGAGCCAGGTCATGACACTCCCTATAGACAGTCTCTTGCACTTGCACACTTACACACCATGCTGTGTGTTCTAGTACCACAGGCACAACACACCGAGGATCATAAAGCAACACAGTGTCCTGTTATAGAAATTAGGATTCGACATCCATGTCATCAGACTAAGAGATAACTTATACCCCAGCTCCAGACAGAGGGACGAGTGAGCGGGAGACAGGGAGAGAAGACAGAGAGGCGAGTGAGCGGGAGGCAGGGAGAGAAGACAGACGAGTGAGCAGGAGACGGAGAGAAGACAGGAGAGTGAGCGGGAGATGGAGAGAGGACAGCGACGAGTGAGCAGGAGATGGAGAGAGGACAGCGACGAGTGAGTGGGAGACAGGAAGAGAAGACAGACGAGTGAACAGGGACAAAATGTTATTTATTTAAATGTAGCAAATACAAAACCACGTGATGCTTCAGTCACACTGTGGTCTCCTGAAACTTTGACTTGGCTGTAACAGTCAGTTCCTTTGCTTTTTTTTTTTTTCTTAACATCAAGAACAGGCATTCACAAGCTCGCTTTGAACAATTTCTGAGGCATCATAAGCCAAATAAAAAACAAACTTGCACCTTGCATTTCTAAACATGTTCCTCTCATCAAAGATGGTTCTGTAGTGAGAGAGCTCTGGAAATTTACAGATTCTGAACATCACATTTCTATCAGCGTGAGAAGCCTTTTGATTCTGAACATCACATTTCTATCAGCGAGACTTTTTGTAAAGACTTCAGCCTCATTTACAAACATAATGAAGGCAGAGCCTCGTTTCTATGACGAGTTGTAGCCTGACCCCTCCAGGACACCACAGGTAATGTGTCCAGCATCCTCCCCTCCTGCAAATGTTGGAGAATCCTCCTCCCATCTTCTCTGCACTCCTGCTCCCATTTACCGCTCCTGACATATCGGGCACCGTTGGGATTTTTACTGGGATGACAGGTGTGCAAACAGGGATGGGGCCCGTACCCACAACAGAGCCCAAACGACGAGCACAGAGCTTTGAAGAGGAGGTGCGGCGAATTGTGGCAACCCCTGGGGTGACAGTAACTGTACTGTGGCCTGTAGAACAGGAGCCGGAGGGATTATGGGAGCTGAATCCAGAATAACATCCCTGACCTGAACCTGAGCCTGCAATGACACAGCACAAATAATGGTTTTAGACAACTGGCCCCTGAAGAAGCATTACTGTGTTTAAAAACAGTTATTAACTCCAACTTACAGAATATCTTACAAACATAAAACAACACTAAGTACTAGTTTATACTAAGTATAAATCTATGGTACATTTGTGACCCTATCAGTTTAGCCTGTACCTGTAGGGGCAGGAGGATAAGCCTGAGGAGGGGTAGATGGAAAAGCTCCTGTGTGGATAGGTGTGGGGGGATAGGGCCCTGCAGGGCAGGCCCCCTGTCCGGGGTAAGGAGCCTGTGTGCTGGGCAGGCCGGCTGTGGAGGCTGGGCGTTTGGTCTGGAACATGCGTCGGTAGGACTGACTGATGTCTCTGTTTCTGGGGATGGTGGAGGACTTGTCAAAGTCAGACTGCTGCTGCTCAGTCTCCCGATCTCCAGCCACTGAGAAACAGTCATACTCTGATACTGAAGGGTAAAAAAAAAAGGTTAGCAGTGCACTTTAAAACTGGTGAGCGACTGATTCTAGAAAGTGCACGTTACCTTGTGAAGGTATAGTGTCTTCAGAGCGGCGGAGTGTGTTGGTCTGCGTGCTGTAGCCACTGGAGCATTGGATGGAGTCTCTACTGGACCTCTGGGTGTCCAGCACCAGACCAGATAAGGCCAGAGCCAATTCCTCGAGGGCCTCAATATCATCAGCCTGTGGCAATCACCAAATGAAAAAAAACATTTAGTAATGAAGTCTGAGAGTCTGATTGTCTGGATACAGCCAGGTATAATTCATTAAAGTCATTAAAATCATGAGGTACAACTTATTAGAGCCATTAAATGGGAACATTAGTGGTGGGAGCCTCGATCATGTGGTCTAAATGCTACGCCTGCAAAAACACTGGCCCTGCAGGAAGCTGAAAGAGAGGTCGTCTGAAACTTACACGTCACAGATGCCATCACATGTAGACTGACTTGTGTTCATGTGCGTCATCAAGTATTGGCAGAAATAGCAGGTGAATGGATCACTGCACAATTCTGATCTTTCTTTTTATCTTTGAGAATTTCCCAGAGTTTTCAAGCACAAAGTTTACAGGTGAGAAACATGTAAGTGAATGTTTGAAATCTTACGGAGCTACTTTGCATCTAACAACACAAACCAGCAGTAAGTATAAATCAGATCAATCAGTGACTCAACATTTTTACTAACAGCAAATTTCTTTACGTAAACTGACTTATTAAAGCTACCAATGTCAAGGTAAACTGAATGAGAGATGGATACGTTTTTAAGAGCTGTGGTAGCAAACCCTGACAAACTGTAGGAGATGGAAATTACAGCTGACCTTCAGAGGTGCAGCCATAGTCATGCCCTTCTCTTCCACTGAGGCTGATGAAACTGGTGCTTGCAGTACAGCCGCAGCTGGTGTTGAGGTCGAGGTGGAGGCAGGGCCTGAGGATGGACTGCTGTCATTGTTCATACTACCATTACTGTCTATTCTAGCTGGGGTCTCCCTGTCCTTCCTCCTTAGTGTGTTGACCATGGGCTGGTCATATGGTCCTGGCTTCGCCCAGTCCTGTGAAGAAAGACATGTCAGTGTTTATTGTTGCTGCTTCACATATTTGCTGATGCGCTTTTGATGAGCTTATAAAAAGTTTATCAATTCATTTCACTTCTCAGTTTTAAAGTCTGGAGGTTTTACCAAAGTATAAAAGACTGATAAATGTATTTATACATTAAACAACAGTAAAAGTTGAACATCAAGACCGAGGTGATGAACAAACCTTCCAGCTGGGGACATGAGACAGAGGCATCTTGCTGGAGCCCAGCATGCAGTAGTGAGGGTAGTCTGGCTGCAAGGCTGAGGCGGGATGTGACCATGAACAGGTGGGGCAGGAGGAGGAGGAGGTGGAGGATGAGGAAGGACGGAGGAACGGGAAGGCAGTGCCTGATCCCAAACTGCCCCCGCTGCTATGCAGGTAGGGGGAACTGGCAGGACTGTAGTGGTCAAAACCACCGGACAACTGGATGTGTGTGCATCGGTGGGAGGAGGGATGATGAACAGAAGGAAACATAAAATGAGATCAATTATTGAAATGAAAAAAAAATACACAACAGGCTGCATAACTGAGGAGACATCACTCACAGGAACACAAAGATAAACAGAACCTGCACTGAACACATGAACACAGAACAATGGGAATGGTCACAAATGTTGAACTGAATGAAAACTGAAGAAACTGATGCCAGGGAGTTTGAGGTTTAACATTTCTGTGACAAACTACAGTCAGTGCAATGTACTGCCACGTCTGAAGTTTACTGTGAGGAGACTTGGCTGCGTATAACGCTGCTACAGCGCAGACATTTATGTGAGAAAGGAGGGTTAAGGTTGGCGCTGGATGAGAGTGAGAGAGTTAACTTGTAAATCAGAGGACATGTGGTTTTACTGTACTGTCTCAACCAGATGCACATACTTGGTCCCAGAACTGTGGTTAAGTGTTGGCAGCTGAAGGTTTTTTCTTACCTTTGTTTCAGCTGGCATAGGCGAGGATGATTTGGATGATGAAGAAATGAAGCCCGAGTCATGGGAGGAGACGCTAGAGAGCCAAGCCGAGGCCTGCTGTGGTAGCGTGGAGCTACGGTACCGATGACGGGAGTGATGGTGGCATGAGGAAGAGGAGGAAGGAGAATGAGAGCGAGAGCAGGATAGGAAACTAACACAGCACACAAAACCCAATCTTCAAATTTCTTTCTTAAACCAGAACAGCTGAGGAAAAATCATTGGGAGAAACACAAAACGCAGGGAGGACGGTGTGTAGAAGACATGGTCTGAACAGCCACAAAAGAAAATGGTCCAACTCTTTAACTCATTTCTCACCAAACATGCCTATATTAAAAAACATCCCTGTGCGCCTTTCCTTTGACAATGTGTTTCCACTTTAACTGTGTTCCTCAGCGGGGTGAGCTAATGAACTACCATCAGTGAGAAAGAGGAGATGAACTCAGACACAAAGAAACCAAGCTAAAGAAATGGAAAACTGCTGCAGCCTGTATTAACCACTGGGTGGCAGACAGAGATCGAGCAACACAAATCTGTCTCCATAGAAGATTCATGATTATTAAAAGGGTAAAAAGGAGAGATTTGCTAATTATAGTAGCTCCTGCATGTACAAATGTCATGGTGTTATAACTACAGATAAAGACTCTGCATGTTTGTCTCCTTGTTCCTCAGTTGGAGGAAATCGATAACCAAAGTAGCTGGACTCATTTCGTTTTCCATTTGACGTCACTTTGAAGCACACTGGATAACAAAAGGCTTTTATGGCTACAGTAGGCAAACGTGTGCTTGAAAGACAAAGCCTCTCTGTTCCATTTATTTGTGACTATGGGTCTCGTGATTGGCTGCAGGAACCTACCTGCACATGCTATACTTCCTGGACATAGTGGTGATGCTGGGGGACGAGGGAGGCATATGATATGACCGGCCACAGTCTGAGCCCTTCAGGTCCAAGATCACCTGAGAGGGAGGAAAATATTAGTCATACTTAACTTCAAGCTGAAAGGTGAAGCCTCTTAAATAAACACACAAAAAGTGTCTTGTTTTGGTGAACTGTTCACACACTGTTTCACCTTTTGATGGTTTATCCTCACCTGTTCGCTAGCAGAGGGAAGCTTGTGGGGGTCAGAGGTCAGGGCTTTGAGGTCATCAGAGATGGCCTGGAAATGGGTGACCTCTCCCAACATGGAAATCTCTTCATCCTAAAAGAATAAAGGACAAAGAGAGAGTAGGGATGTTTGGGTGGTAGATAAAATTATTATCAGTGGCAAATTGTCCTTTTTAGGTAACAGTGGTAGTGTAAAACAGCTTCAGTGACAGTGTAGTGAAAAACATAGACTTGTATTAGTTGTGCGATGAAGTGGACGAGGCAGCATAAAAAAGCATCTTTCCCGTCTGTGGGACGAAAACAAAAAGCCATGACGCTGCACAGTGAGACGGGCTTTCTGTTGTTCTCTCCATGTGCTTTCCGACGGTTCGTTTCTCTCTTTGTCCCCCGCTGTACTCACCACTACAGACAGCAGCATGGCTACGAAACAGCAGAATCTCTGTCTCTCCTCTATAAGTGCCTTCCTCAGGGCCTGCGTCTCTGTCTCTAACAGCAGAACGCATTTACCACGGACATCCTGCATGGCGCTGTCCACCTGCGGCCGGACATCACCTCGACCTTGGAAACAGAAGCACAAACACACACACACATACAAAAAAATGAATATACATTTTATTACAGACTCACGAGGAAAATCATGAGGGACAGTCTTGTACCTTAATCTTCCATAGCAGCACAAATAGAAAGCAGAGTTATGCGACTCTAACATGCACCAATAACTACAATGAAAAACATGATGGTGTAGGAATGAAACACTCGGTGTTTCTGACTCTCAGCACCTCTCTCTGGCGTAGGCCTGATCTGTTACTACTGCTCCATGTTATCTTTTCATTGTGTACATTCCTGTCTTCATCGTGACCATTGGAATGTCTCCACTACGCTTTGGCTATCACCTCAGCATGAATGGCCACTCTTGTCACTTAAGTGTTTCCTGTCTTTTGTTCAAAAGAGGCAAGAAGGTGATCTCCAAAAGTGAGAACCCTTTCTGACTCTGTGTGTGTGTCTGTGTCTGTGTGTCTGTCTGTGTGTGTGTGTGATGTTAAGAGAGGATGCCCTGAAGCCATATCGAGCCTTCTTGAGTTCTCTATGGAGGCAGGAAGGCTGGCGACTGCCCAAGATGACATACAGTGGGCCTCAAAGGCATTATCTAATCACTCAAACTACACTTGCACACAAACACACACAGTCTTGACTTTGATACATGGAGGTTAAACCCACAGTGAACAACTCTATGGTCTGTCTGCCTGCTCTTGTGTGTGGCTAAAGATAAACCAGCCGGTGTCTTTGGCTGAACATTTGACGTGAGGCTCCATATTATGCAAAGCAGTAGTAAAGAAGCACAGATAAAGTTACACAGACACATGTCAGTGCAATCTGTACATTACACATGACACAGCACGTGGGAAGCTGCTTTATCTTTCTATCGGTTGAGCAGAACACAATATAAATAATAGTTAACCATGGCGTCCAGGACACACACAATGATGAAGCCGGTGGAAACTCACACTAAATGGAAACTAGCATCACATTAGCTGACACAGATGAGAGCCGACTAATTGTCTGAATTGCTGAGGTGCAGTGTGAAGGTTGATACTGGGTGAAGTTGTCAAATACAACTCTTAACTATGTACTGTAGGTGGATGAAGTTCTTCTTTGACAGTGTTTGTACTCAAAGTGAGAAGATAATGCATTTCCATCTCCAGTATAAGGAAGTGTTTTGGCCAAAATACCAAAAGTTATCTTTATATTTTTATGTAAATATAGTGATGATGTGGTTCCAAAGAATTCAAATATACAGTGTTACTGCAGCTTTTCAAATACACAAACACTACAAAGTAAAATGTATTAATGTTTAATGCTTGTTGACAAACTGAGTTCCCACATATGGAGAATCCTTTTGGTCTGGTGTTTGTTTATGTGTGTGTTTATTATTTGGGAAAAAAAAAAACTTTTATAATTTTTCCCCCCAAAAGTGAAAATGCCGTTTTTGCAATTACCCCAGGTTACTTAATTGGCCCCTTTTAAACAAAGGGGGGGGCAAGAAACCCTCCCCCTGTTTTTTTAAGGGAAAAGAGTTACGCAAATTAAAAAGGGGAAAAAAGTTTTTTTTTTATTTTAAAAAAATCATAACCAAAGGGGAAAAGGAAACAAAGAATTTAATAAAACACACTTTCCCCAACCACTAGGTGGCAATTTGTGAAAAAGAACAAAACCAAAAAAAACCCTGCACATGGACCAACCGGGGCCCCGAAAACAAGTAAAAGAAGTCACTCAAAATGGAAAAAAAAAAGACCACCCGTGGGAAACAGCCCCCAAATACATAGGGATTCCTTTTTATTCTTTATGCAAAAGTGTTGTCACTTAGAAGTTTTTTGAGTTGCCAATATTTAAAAGGTTTTTTTTTGGGAAATAGCAATGGTTTTTAAACAAGAGATGTTAAGCCTTACTAAATTTTTACATTTTTTACAGACTATGCCCTAAAGTACCATCAGGTGGCAAAATTGGGCAAAAACTGGAGAATCAGCCCCGCCCTTACCCCCCCAAAACTTAAACAAAAAACTTAAAAAGGGAAATGGCCCCTGTTTAAAAATAATGTTTTTCCCAAAAAAATTCGACAAAATACAGGGGTTTAAAAATGCGGGGAACAAACAAAATTTTTAAAAAAAATTTTAAATATTCAATTCATGAATTAAAAAACAAAAAACCAGAAAATATAAATTTTTTTTTAAAGTTACGTAAGAGTATGTTGTTTTTGCGTGTTTTGAAACAAAGGAACCCCAAAAAGATTTTCAATTTTGTTTTATTAAAAAAAAACATTTCAAAAAATTAATTTTTCTAGGGATTTGGGGGAAATTTTTTTTTTTAGTTTCTTATCTAGCCGGGGGTTTTGAAAAGCAGAGGGGCAAGAAAAAACCCTTTTTAAAAGTTTGGATATAATTAAAAAACAGTTTTGTCCAAATTAAATTACGATAAAGGAATGTTCTTTTTTTTGGGTTTCATTTTTTCTCCAGGAAGAAAAAAGTTTCCGAGCCCAAAAAAAGGCTGCAGGAGAAAAACATTGTAAAGGTTTACCCAGAAGGAAGCACTTTTCAAAGAAAAATGTTATACAAATTTTAAAAAAGGGGGCTAAAAATAAACTGATTTTCCCGAAAACGTGATAAAAAATTTTACGGGTCCCAAAAATTTTCCTTTGCTTAGTTGGAGGAAAAGCACTGGGGAAAACATGGGTAAATGAAAAGGTCTTTCCCACCCCGGTTAAAAAGTGTTTAAAAATTTTTAGAGGGAGGATAAAAAACCTGCTTTTTTTCGGGAAAAATCTTTTAAAAAAAAGGGGTTTACTTGTTTGTGCCAAATAAAATTCAGACCAGCAAATTTTTTAAAAATTTTTTCTTTCCATGGGGCGGCCAGCCTTCCTTTTAAAACCTTATCTTATATTTTTAGGCAGTAAAAAAAAAATGTATATTGTAAATTGAAGTTTCTTTTATTCCCCAAAACTTTACACCTTGGGTAAAACTATAAATGTTTTCAAATCCAGGGTTACCGAACCCTGATTTTTTTTACCTTTTTTTTTTTAATTTACCCGGATTTTTCTTTTTTAGCTTTTTAATCTTTCAAGGGGGGTAAAAAAAAAATGTTTAAAACATTTTTCGGGAAGTATATTTTGAAGTTAAAAAAAAAAGGTATACTTTAAAAAAACCTTTTTTAAAAAATACTCTTTAAATCCCCCCCACATGAATGGGGTGATGAAAGAAACTGTTTATATTTTTGGCCTGATCTTTTGTTTAGAAGGAAATTTTTTTGTTGGATTTTTTATTTCTATTTTTGGTTTGTAAATTCTCTTTCATTTTTTTTCTTTGGTTTGCACCCCAGGAAAACCGCAAAAAAAAACTTTCCCTTTAAAAAAAATTTTAAAGTCTAAATCCCCATTTTTTACAAAAAATAAAGAAAGTACACACTGGTATTTATGGAAACTTCTTTTGTAGGTTTAAATCTGCCCAATCCTGCCCCTTTTTTTTGAAAAGGCAAAAACAAAGGTTTTTTTTTGGAGTCTATGTTTTTTTTTTAAATGAACCCCCGCATTTTAAAATTTTTGGGGTCAGAAACCCCTGACCCCCCGATTTAAAAAAATGACCTTGACCGTAGGGAAGCAAAGGGGGCAGGAAAAAAAAAAAAGGGGAAAGGTTTTAAGGGCTTTCCCATAAATGCAGTTTTTTATTTGGGTCTCATAAATTGGAAGTATCCTGTTTGGTCCCCCTGAAAAGAAAAAAAATACAAAACAACAATTGATTTTTAAAAAGATCATCTTTTCAAATCCCTGGAAAAGGCGTCCTAAAAAAAAGGGGGGAAAACCCGAAAAATTTTTTAAATTAAAGGAGTGAACGGGACATAAGGAAAGGAAAAAGGCAAAAAAGAGGAAGAAAACTGTGTTTTTCCCGAGGGAAAAAATTTTTTCCCCTTTTCAAAACTTTGGAAAAAAACAGAAAACAGCTCACTTTTCTTTACCCTAATCTGTTTTTTTATTAATTTGAATAACGATAACAATCTGACTCTCCCCAAAAAAGGGGTTTTTTTAAAGGCCCTTTGGGGGCCCGAAAAAAAAAATTTTTCTGGGCTTTGTTTTGTTCGGGGAAAACCCCAAAAAAAAACCCGGGGTTCAGGGGGGAGGAAAAGGGGAAGGGGTCAAGAAACTGACGACTAACACATATGAAGATACCTTTGGCCCAAAAAGAATTCTCTTTTGTCAAGCTGTTTGTATACAAGAAAAACATTTTTTTTTTAAAACCCAAAATTAACGTAGTACAAAGCTTTAGATGATTAACTTTAAATTTTCTTATTTCAAAAGGAGGAGAGGAATGAAAAAAATTTTTATCATCCCAATTGTGTTACTTCGAGTTTTTTTTATTATTGAAAAACATAGGAAGCAGAAAACAACACCTGGGCGGAAAATGAAAGGGTTTTGGGAAAAGGAAAACAATTTGACAAGCAAATCACCAAATTAAACACAAAATGATGGATTCATATGGAAAACAAAAACCCCGAAATTTCCCCCGGTTTTAAAAATAAGGGCAACATTTTAAAAATTTTCCCTCACCCTTTTAAAAAGTTAAGGGTTTTTTCGGGGGCAAAACAACCCAAGTTTAATCTGACCTTTGAAAAAAACCAGTACCACATTTCATCTTTTCCCCCGGGAAATTTACCCAGAAAGGTGGCAGGTTTTTAAAAATAAAAAGGAGGCCCCCCAAACCTCTAAAAAGAAAAGACTTTGTTAAAAAAAACAATTTTGAAAAGCAAAAAATCCCCATTTTGAGGAAATTTTTATTTTATGAAAATATTTTCATAAAATTTAAAAAATGGGCCGTTTTGGGGAAAAACTTTTTACCATACCACGTTTCCAAAATAATTTGGGAAATGTTTGAAAAAAAAATTTTTTTCCCCCTCCCTTTTTTTAAAACCCGAATGGGTTTTACCAGTGTAATTGTGCCTTTCACCCCCTTTCCCACCCAGGGAGTCCTCCCAGGCCATAAGGGGGGTTTTTTGGAGAGGTGTTTTTCCCTTAGCCCCCTAAACATTAAAAAACTCCTTGGGGGGGCAGGGAAAAACCTTTTTAAAAAAAATTCCCCGCTTTTAGCAGGTAAATGAACCCCCCCTGGGAAATAATAATAAAAATTTTAAACAAAACCCATATAGAAAAAAAAAAAGGGGGAAGGGGGGCCCTGGTATTTAACCCTTTTTTTTATAAATTTACACAGTTTTGAACTACAAAGAACCCATTTTTTAAAATAAATTTAAAAATCCCCTTTTAAAAATACTTTTTCGGCTGTTTTTTCCCGGCTGGTTAAAACGGGGTTTACTGATCCCTTTTAAAGGGGTTAAATTTGGGAAGGGGTTTTCATTTTTAAAAAAAAAACGGGGCCCCCCGGGAAAAACCCAAATTTAAGCATTGGGGTAAAACTTCGCTTTTATTCAGGATACCAATTTGGGGGGGAAAAAGATGAAAAATTAAAAAAAATAAAAAACAAAACTTGTGGAATAATTTAAATGTTTTTGTTTAAAGGATTTAAAAAAAGGAAAAAAAATTTTAATCACGAAATTTTTCAAAACAAAGTTAAGTTTTGAGCCAAACACTAAAATTTATTTAAAAACAAAAAATTTTTTTTTATTTTTTTTCCATATTCCCTAAGGGGTTTAGCTTTTTTTTGGGAAACCCAGCACCCTGGTAGGTGCTGTCACCTAACAAACGCGGGCCCTTTTATTTAAAAGGTGTTGTGTTTTGCGTTTTTTTTGAAAACCAAAAATCATAAAATGTTGGGGGGGGGAAAATTTAAAAGGATATTTAATTTAGACAAAATTGCATTGTTTTTTTAAAACAAATCAAATTTTAAATCAAATTTGGTTTTTTCCCGCCCTTTTTATTTAAAAAAATTTAGTTTAACGTCTCGTGAAAGCCAAGAAAAAAAATTTTTTCAGGGGAAAAAAACCCGGGAAAATGATTAAAAGAACCCCGGGTTTTGGTTTCTTTTCAGTTTTTTACTTTTCCCTCGCAAAGGGGGGTTTTTGAAAACCCCAATTTAAAGGGCCATGGCTACCCCCTCATTTAAAGTTTTTAAAATTTAAAAAAAATCTTTTACTTTCATTTTGGGTTTTTTTCCAAAAAAAAAGTCAAAATTTTAATTTTTGCCCCCTTTATTCCCCCCTTTTCTTAAAACACAATTTTTACACCATTAAAGCCCAACCCAAATCCAAAATTAAAAATTTTGGGATTATGCCCCCTGTTTGTAAAAATTTCCCTTTTCACAGTCTTTTTAAAATTTAAAATTTTAAAAAACCCCCCAAAATTTCCCGAATTAAAAAAGAAATGCAAAAGAGCTATTTTTAAAATAAAAATCTCTTCCCAGTTTTTTTAAAATTTATATTTTTTTTTTAAAAATTTTTTAAAATTTGACCCCCTTTAATAAAGAAAACAAAAAATCCCCCTTCCATTTTTTTTTAAAAAATATTTGTCCATGAAAAAATGGAAAAATACTGAGGAAAAAAAGATGTATAGCTAAAAGGTTTAAAAATAAAGTTCCCCAAAAGGGGAAAACGTGGAAAAAAAAATTGAAACCCAAAAATTTTCCCCCAAAACACCCAAAGACCCCCCTTTCTCACCTTTTCCCCCCCTGCCGGCTTTTTTCCCCTTAAATTTTTTTCACCCCCAAAATCCCCCCTTTTCCAGGCACCCTTATTTTAACACCAGTGGAAATCAGTTTCTGAAAATGATGATTGATTCCACAATTTAAAAAAATGGCCATTTTGGGTTTTTTAAAAAAAAAAACAAATTTTAAGGTCTTCGGTAAAGAAAGGAAAAACTCCCTGATAACTAAAACAACCACCCAGGCTGAAAAAAACTGGGGGCCTTTTTTTTTAAACTGTTACAGAAGAAAAACAGGGGAGTCGATAAGGGGAAAAAAAAAAAGTTTTTCCCAGATGGCAATTTAGCCCAAATGGGGTGATTTTAAAGAAACAAAACCCCTTTTTTCCCCTAAATTTTACCCAAACTTTCCCCCAAAGCTGTTTTTTCTTTTTCCCCCGGCCCCCTTTTTATGTTTTTCATTTTCCCTACCCATTACCTTTCTCTCTTTCCCTTTTTTTAGGTTTCCCCATAAATTTTAAAAACTTTTTTTTCTTACCCCCCTTTTAGTTTTTTAAAAATTGGTTAAAAAAAAAATGTCCCAGGGGTTTAAAAAATTTTAAAAAAAAAAATTACCAAATTTTTGGGTCTTTTTATTTTCCGGCAGCGAGCAAAATTTTTCCCCCGTTAAATCAAGGAAAATTTCAAAACCCCCCTTTATATAACTTCAAAGTCCGCCCGTAAATTTTTACCGAAAATCAAAAACAAAAAAAGGGTTTTTTCTAAATTTCTTTATAAGTCGGTTATCAAAATTTTTAAAAATTTTTAAAATTTTTTTCCCTTTTTAAAAAAAAAAAAAGGGAAATTTTTTTGAAAAGTTTTTTAAAAAAACCTTTTCAGCCCTTAAAAAAATTTTCCCATGAACTCCACCCGCCTAAAAGGTTTTAAAAAAAAAAAATAGGGTTTTTGTTTTTTTAAAATTTAGTTTGGGGAATAAAAAAGGGGGTGTTCTGGGGTCCCGGGGGAAATAAATTTTTTTTGAATTTTCTTAATGCCCAAAAGTTTTAAAGGGGTTTGGGCCCACTTTTTTCAGAAAAACTTTATTTTCAGGGTAACCCCCCAAGGGGGATTTAAAACCAGTTTGGGGTCTCCCAAGAAAACAAAACAGGAAAAAATCAATTTTTTTGGCTCCAAAATAAATATTTCTTTTTGCTTCTGAAATTTTTGACAAACCCTTGTCGGGAAACTGAAAATTACATTTCAAATTTGTAAAATTTTAGTTTCAAATAAAAACTTTTAAGGGGGACTGGGGTTTACCCATTTAAAAATGGGGAGATATTTTTTTCCCCCCTGACATTTGCCCACTAGGGGGTTTAAAAAGTTTTTCTCATCCCCCAATGACCCTGAGCGGGAAAAAAGTGTAAGGGAAAAATTTTAAAAGCAGGCGGTTTCAGAAAAAGACTAAAGAATGACACACAAACCCCTTTTTTGTGGAAACCAAAATTTCAAAAATGGTGGGGGATTTTGAAACTAAAAAAAAAACAAAAATAAAATTAAATTTAAAAGTAACGACTTTTTAAAAACTAGGGGTTTTCGCTTTTCCCAAATTTGAGTAAAAAAAAAACCCCCTTTAGCTTTCAAAAAAACAAAATCCCCAAAAATTTAAGAAGGGGGGAATTTTGAAAAAAAACCAATTCAGAAACCCAAAAAAAATGGAAATTCCCCATATTTTTTTTTAAAAACTTAAACTAATTTTCAAAAATTTTAAGATTTTGCGAAATAAATTTGGGGTTTTTAAAGGGTTCTAAAATCCCAGAAAACCCCCTCTCAAAAATTCCCGTACTATTTTTTAGGCCACAGGTTTTTTCTATTTAAAACCCCCCTACCTTTCCCGTTTATTTGAGCCAAAAGCTTTAAAGGGTTTAAAATTAATGTTTAAACCCAAACAACACAGGGGCAGGGAAAAGGGTTAATTTTTATAAACCAAAGCGGTAAGTTTTGAACTGATAGGGGATGGGGGCAAACTCAGGGTTCCTGAAGGGAAAACCCCCTGGGGTTTCTGGGGGAAAGCAAAAAAAGTTTTTATTTACCTCAAAAATTTCTTTAAAAAATTTTTTTTTTCCCCTTAACCTCCCCACCCTTGGGCCCCCCAAATATAAAATTCAAAAAGAAAAAATGAAATATCTGTAAAAATAAATAAAAAAAGAACAAAAAGTTGGAAAAAAAAAACATTTTAAGCTCCCAGAATTTTTGGGATTTTTTTTTTAATTGTCTTATCAAAATTTATCTCTTTTTCTAAATTTGTTTTTGGATTTCTTTTAACCTTAAAAGTGTGGGCTTTTTAAAAAAAATTTGTTTTTGATGAAAAAAAAGTTTTAACTGTTCTTTAATTTTGTTTTGGCTTGGGAACTGATAAAAACCCGGGATAAACCCTTTGTTTTTAATGGACATTTATAATAAAGGTTCAAAAATTTAAAAAAAAAACCAAAAAAACCCGAAGCAGGGGGACAGCCCAAACGGAAAAAATTTTTTTTCTACGGGCCCGAATTTTTGGGAAAAACCATTCAAATTTATAGCAATGTGAATGAAAAATCTTTCATTCTTTTAAAAATTTCTTTTAAAATAAATTCTTTTAAATTTTCTTTCTGTTTTAAAAATTAACCCGAAACGGAAAAAGGAAAAGGCACTTTTCAGAAGTTAGGGGTTTTAAAAATTAAAGAATCCCAAACCCCCCCCCAAAATAAAACCCTGAAAAAATACACACACATTTTACATTAAACGATTTTTAAAAAAATTTTTGAGGGAAAGGGTTTTTTAGTTATTTAAATTAAAAGGTTCCCAACATCGGTTTCCTTATTTTTGAATGTGGTTTAAACCCCCATTTTGCAATGTGGTTTTTCCCCCAAATCATTTAAAAAAAAAAATTTTTCCTTTAGGGAGGGAACCCCCAAAATCTCCCCTTTTCTTGAAGGGGAGTTTAAGGGTTTATTTGTCCTGCAGGCCAGGTAATTTAAACCCAAGAGGCTTGGAAGGGGGTTCTTTTAAATAACTGAAAACAAAGTAGGTAAACCCCTTGGAATTTAAAAAACCTAAACACCCAAAAAAAGGGAAAAAATTTTGATTATCCCCACCCCCAAAGCCTTTTGAACACCCCTTTAAACAAAAAATGGGCAATGGTAGCTTTTTTCAAAAATACCATTTAAGTATTTTAAAAAAATAAAATTTCATCTTTAAAACCCTTTTTTAATTTTACTTTTTTTGGTTTTTTAAAAAAAAAAGGTTAAAAACAAAGGGGAAAAAATTAAAATAAAAATGGGTCCTTACAAGGGGGTTTCCCAGGCCGAAAATACTTGACTGGGCCCCGGTTTAAAAAATTCCCCCCCTTTTCCCTTAATTTGGGAAAAACCCGGGTGTAACTTTGGTTTTCGGGGAATTCTACACCGTGGAAGGGTGTTTGGGTCCCCGGGTTAGGGTTAAAGTCTAAGACCTAAGAAAAGGGGGATGGAAGGGAAAGGTCAAAGGACTTCCCCAGAGGGCTGGGTAAAAAGGCCTGAAACCTCCTTTAAACCCGCCCCCTCCCCGGTGTGAAGGTGGGGAAAAATAAACCAGTTTTTAAAAATAATTTAAGTTTCCCCTCCCCTCTCTGAAGGTTTAAAGGTGGGTTTTTGGGAGGTTTTTTTTCCAATCGATTCTTCAAGACGTCCAAAAACTAAAGGTTTTCAAATTATACCACCCCCAGTATCCAAAACCCCCAGCGGTTTAAAACGACAGGGGGAAAAAGGGCCCCCCCCGGGGCCTTTAGCACCCCTGAGGCCAGGTTTTTTTCACGGGCCTTTAAAAACCCCCCAAATTTTACCTGGAATGACATTTTTTCCCCCGTTCCCGCGGGGGGTGTTAAATTTTTCCCACAAAAAGAAACAATTTTACAGTAAATTTTTGGAATTTTTTAAATTCAATTTTATTGTTTTTTTTATTTTTGGGGTTTTTTGAGGTTTTAATCCCAAAGGCCTTTTTTTTAAAAAAATTTTTTTCTAAATTTTAAAATAAGAAAAAAAAGGTTCTTTTAAAAGTTAGGCTCTTTTTGGTGTTTTTGGCTCCGCTTAATGGGGCTTTGAAAAAATCCCCATCCTTTTTTTCTCATGACTTTTAAAAAATTTGATCTTAGTTTGTCGGTAAAAAAGGGGGTTTTTTTCCCCTTTTTAAAAACCAAATAAAATAATAACCTTTTTGTTTAAAAAATTAAATCCCCCTTGGGGATGAAGGGAAGAAAAGAATTTTAGAAAGTTTTAAAAAAAAAAATATAAAAAACCCCTTTCCAAATAATCTAGAAAAAACCCCGGAGATGTACAAATTGAAATTTAAAAAAAGAGCAAACCAAAAACCCGGAAATTTGGGGCAGCCCCAATTTTTTTTTCTTTTTGTCACACCCAAATAAAGTGTTTAAAAAAAGGGCAAAAGGACCATAGCCCCCTCCCAAAGGCCTGAGCTCCCCAGAATGAATTACCCCCCCCTTGTATAGGCAAAGTTATTTTGTTTGAAACCCGGTACTGGTCCAACCTTAAATTTTTCCTTTGATGCAGGTTTTAAAAATTTGTGAGTCACCCAACTTTTGGTTTCCCATTTCGACTTCAGGGGCCATCCCAAAAAAACCGGGCTTCTCTTCCCTTTTTTACCCCGCAGGGGAGTCTTTGTTTTTCTGGGGTTTTCCCCAAAAACTGTGCAGGTGGGAAAAAGGGCCAAAAGTCCCAAAGGCAGGGGTGAAAGGGCCCAAACTTTGGGTTTATCTAAAACGAAGGAGTTTATCCGGGTTACCTTGGGGAGAAGGTATTGAAAAAAAGTCCCCGTTTAAAATGGAAAGGGGGGGAAGCATTTGGGGGTAACAGGGGAGGGGGGGTTCCTATCCCAAAAGGGGGGGGGACAGACCAAAAGGGGAAGGGGTGGGGAAAAAAAACAGCAGGCCCCTTCCCCCTTTTAGCCCAATTAAAACTTTTTGCAAATTTTATGGTAAACCCCCTTTAATTTCCCTAGCCCCTTTTTTTACCCTTTTTTGGCTTTTTCCTTTTACCTTATTGCCTTTTTGTCCTAAAGGCCCCCCTTTTTTCCTTTTAAAAGGTTTTTAAAACAAAAAAACGTTTTTTTTGGAAAAAACATTGGTGGTTTAAAAAAAATTTTTAGGAAATAAAAAACAAAGTTTTTTGTTTTTTAAAAGTTTTTCAAAATCCTCAAAAGGAAAATCCCGCGTTTTAAAATTTACCAAGCCCCAAATTAAAAACCCAGCGTTTCCCCCAAAATGGAAAGGGCAGGGAAAAAAATAATTTAGGCAAAAAAGGGGTGTTTTTAAAAACGAGAATAAAGGTTTTAAAAAAGTCAAAAACTTAGGCCCCCATTTGTCTTCCCGGGGGAAATACCTTTTTTAAAAAAAATTTTTCATTTTTAAAAATTATTAATTTCATTTCCAACAAAATTAAGATCCGGGATGAGAGGCGCAAGCCCTTGAGGGTTCAAATCCCCTATATTTTCATCCCCCCCCTTTTAGACCAGGAACCCCTTTTAAATAGGCCATTAACCCTTTTAAACTTCCCTTTTTACCCCAGGGAAAGGGGACTTTTGCCCTTTTAAAAAGGGTGAATCCCGAAACCCCTTTTTAGAATATTTTGGTTTTTAAATGGGGAAAAATAAAAAAGAAACAAAAAGGGGTTTAAATTTTGGGGTTTAAAAAAATTTCCGGGGGTTTTTTTCAAAAACCCCCAAAAAAAAGGGAAACAAATTGACCCCGGGAAAAAAAGGGGGTACCCGGAAGGCCAAATGGGCCTGAAACTGAAAACGGGAAAAACACACCAGCAAAACAATTTGGCCCATCCAAAAATTTTCCCCGGTTTAAATCGGGAATTTCATAATAGGGCCCCCCCTTTTTTGTGCGTTAAACCCCAAATTAAATTTTTGGGGTTTTAAAAATTGTTTTTAAACCCCCAAATTTTAAACCTAAAATTAAAAAAAAAAAGGGGGGAAAACAAAAAAATTGGCCCCAAAAGAAATTTTAAAAAAAATTAAGAAAACCCCCCGGGAAAAACCAATTTTGGATAAATTGAAATTTTTATTATGGCCCCTAAACAAAAGGGTTAAATTTCGCTTTTTTTATTTTTCCCCGGGTTTGGTTTTTTCCAAAAAAATATTTAAAAAATTTTTTTATCAAAAAAGTAAAAAATTTTTTTTATTTTAAAAATTTATTTTTTAAAAATTTAACCTTTTTTTAAAATCAAAGGACCAAAGGATTCACCTTTAAAATGGGAAAAAATTTTCCCCTGTTCCAACCCAAAATTTTTCAAATTTAAATTTTATTTCTTTTTTTTTTTAGATGGGGGGGAAAATCAAAAACACAAAGGGTTTTTTTTTAAAAAAATTTCAAATTGAAAAAAAGGGAAAAAAACCCCAAAAAAACACGGGTGAAAAAATTTAAAAAAAAAAACTTTTTCCTAGGGAAAAAAACATGTAAAACCCCCCCAAAAAAATGGGGGGAAATTTAGGAAAAATTTTCAAGCTTTTAAGGGGTTTAAAATAGTTTTTTAAAATTTTAAAATTTTAAATAAAATTTTCCCTTTTGTTTTTTTAAATTTTAAATGATTTAAAACCAAAAATCCTTTTTAGGAAGGGTAAAACTGGTTTTTAAAAAAGGAGTTTACCAAAAAAAGAAAGGAAACCGGGAACCCCTTTTACCCTTTTAAAAAAAAAAAATTAAAATTAAAAACCAAAAAAAATTTAAAAAAATTTTTTTTTCTTTTTTTTCAGAGTCACATTTCAACGTGGAATTTAAAGGGAAAATAAAAAATAAAATTTTTTCCCCCTTAATTAAAAAGGAGTTAAAAAGGGTTTTTAAAAAAGAAAATACCAATATGTTTTTTTTTTGAAAAAAAGGGGAAAAATTTTTTTAAAAATTTTTTATTTTAAAAAACCAAATTTTTTTTTTTTAATTTATTTTTTGTGGGATTTGGGGAAAACCTATTTTGTTTAAAATTTTTTTTATGCCGTTTAGGGATTCTCCCCAAAAAAAAAATGGAAAAACCCCCTTTGCAAATCCCAATTTTTACAAAACAAATAAAAAAAACCCTTTTTTTGGAAATTTTTTTTGTTTGGGATTTGTATTTAGAAAGGGAAAAAGGTTTTAAAAAAGGGGGGAGTTTAAATAAGTATTTTTTCTTTACCAGAAAAAAATTAGCTGAACCCCAAAAACAAGAAAAAAGAGCAAAAATTTGGGCCAAAAATTTTTTTTAAGTGTTAAGGGGGTTTTTCCCCACCCAAAAATTTCCCCCCCGTTTAAAAAGTTTGGAATTTTAAAAAACAAAAAAATTTTTTGGTTGGGTGTTTTTAAAAATTTTTTTTTGGCCCCAAAAAAAAATTAAAAAACCCCCCGAAAAAAGTAAGAGGACTTTTAGAAAAGGGAAAAAGCCCAAAATTAATTATTTTGCTCCTTAAAAAAAAGTTTAAAGGGAAAATTAAAAAACCCCCTTTTTTCATTTGGTTTTGACTTACTATCTGGGGTAAGGCAAAAATTTTCCCCTTACCCGGGTTCCAGGAAAACCCCCCCTTTTTCAATTTGGGGCCCCCCAAAGGGGCCCTTAAATTTTTCAAAAAACCTAAAAAAAAAAAAAATTTAATCTGTGAAAAAATTTTTTAAAAAAAAATGAAATTTCCCCCCAATTTTCATAATAACCCATTTACCCTTAAAAGGGGGAAAACCTTTTTTAAAAATTCTTAAACCCAAGGTTCTTAAATTTGTTAAAAATTTTTTTTAAAAATTTTCCAAAAAGGGGGCCAGCCCTTTTTTTTAAAATCGAATTTAAAAGCAATTGGGGCCCATTTTTTTTTTAAAAAACATTAACAAAAAAAAAGAAAACATTTGGGGACGGGATGGGTTTCTGAAATTTTTAAAAACCCCTACATTTTTTCCAAAAACAGGTGGGAGTGGGGGTGGGAAAACAAAACCCCGCCCTTTGGGAAAAAAACCCCCTGACCCAAAACCCAATAAATTTGAATTCAAGGCTTTCTGAAAGGAAAAAGAAAACCCGAAGGGGGTTTTATAAAGGGTTTTTTAAAAAAAACCCCTTTTTTAACATCCCTTTGCACAAAATTTTTCTAAAAAAAATTTGGAAAAAAAATTTTTTTAAAACTTTTTAAAGGGCCTTCACAAAACAAAACCCCTTTAAAAATTAAAAAAAATTTTCCAAAATTTTTGATTTTTTTAAAATAATTTAAATGCACTAAGGAAAAGGGGAAAACCAAAAAATCATTTTCCCCCCATCCCCAAAAATTTTACATTTAAAAATTTTAAAAGGGAAACCCCGAAAACCTCTCAAAGTTCCTTTTCCCAAATTGGGGAAACCCCAAAAATCAAAAAACCCCGGGTAAAACAAAAAAATTGGGGGGAAAAAAAAATACTAATGCTTTTTAATTGGGGGGCCAAACCCCAAAGCCGGGCTATTCAGAGGGGTTTTTTAAGGGAAGAAAAACCAGCATTTTTGAAAGGGGGGGTTTTTGGGGGGGACAATGTTTTCCCCAATTTTTTGTGGAAAAATTTTAAAAAAACTAAGTTCAAAAAAATTTTTTTAAATTTTTCTAGGTTTTTTGGAAACTTGGGGGAAAAATTTGGAGAAAGTTTGTTAAGGCTGAACTTTTTTTAAAATCTTTAATTTTGAAAAAAAAATACCTAATATGGAAATTTTTAAAAAGGGGAATTTTTTTAAGAAAAAAAGGTTCAAAATTCTTTTTTTTGGATAAACCCCCTAAAATTTTACTTAATTTTGGGAAAAAACGAAAAAAAGTTTCAAATTTTAATTTAAGCGCTTTTTAAAGGGGAATGTTTTGGGAACTTTAAAAAAGGGGTTTGGGATTTCCCACTTTAGAAAAAAAGTTTAGGGTTTAAAATCCCTTTTCTTTTTTTTAAAAAAAAGTAGAAAAGGGGAAAAAAACAAATTTTAACGGAAAAAAAAATTTAAAAGTTTTAAAATGTTCGGAATTTTTGGGGGTTAAAAAGCCCTCCTTTTGTTCCCAAAATTTTAAAAAAAAAAAAGGATTTTTTCCTAAAATTCAACCCCAAAAGGGAAAACCCCGGGCCCAAGGAATGGGTTTCGGGCCTTTCTTTAAAAAAAAACATTTAATTTATTTTTATTCGCACTTTTAAATCCCAAAGTTTATTTTTTGGCCTTGTTTTTTTAAAAAATTTAATTGTTTTGGGAAAGCCGTTTTGTTTTCCCTTTTGGGTTGTAAAAAATGTTTTTTTTACCCCCTCCCCCTAAATTTTTAAAAACCCCCAATCCTTTTTAAAAAAACTTTACCTTTTCCTTTGTTTTGGGGGGGGGTAAAAAATTTTTTCCCGGTTTTAAAACGTTTTAAAAATTTTAATTTAATTAAAAACCCCAAAAAAACCTTTTAAACTTTTAAACCCCCTTTTAGTTTTAATGAGTTTTTTTACGATTTAATTTTTTGGAAAACCGGGGATTAAGCAAAAAAAGGCTTCTTTTTGTTTAAATTGTTTTTAATTTTTAAAATTTTTCCTTGCTTTAAAACAGGGCCCCTCCCTAAACCTTTGTTTTGGGTTTTAAAAAAAGCTCGGGAAAAGGCCCAAAAAAAAACCAGGTTCCCACTTTTAAAAAACTTTTAAAAAAACAAAATTTTTTTTAAAAAAAACCCCCAAAAAAAAAAAGTAAACCCCTATTAAAGGTAAACCCCTTTTCTTTTAAAATTTTGTTTGGGCAAAAAAATTTCCCCACAAAATTTTAAGAAAAAAATTTTTTGGGGAACTTTATTAAAGGGTTTTTTTGGGGTTTTTAAAAATTTTTGGGGGGTTTTATTTTGGGGCTTTGGGAAAATGTTTAAGGAAAACCCCCCAAAAAACCCAAAATTTTTGGGGGGGTTCAAAGGGTTTTTGAAACAGAAAAGTAAAAAGAAATTTTAATGGGAAAATCTTACTGGGAACTGTTATTTGCCCAATTTTTAAAAAACCCCAAAATTTGGCTTTTTTTTGGTCTTTTTCGCCCCCCCAAAAAAAAAGGCCCAAAAAGAATTTTTTCCCCCCCCTTTTCCAACCTACTGTTTAAAATCCGGTAAAAGAAAGGGGGATTTTTTTTTCCAACCACTTGTATTCACTACATCAGGATTTGCCCAAAATTGGAGCCCAAATTTCAAAAAGGCATGAGAGACCAGCTTCTCAATATATAAAGTTGACATAAAGCCAACATCACAACTTTGAAAGCTTTTCATGTAAAACAAACTCTGAGCGAATACCCAAGTGGCATCAAATGTTAACAGAAGTATTCACAAGGTACCTGTATCCCCAAGAATCAGTGAAGCCTAATATTCTAGCAATCTTCCCAGGATAGATCCTTTTAAGAAGAGGTCATGTAAGACCCCCAGACCTTGGTGATTCAATTTGAATGTCCCACACAGTGTCGTCCATTTCTACTTAGCAGCTAAAACTTGTGAAACTAATGAAACTGTGTTGCCAAAACCTGGACCAGTGGCTCAGTGAGGATGACATCACTTGGTCATCAATCCCAGTTTGTGGTGTTCCAAAAAGCTAGAAGTGAAGATTCACAAAAAAGTCAGGTGAAATCAACTCACACCTAAGAATGCTGTGACAACATACCCTGCCACTCTGCCACCCCAGGTGCAGGTAACCCTCAGTGTGTTTTAAGGGTATGCACGATCCAGCAGGTCCGGTGGCATGCTGTCGTAATCTTCTGCGAGGCACGCTTGAGCCATCAGCTTTGAGAGAGCTATCATATGGGGACAGGACGCTGGAGACTATGTCCTCCTCCTCCAAGAGGCCTGAAGAAGACCATAGGGTTGAAACATTGAAAGCTCAGAGAAAAACAGTTGCTGCTGCTTTGGCAGAAAGAGTGAGTGAGGCAACAAGCAAGCTTTCTCTCACCTTCAAAAAGAGCACTCCTCAACCAAGACCTTTCCACACTACTGGTTCCCACTCCAGAACCCACTCCCTCCCCTGGCCCGAGAGTCTGGCCGTGCCCTGTGCACTCACCCCCTACTGAAAGAATGAAGATATACCGGCATCAGCACTAGAAAGGCGTTGAGCAGTGAACTATGAATGATTATTCATTCAGACCAATGCTCTGCCTAACGCTACCACTCTGACTGGCGAACTGGCACACGCTGATGAGCTGGTGCAGCAGCGTCCTGAGACCCAGACCAGTGGCTCAGTGGTATGGCATCACTGGTCATCAGCCTCAGTTTGTAGTGTAGCTGAGATCTATCAAGATCGTGTCCACCTCAGACTTCTGGATCTCACTGGCCTGGACCCCACCCTTCCACCTGTGGGTTCACCCAGAACCACTCCTCCCTGCCCGAGATCCTGACAGGGCCTGGGCATACCCCCCCACTGAGAAGAAAGAATAAAGAGGCCTCAACTACCAGGCATCAGCATTAGAAGAGGGTGAGCAGCGTGGTGGACAAGCAGAGCTCCCATGGTCTCTTCATTCTGAGGGAGAAGAGAGCTGCTGGAAAGAAAAGAACACCTTTCAGGCACAAGAGGGCTGTTATGCTCAGACATCCAGTCATGTAAGAATTATCCACCACGCTTCTTAATGAAAGGACAGAAGCAATCCTTTCCACTTACAACATCCTGTAGCGCAACCTCAAGGATGGTGTACTCGCTTGGGGGCTCCTTTCCAGGAGGCCTGGGGCACTCAGAGAAGAACAAACTGTAATTGATGGGAGAAGACATCTCGAAAACGGTATCACCAGTACAGAACCATGCCTCCCATGTCCCTCCAATGTCTCAAGATCCCACCTTTGCTCATGAGGTTAAGGCCAACTTTGTAGACCAGATCTTTTTGGGGACTGAAGCACTGTGGAGAGCAAGAAGAGCTGCTGCAAAAGAGCCATTTTCCTTAACCACACTCCATGTGAAACAGTGAGGAGTGGGACAAGGGCTGCTAGGAGAAATGCCGTCCCATTGACAAGACCCTGGCCTCTGTCCAACAACAGCCATGGTGCTTCCAGCCCTGAGCCCTGGCCATGCCCTTAACTGCACTTGGTTACTCCTGGTTATCCAGGGGAGCATGGCTTTCAGTTCCGGTTTCAAAAGTATGACAGTGCATGTGACCAAGAAGCCACAACAAGAACCAGGCCCCCAATCCTCTCCTCCCTATTCCACTTTCCCTTCACCAACCCACCAGAATACCTATCCTCTAAGATTCCTTCCTTTACCTCATGGACCCTACAATCTTCTTCCTCATCAGTGCAACACATAGACAATGGGAAAGATCCCTATCCTCTTTCATTCTTCACTCTCATACAAAAAAGACCAGAA
>CM028885.1:382303-401413 GCA_016801885.1 Toxotes chatareus
ATGGTGGGTTTGGCTGACTACTCAGACATGGTAAGGGAGTAGTGTGACCTAACATGACATCAGTGCATACCTGTGGTGTAAACTGTTAAATATCAATCATTTCAGCCCTCTTTACAGATGCAGTTACATGCTTTAACCCATCAGGTTAAATGAAAGTAAATAAGCAGACAAAGATAAATAGAATACTACTTACCATTTTATTTATGAATTATAAAATAAAACACTATCTCATCCTCTTGCCTGTTGTATAGTTTTGTCACACAGTTTATGTCAGGTAAATCACTGTCCTAATGTCTTTCTAATGTTTACTGTTGTAGATCAGAGTCCAGAAACAGTAGTTCTTTAAAACTACATTAAAGTGCTGTAGCTGCTGCCTGTACACTAAGATCTGTTCATTTAAACTGATTCAATCTACATCGTTCTATCTGACATTTTTAGAGCCATGCTGAGTAAGGGTGCAGAGATCATGGACTGAAGCAGAGAGCAGAGCAGTGCACAATCACTTTTGCAATTGTGTTGCACAGCGTCGAGTTCCTGACAAAGACCACTGCATTCCATGCATAAGAAAAGAGAAGATTTGGAGTGAAAGAACCTGGGTGCAAGAAAAGAACTTTGTAAAAACACAATTATTGCTTTGAAGTGCGAATCTGCTTTCACTTCAGTTTGGAAGATCTACATTGTACAATGTACAGTAGGCTATACTGACAGTGGATGACATATTTCACATGATTGGCAACAATCAACATCGGACCAATCAGCAGTCAGAGGCTGCAGAGATGGCATCCAAAAGACAGACATCTAAAAAGAAGAAAAAAATAAAACAGGGAGAAGCTCATGCTTCACTTGAAGGTGGGTATGTTGTTAAAATGAAAGTATAAACCACCCGACTTGTACTGGAGATAAAATTATTTCCCAGCAGCATCCATTAACGTTTTTTAACAGGCCTTGAGCATGATAATGATGATAATGATGATAATGATAATGATAATGATAATGAAAGAGTAATAGTTGCAATATTTATGTATTTTTTCGATGGCTGCAGTTGTAGGTGTGGTATGTCTTCCATCTTAAAGAAGATGTTGAAAATCTTGTTTATGGCCCTGTTTGGCTAGGGGCGGCCCTGTGACGGAGGCCTGTTCAGCCAAATACAAGTGTATTGACTAGCACTATATATATATACACACACACACACACACATGTAAAAGCAAACATATATGGTGGCCCTAGGACACATGACTTGTATCTACCACACCAGGATTTGCCCAAAATTGAGCCCAAATTTCAAAAAGGCACGGAAGACCAGCTTCTCAATATATAAAGGATAACAAAGCCAACATCTACCTTTGAAAGCTTTTCATGTAAAACAAACTCTGAGTTGACGTCCAAGTGGCATCAAATGTTAACAGAAGACCCACAGAGCACCTGCTGTCTAGGAATTTGTGAAGCCTAATATTCTAGCAATCTTCCCAGGATAGTCCTTTTAAGAGGTCATGTAGGGGCCCCAGACCTTGGTGATTCAATTTAGTGTCCCACACAGGTCATCCAATGCTACTTTGTAGCCAAAACTTATGAAACTAATGAAGCTGTGTTGCCAAAACCTGGACCAGTGGCTCAGTGAGGATGACATCACTTGGTCATCAATCCCAGTTTGTGGTGTTCCAGCTGAAAGTGAAGATTCACAAAAAAGTCAGGTGAAGTCAACCTCACCTAAGAATGCTGTGACAACTGTCCCCTGCCACTCTGCCACCCCTGGTGCAGGTCCCCAGTGTGGCGCCAAGGGTATGCACAGTCAGCAGGCCGAATTATTTTTCCTGCCGAATCCTCTGCCAGGTACGCTGAACCATCAGCACAGAGAGAGCTATCATATGGGACAGACGCTGAGACTATGGTCTCCTCCTCCAAGAGGCCTGAAGAAGACCCACATGGGTTGAAACATTGAAAGCTCTCAGAGAAAAACAGTTGGCACCTTTGGCAGAAAGAGTGAGGAAAGGCACAAAGCCAAGCTTTCCTCACCTTCAAAAGAGCACTCCTGGACCGCACCTTCCACACTACTGGTTCTACCCAGAACCCACTCCCTCCCTGGCTCGAGAGTCTGACCGGGGCCTGTGCCTTACCCCCTACTGAAAGAATGAAGAGATACCAGGCATCAGCACTAGAAGACGTTGAGCAGTGAACTTATGAATGAAGGATTATTCCCATTCAGACCAATGCTCTGCCTAACGCTACCACTCTGACTGGCAGACACCAGCACACGCTGATGAAGCTGGTGCAGCAGCGTCCTGAAGACCCAGACCAGTGGCTCAGTGAGTATGGCATCACTGGTCATCAGCCTCAGTTTGTGGTGTACCAGCTGAAGATCTGTCAAGATCAGTAGTGTCCACACCCTCAGACTACTGGATCTCACCTGGCCTGGACCCCACCTTCCACACTGTAGGTTCTGCCCAGAACCCACTCCCTCCCTGCCCCGAGATCCTGACAGGGCCTGGGCCTTACCCCCCACTGAAAGAATAAAGAGGCCTCAACTACCAGGCATCAGCATTAGAAGAGGGTGAGCAGCGTGGTGGACAAGCAGAGCTCCCATGGTCTCTTCATTCTGAGGAGGAAGAGAGCTGCTGGGAAAGAAAAGAACACCTTTCAGGCACAAGAGAGGCTGTTATCGCTCAGACATCCAGTCATGTAAGAGCTATCCACTACCGCTCTTACTGAAAAGGACAGAAGCAATCCTTTCCACTTTGCCAACATCCTGTGCGCAACTCGATGATGGTGTACTCGGCTTGGGGCTCCTTCAGGAGGCTCTGGGGGCATCTGTGAGAAGAACAAACTGTACTGATGGAAAGAAGACATCTCTGAAAAATGGTATCACCACAGTACAGAACTATGCTTCCCATGTCTCCTCCAATGTCTCACATCTCACCTTTGCTCATGAGGTTGGGCACAACTTTGTAGACCAGATCTTTTTTGGGGGACTGAAGCACTGTGGAGAGCAAGAAGAGCTGCTGCAAAAAGAGCCATTTTCCCTTAACCACACTCATGTGAAACAGTGAGAGTGACAAGGGCTGCTAGGAGAAATGTCCCATTGACAAGACCCTGGCCTCTGTCCAACAACAGCCATGGTGCTTCCAGCCCTGAGCCCTGGCCATGCCCTTAACTGCACTTGGTTACTCCTGGTTATCCAGAATATATTTCTCAATATATTACATGACGATATATTTTATATGTAATTATATATTGTGAAATGCACGTACGAATATATCATGTGATATATTAAATAATAATATATTATATATGAGTTAGTGATATATTGCAGTATATGAAAATAATGCAATTATTGCCGTTTTCATATACTGAATAAATATATGTTGTTATACTATTTAAGATATTGTTATATATTGAAATTTGCCCCAATTTATATGAGATCATATATTGGAAGAGGTGTTGTAAATACATGTAAATATATATGTAATATATGAGATAATATACCTTAATGTACAAGATAATATAATCAGGTTTATATGGGAATATGTTTAAAATATGTTGAACAATATATTGGTGTATATATATACATAATATATTAAATATTATATAATTAGATAGTGTATGCACTGTATGTGAAACGCTTTAATATAACCATACATTTATATGTATGTACTCAGCAAATGGCAAACGGTTTGCCATATCATAATTAGTTCCAAGCCATAAAATCTTTTTATTTCATCCAATGGATGGAAACAACAACTACAATGAACAAATATACTTTAAAAATAAGTAAAACATTAACAAGAAGGCAACTGTCCTTCAAAAGTCTTGAGCACAACAAAAAAACAATTCCACAGTGGAAAAAATAGGACAACAGTCCTTTAGTGCAGTGTGGATCCCACATGCTAATTTATCAAGACCCACTCTGATTAGCCAGTCCTTCAGATGACTTTTTCTTCTCCTGGTGTCTTAACTCACAGATCCTTTTATTTATGGCCATCCGTATGTCTGGAATCTTCACCCCTGGGTGTTGCTGAACAACTGCATCTGTAAAAGATATTAAAATAAAAATGGCATCCACAATGTTGGCCTCTGATTGTTGCAAAAGATAAGATGAGATACTGGTAATATTTTTCTTGTATACCTTGTTCTTGTTCCACGGTGGGTTATATATGACTAGTTTATATAACTAGACAAGTCTGAAATCAGAGTTGACTACTATTAAAGCTACTAGAGGGGATCTGTTTTAATAGTGAGAAAATGTTTTATGTATTCCAACTAGACAGAGGAAAATGATTTGTATCTAAAAGAATAGCAAAGCTGTCAAAGCTTTTTATTCATCCATCTGTTTCGCTATTAGTACATTTCAGTCCTAAAGTGTTTGTTACCGTTTACAAAAACTTTAAAAATGTATGATTCCATTAAAAATAAATTCTTAGTCTTACTGAGTAAAGCTTGAAGCTTCTTGGGGTCCAGAGGTTGACGTCTCTCTGCAGATGGATCGACCTTGTTGACCCCTCCCGTTAGGTTGGACTTCAGTAGCACATCAATGCTGAACAGGCCCAGTAGGAGGGTGCGGGCCATTCCTTTCGCTGTGGATTGCGCTTTTGCAGTTTCCCAACAATGGGCAGACACTCTGGTGGAGTCATCCTTCCCTAGTTGCACCTAATTCATTGAAGAAGGAAAGACATAAAAGAATAAATACAAAGAAAATCACCAGTAACTGAATGTTTCATGTTTTTAACTGATAACAAAAAATGTATTTACTGATGCTGGTTTGGGAGATGTAGGTTGAGCAGGTGACGGTAAAGCAACACTGGCCTCATGTTCGCTTTCACCTTCGTAGCTTGAGCTCTCTGTGATCTTATACGAAATGAGGGTCTTCACAGCTGCCAAGAGTGATGGAATTTCTGGAAAATATGGCCCACCAAATTTACTACTAAGGAACCCCAAAGATGTTATGAATACCTAACAGGAAAAAAAAAAATTACACATCTGTTCATTTTTTTGTGTCTCAAAGTGTGTGAGGGGTTAGGAAGGCATTACAGGTTTACTGCCACCCCCATGTTTGCCTTAGGGGGGTAGCAAACACCAATCCAGTGTTTATACTACATAAACCCTACACTATATGTGTAGATTTCCTCTAAAATATAGACACAGATATATTTAAGAATAACATCAAAAACAAGGAGCCAGTGGTTTATACAATGTAAAATCCCTATTTTAATCAAAAACAGATAGTTGCCTTTAACTGCCATGTTCCGCAGCCTGACGTTCTCCTTATTTAAAGCCTTGAGTTGGGTCTCGAGATCTTTACAGGCTGCAGAAGATCCTACACTCTGCTGGTACCGCAGTCTTTTGTTCTCCTCCCTGAGGGCCCTGACCTCCTCCTCAAGTGCTTCTGCAGTATTCAATTGGCTGAGGTTAGGCTCTTCTTCAAGAACTTCTAATTCAGAATGTCTTGCAGCTATGAGTTTGTAGTTTTTCTGTTGGGTGAAAATCAAATGCATTTAGTATGAAACCAAAATTGATTAAAATTAATCATTAAGTTTAATAAGTTAATGAGTCTGAGTAGCCAGAGAGAACAGAAAACTCTACACAGAAAGGCCCCAGCCAGTTTGAACCCTTTCTATTTGTATTAGTGTGCACACAGCCCAACTACAAAACTGAAAAATTTAAATAGCGGTCATGAAAGAACCCCATTACCTTTTTTGAAACTTTTCCTACAGTTTCCTCCTGTGGGTCAAAGAAGAGTTTGTTGGGCACCCTCTTTCTCTTCTTGCTTTGAGGAAGGTCCTCTTGCAAGAGTCTCTGCTCAGCAATCTTGAGTGTAGATTCCTTTTCTATTAATATAAATATAGAGTTACAAGACAGAATGTAATGCCTAGAAACAGAACTATCTAGCTTTACATTACAACACTTTACTGTACAATTCTGTGCTGTTTAGTTTTGTGTTGTATTCCCTCTGCTTTTATATTATATATTTAGTATATATAAACACAGACTACATGATCATATTTTTGTCATTAATATGCGTTTAGTTTAGCATGATGTATAGACACGAAATTGATTTTCAGTTATGACAGTTCCAAACCTTAGCTGATATTCTTCAATTAAACAATTTTAAAATACATGTTAAATTTATGTTTCACTAATAATTAAAAATACATATGAAGCAAAACTTTATGTAACTGTGGCTGATAATTGCAAGTCCCCCTTCATTTAAACTTCACTTCAGCTAGCTAGATAACTAACATATAACAGCTAATGGCTAGTTCGCTAACGACCGTTAGCCACGTCAGCCCTGCTTCATTTGAATTTTTAGCTAGCCAACCTAACGGTCGCTAAAATATTAGCGGCTAATGGCTAAATAGCTAACGCCCGTTAGCTACATCAATCTAGCTTCATTTGAACTTTTAGCTAACGTTAGCTAGCTCGTCACTGTCCTGAAGCTAAAAGCCTACATAGAAAGTGACTTGGCCAATGATGAAAAATCTCAACAATTGCTTAATGTTGTAAGACTAACAAAGTAAAAAAATATAAGCACTGTACTTGCCCGCCAACTGCAAAATCTGTGCTGGTTCGACTCTCCAACCATTAGTGGGCCTCTTTCCACCAATGCTGCGGCACTCAATAAGGTATTCCGTTTTGGCGTTTTCGGGTCGAAGTCCACAATCCAACTGACAGGAACAATGCTGAGAGCATTTTTATCCTCCCCCCTTAACCAGCTCACAAGCGCAAATTTCATCTTTTTAACGTACTCCTCCAACAACTGACAAGGTTCTACCGTAGCTTCACAGTTTACCCTAATATCTCTGGGCGTGGCCAGAACCTTGCCGTTCATGCCATTCGCCCATAAAAGTTTGCCGTTCAACGTGACCATGGTAGCAACAAGCTCGACCAATCAGAGACGTACACCTAACAGGATGTCAGCTGCCAATCAAATAGAAGAAAAAGAAGAATTTTTTGAGAAGAGGAGGCATGGACGGAAGGAGGAGAAAATACACGGCTCCTGGTTCAGAATTCAATATTCCATCAAGAACAAGGAGATACTGGAAAAGGAGGTTTGTCAGTTACACCCACCTAGTGAAGTAACGTTATTAAACATTTATTCTGTATTTAGACATTGTTTATTTTAGTGTTGTAGTTAGCTAAAAGTAGCTAGTATGCAGAATGTTGGCTCAAAACTTTATTTAAACGACCATGGCCGTTTTTGCAATGACCAATAAGGCAATCTGTAACGGAGCGCACACACATAAGTAAATAAATTAATAAATAAATAAGAGAGAGAGGGGGACATAATCAGTATTGCCGCTCATTTCCAGGTCAAGTTGTGCAGGCGGGAAGGGGCTTCATAACGTTTATATGGAGTGATAGTGACACATACATGTTGCCCATGCATGGACAGCCTCCGATAATAGACATTCAGTAAATTGAGACATATTTTTCATTTTTATGGTAGGAAACTGACTGAGGCCATCAACATGCATCAGTCAAACCAGGAAACGGTAGGTCATTAAATGAAATGCAGTTCTTCTTAATTAATATTTGTTAAGAAAGTTGAGCAAATAAGTAGTCTAATGCATATCAAACATACAACATACATAGCTATATACCATACACATGCTTTAAACTGTTCTCTATTCTTGAACAGCAGAACCTGGATCAGGATTCTGACCCTGACAGTGGCTCAGAAGACGCACATGATGGGGCTGAGATTCATGTAAGTAATCTGCTAATAACTACTACTTATCTACAGGTCTCTGTCTTTGACTATGTCTGTCAGCATTTCCTCTAAGACTTATGTTCTTCCACAGCAGAACCAGAATCAAAATTCCTCTGACAACGACTCTGACAGTGGCTCAGAAGACGCAAAATGATAATGAGATTACTGTAAGTACAATGTACTGTTATTATATAAAACTACCTTGTAATAATCCACCTGCAAAGGGTGGCAGAAGACCCTCTATGTATTCTGATGTAAGTGTGTCCTTGAATGGTCCATTAATGATGTTTATAGCCAAGTTCTACTGGTCTCTATATTCACTATTTCACTGAAAACATTTCCTCAAAGACTTCTTTATTCTCGTACAGCTAAACCTAGATCAGGATTCCTCTGAGTACAACTCTGACAGTGGCTCAGAAAACACACATGATGGTGGGGAGATTCATGTAAGTAATCTGCTAATAACTACTACTAATACTACTGTTACTATTAATCTACAGGTTTCTGTCTTTGACTATGTCTGTCAGCATTTCTTCTAAGACTTCTCTATTTTTACACAGCAGAATGAGGATTCCTCTGACAACAGATCTGAAGATGCACATGAAGGTGATGACATTACAGTAAGTAATTTTAAAAGGGCCATTATCTCAAGATAGGATTTTTATGACCTTAAGACTTTAACTGTTTTGCTTTCTTAGCTTTTTTTTAGACTAACCTAAGCCTTACTTTTATCATGTATACAACAATGCCACATATTAATATTTGTATAATTTTATGCAAATTTCCTAGTGCTTATGTTTGTCAGCTGTTCCATAGACTTACTGTATTTTCCCATTACAGAGCCTGCACACCAACCCTGAATCTGATGAACTGCCACCAAATTTGAGCCAAACAACAGAGTCATCAGTCTTCAGTTATGAGGACAGTGTCGATTTTGGTGTGTTTGAACCACTGTGGCTGTCTTTTACTGACTCTGAATCCATTGCCAGTGGAGAAGAAGACAGCACTGACAAGTCAGTAACTGAAGAATCACATTTAGGAGCACCCATTAATGAAAGGTTTCCTCCAGTAAACGATGAGCCACTTTACACAGGCTCACAACTATCCAAAGCTCAGAGTTTTTTACTTATACTTTCATATGCTTTGAGACACTCACTTACTGGTGTGGCCCTGTCTGATCTTTTAGATTTGATTAATATCCATTGTCCAGAAAATGTTCTAACTTCAAAGTATCTGTTCTTAAAAGAGCTTAACCCAATACAAGGTCACCTAGAATGTCACATATACTGTCCCAATTGTGAGTATTACATTGGTGACCAAGTCACTGAAGGGAGCTGTTCTGTATGTAACTCTGCATGGGATAGAAACAGCTCACTGAAGAATGGAAATTTCTTCCTGTACTTACCCATCCATACACAACTGGAACATCTTCTTCAAAGAGAAGATATAGCATGTTGTCTTAAGTCAGGAAATGGTACATGTAATCCAGAAACTTATGATGACATATGTTGTGGTAAAATGTATCATAGTCTGAACAAAGCTGGTGGCCCACTAGATAGTCCTCATGCATTCTCCTTAACATTAAATTGTGATGGAGTTCCAGTATTCAAATCATCCCAGTATGGAATCTGGCCATTACAAGGGATGGTAAATGAACTTCCTTATCTTGTCCGCAAAGAGAATGTTTTACTATTTGGCCTATGGTTTGGTACTAAAAAGCCGAATGTTAACACATTTTTAAAACCATTCACTCAAGAGTGTCAGTCACTGTCAACTGTTGGCTTCAAGTTACACAGAAACAACTCTGTGAATCATTGTAGAGTGATAGCAGCTGTTATAATGTGTGATTCAGTTGCCAGGCCCATTCTGCAAAACATGACCCAATTTAATGGTCATTACGGGTGCAGCCTTTGCTTACATCCTGGTGAACAAGTTCCAAAGGGAAATGGAACTGTTAGGGTTTATCCATACAAACATGTTCCAAAAAGGGATCATGCTTCAACCCTAACTGATGCAAGAGAAGCTGTGCGTACCGGACAATCCGTGAAAGGCATTAAAGGGCCTACATGTCTTGTCAACATCCCACACTTTGACATTATATCTGGAATGCCTCCTGACCATATGCATAATGTACATCTTGGAGTTGTTAGGCAAATGGCAAGCATGTGGCTGGATAGTGAACACCATGAGGAGCCATATTATATTGGTAATCGTATTCCTGAGCTCGACCACCAACTCTTGAGAATTAAACCACCTTGCAATATCACCCGAGTGCCCCGCTTTTTCAGCAAAGGAAGTTCTGGAAAGCTAGTGAATGGCAGAACTGGTTACTTTTTATAGCATCTTTGTGCTAAAGGGAATACTACCACATGCATTTTACCAGCACTGGTTAATCCTTGTCACCTTCATGTTCTTGCTTTGTAAAGACACTGTCACATCAGAGGGGTTAAAAAGATGTGAAAAACTAGTTGTTGAGTTTGTCAAACAGTTTGAAACACTGTATGGAAAGGAAAATGTGTCATTTAACGTACATTTATGTCTTCATTTGCCAGACTCTGTGAGAAATTGGGGACCTTTGTGGGCACATTCAGGATATATTTTTGAGTCTTTTAATGGGGAAATACTGAAGATGTTTCATGGCACCCAATGTGTTCCATTACAAATAATGAAACAATTCACATACAGACAAGTGTTGCCTCTTCTGAAAAAAAATGCACTGACAAATGCTGTGCCTAGATGTATACAGCTGTACAACAACTTGACTGGTGAAAAAAAGCTGAAGCTTTTTGAAAGAGTAGCAGATCAAGTTGTTACACTTGGTTTACACTATGTACGAAAACTTACTAAAGAAGAAGTACTGGCTATGAGAGAGAAACTTTCAGTCACCACGGATACAGTAGTGAAAATATTCAGTAGAACTTTAGTCAAAGGAGAACTGTATTACTCGGAGCAGTTCACTAGAGTAATGAAAAGGAATAGCTTCACTGTTTTGTTGGATAATGGACACATAATCACTGTGTATTATTACATTGTGGTAGAAAGACTGGATAACAGAAAATGTTTTGCTGTTGGAAAACAGTATGACAAATCACACAGTTTTGTGTTTTTAGACAATGTAGTTAGCTTGAAAAGAGTGTTACAGGGCAGGAAACAGGTTTTTGATGTGATGAAATTCAATAGGAAATGTATGTTAGTTGATCTGCCACAGTATGCCAACCTTTATGCATGTGTACCTCCACGTTTCAGTGTGGAGGACTGAAATGTTACGAATAAAAAGTGGACTCAAGAAAACATTTTGTATTTTTTGCTGCTGTTAGTGATTTGATTTATAATAGTCATCTACATTTTACAATATATCAATACATAGCCGTAGGTGGTCCATCCAGATGGCTAAATGTGTAATGTAAAAAATAATGGATATCATGCAAAATGTGATTTGGAGTTTGGAGTTCCAAAACTCTAAAAAATAATCCAAACTGTTATTAAAATGTTTCAATAAACATAATGCAGTTTTGTTTGCATAGCAATGTATTTTAAAATATATGAATCAATATATAGCAAATGTCATCCATCTATATATTTCTAAATATATGATTAAGTTTCTCATATACTGAAATATATTTCCTAATATATTGCAATATAAATTCTAGTATATTGCAATATACTTTTGTTTCGTAAGGGGTAGACACCGCCGCTCGTCGTAGCCCATAGCTTGTTGCCGGATGTAGAAACCCCCGCTCATCGTAGGCCGTAGCTTGTTGCAGAATGTAGACACCGCCGCTCGTCGTAGCTTGTTGAGGGTGTAGACACTGCCGCTCGTCGTAGCCCGTAGCTTGTTGTAGGATGTAGGCACCGCCGCTCATCGTAGCCCCTAGCTTATTGCAGGATGTAGACACCGCCGCTCGTCGTAGCCCGTAGCTTGTTGCCGGATGTAGAAACTGCCGCTCGTCGTAGCCCGTAGCTTGTTGCAGGATGTAGACACCGCCGCTCTCCAGCCTCGTGATGAATTAGGACACGTTTTCACTGTATCTACCCCGGAAACGCGATTCACGCCTCTTACTGATGCCCACAACCGATTTATTCTTTTCAAAGTTAAAGAGCACCGTGAAAACTGTAAGGATAAACACATTTCACATATATAATTCTCAAATTATTTCGTATACAAAGGTAAACAAATTCATCGTAATTCAATCGTAACAATTACCGTGTACGCCTACTTATCCAGTTGTAGACAGTCCTTTCTCGACTACTGTCTCTCTCCCGCTTCTTACTCACAACTTCGCAGATCTCGCGTTACTCCAACCGGAAGTAACCTTTCACAATAATTTAATTTGACTTAAACAGTTAATAATAATAATATGACAGCAGGATCATGAACTTAAGTGCAGGAAATTTCATTATAAATTTATATGTATCACCATATATATGTGTGTGTGTGAGAGAGACAATACAAACCTGCTGCTTGTCGTTTTTGTCCATTTTCATCTGTCCCTTCACTGCATCTGTTAACAGAAAAGGACATAATTACTTCCAGAAATGCACACAGAAACAAATCTTTCCTTTAATCTGTCACCCATCTGTGTATGTGCCTGTGGAAGTTTGGATGAAGTGAAAACACATTAATATCTTTTTTGGAGTTGCTGTCAAACCCCATTGCCTCCATCAGTCATTCATTCTTTTAACTTTCTCATCCCCTTCAATACATCTCACCTCAGCCTGTACTTAGATTCAACAACTTTTATAATATAACAGAAATATACACAAGCTTTACCAAAGATAGTTTCACTGTACAGTGGCACCTGCAGTGACTGTACTACGCTCTAAAACGTTAATGTGAATCTGCAGATGTCTTCTCAGCTTCTCAGCAACACAACAGAAACCAGCTTCATCCCAGCAGTGAGTGTGCACTCCATGAAAAGGTCTTCTCCTCTATCACCCATTGTTTGTTTGTTTGGGTTTTTCTTCTGGTAGAAAACACAAAAAAACATCACAGCCTGGTTGAGTGTAACATGCTGTGTCTTTTGACTGTATTTATATATTATTTAACACAACACTGATTCCAAATAGTGCCATCAGAAGATGAGCACAAGCCATTTCAATTCAAATGCAGAAAACATGTAACATCTGTTATCACAGAATACACTCAAACACCTTTGTTCATGCATTTTTTTCCTCCAACAGGTGGATTCTTGAAAGTTTCCCCTCCAAGAGGTTGAGTGTCACACAGTTGCCTCAAGTGTTTTTTTAATTTAATGATCTATAGTATATATACTCTGTTCTGTCAACTTACAAAAAGGAGCATTCTGCACCCTTTAATGATCACAAAGCGTTTTTAGAAATGACCTTTGCACCTTATCTGTTTAAAACTAGGTATTAATTGTCAAATATAAACAAAAATGAACAAATATTTCTACTAAAAACACACAGAAAAGGAGCAGGGTAAAGATGTGCTGTTAATAAAAAGGGTCACATGTTCTGTGCCAACACTAACTGGTATCCAATTCTGAGCTGTCTCTATGATCTCAATGTTTTCTATACAAACAGCAGCTGGAAACATCTGCCAACGTGTATTTCTCTTAGATCAGTATGAGCACAGTACTGCAGCTCATTCTTTTACTTATTTTTTAATGAATGTAATCAAGTAGAACTAACTTAGTGCACTACACCATTCACAAATGTCTCAACTCCTATTTCAGCAGTCAGCTGTCTCAACAACTGAGAAGGAGGCGCATGTTGTCCCCAACAAATTCCCAACTGCAGATTTTATACTGAACACAAAGGACTTGATGAAGAATCTGTGAACAGGGTTTCTGCATGATTAACTAAGTTAAACGTAAGACTTTTCAAGACATTTTTAACACCACACAGAATGCCAAAACGGATTGAAGGATGGATGAATCCATTAAAAAAATACCTCATCTTTTTAAGGTCCACATAGGAATTTTATATAAGGTGAAAGATCTGAAACAATATCACCAGAAATGTTTTGGACAGTTTCTGCTGAAAGTCAGATACAAAAACATTTTATATGCAATGTTACTGCCAATGGAAAGGAAAATCAAAAATATTTAAGACTTATCCAAATGAGATTTAAGGTTGTTTAAGACCTTCTAAAGGTGTAATTAGTGTATTTTAAGCCTTTTCAAGACATGCAGATGCCCTGTATGGAAGACAGTTTCCAGCCCAGCACCATCCTAGAGCCATGATGGCTCTATGATCTGTCTGACACAAAAGTCTAAATATAAAGGGAAACCTATTTAACTTTAATGGCTTTAAGTCATTTTGCATAATCACCTTTGATGCAGTTATCATTGCATCATACCACTGTGATATGGGTTAGCTTGTGGCACCTTTAGTCTGTAGCCCAGGGGTGTTACAGCTGGACAGGTGAGAGTCTGTCGATGGACGGACAATACTATCACTTCATGACTCACTGTGCCCTCGCGCGCACACACACCCGGCTGCCACAGCTACAAATGTTTCAAGGAGCTAACAGGCTAGCAACCTAGCTTACACCTCTTTGAGGTTTTGGCTAGCAGACGCAGGGGCTAACACACAGCTAGCTTCAATGTTGTCACCCATTGGATTACCACAAGTTGGAAGAGCTAGCTAGGAGGAAAAAATGAAGTTCCCGGCGAGCAAAACGGCGACTTGGGATGAAAAACACAAAACACACTGCACACACCGACAGAGAAAAGGAGGCACTGTGTCCTATTTCATGTTAGCACCCGTAGCTACAGAGCTAGCTTTCTCCGCTAGCTCCGTAATGTCACTGCATCGCTGTTGTAAATACAAATACATACACAAAACAGCCCACTCCTTACACGTGTGGACAGCGTCTAAAACCCCTTCTCGGGGACATCTCCCCACCGAAAAATCCTCCCCAGCGGACTGCTCACCTGCTCCGGACACCAGACACACACTCTCACCCGCGAGACATCCCCCCGGTTAGCGCGAAAAAAAAACAGTCACACCCAAACAGTGTCTTCCAGAAAGTGGTCTAGGGCGCGTTTCAGAGCAGATTGGACGTGGCATTTTTAGTAGGTAGATGGGTGAGTGGGTTTGGACAGGAGAGGTGAGGTGGGTGGGACAGTGGGTTGGGTTAGGTATGAAACGCAGCACTCTTGTTTGACTGCTACCAGGGGCACTGGCACGCGGGACATGTGGATTGAAAATCTTTAAAAAGCTGTTCTTATTTAAAATTCTTTAAAAAGATTAGAATTCCCTTTAACAAAGAAAATATTTAAAATAAAAGAAATATACAGGCCTGGACTGGTAATCGGGCATACCGGCATTTTCCCGGTGGGCCGACAGTCCTATAGGGGCCGATGCTGTTTGTTTTTTTGTTTGTTTGTTTTTCTTTGTTTGCTTTTTTATTTTTTGTTGTTGTTTTTTTAACTTAGAGACCACAATTTAGAGGGGGTGGCCGATTGGTCCATCTTCAATATAGACAGTGGACTAAACCAATCAAGATATAGTAGTTTACGAGAGCGGTCCCACCCCTTTCTCTGCACTGACCCCCGCCATTTTCATGTGAGTGACCAGGGAAGTGTAGCACAGGCACAGCAGGTAAGCAGGTAGTAATGTTAGGATAATACCGGGACTTTTAGGTGATGGACAGACATGAAAATCGCTCACCTTTAAGCGAAATTCGCTGTTTTGAAGCCAAAACAGTTGACCTACGTGAATCGTGTAGAATTACATGAGAATAGTGAGCAATGAATAATGTTCTTATTTCCTGTCACAGCAGTTGCCTTAAATTGTGTTTTGTTTTTGTTCCGTGCGGGTTTTTTGTCTACAGTATCACTGCAGTTTAGTTCGTTGTGCACCGCTAATTATGAGGGGCCAGTCTAAGCCAAAAATGCCAGGGCCGTTTTTTTGACCCAGTCCAGCCCTGACCATGCACCTCCCTTCCTCATTTGAGGAGGGGTTTCTAACCTAACACTGAACACCTAACACCTTCCCTTTTCCCGGCCCTAACCCTAACCATTCCCTTAAACCTAGCCCCTCCCCTCTCCTTCCCCCCCCCCCCTTTCCTTTTTATTTAATTATTTATGTACAATTTAAGTTAATTCAATATATATTATTTATTTATTTCACATACAATTAAGTAAAATTTATAGTTTTATTCATAGTTGTTTAATTTTATTTTATGTAAAATTTTAGTTAAAACAAAATGTAACATTTATAATTAAAAACATTTAAAAAACTCATTAAAAACATTAAAAACACAATAAAAACAATTTTATTATTTATTTATTCATTTAACTGAACAAATTTAAGTTAAATTATTGAAAAAAATAAATTAAAACCTTAAAAACATGAAAGAAATAAAGTATAGATTGAAAAACATAGTTTTTCTATTGCATAAGGTTAATACTCATTGTTAAACGCATGAAAAAAGGAAAAACTAAAAAACCGATTGGAAACTTGTCTTTAAAAAAAACTAAAAGGAACTCCTCCTACCATATAAATAAAGGATTGCCAGCTCCTTCTCATTCTCTGCTTGGCCAGCAAACAGTGCACATCTCTGCAGACTGCCAGCATTGAATTCTGTTGTTTTTCACGTGCCCTTCGCCTGAGGAAGACCTTTTAAGGTCGAAATGTTGCGGTTTGGGGCACATATTGTTTTAATTCATTTCATTTAAATAATTGAATAATTTTAAAAAGAATTTAAGTTAAAAAATAAATAAAAAAGTTTATTTCATTATTTTGATTTAAAAAGTTTCAGTTCATATATCTTCTTTTTTCATTTTTTTGTCGTATTTTTTCTTTTTTATTTTCTAAAAACAATTTAAGTTACTTTTAAGTTAAAAATATATAAAACAAACAACAACAAAGGAAAAATCCAACACTCTCATCATGGGCTATCCTCCTGATAAGGGTGAGTGGGTCTTAGTACAGTACGGGGAAAGCGTGGTCGACCCCGTAACCATACTTTTGATAACAGACCGTATTATTTCTAATAGTAATTGGCAAGAAAAGGGTTAAAAACTGTTTCTGAGGTGTTTGGGACCAAACAAAATAACCTCTGTTTTGTCTGAATTCAGAAGAAGAAAGTTACAGGTCATCCAGGCTTTTATGTCTTTTAGACATGCCTGAAGTACGGCTAACTGATCTGTTTCATCTGGCTTCATAGATAAATATAGCTGGGTATCATCCGCATAGCAATGGAAGTTTATTCCATGCTTCCTGATAATATTGCCTAGGGGAAGCATGTATAAGGTGAACAATATCGGTCCAAGCACAGAACCCTGTGGAACTCCATGACTTACTCTAGTATATATGGAGGATCATCATTAACATGAACAAACTGGTATCTATCTGATAGATATGATTTAAACCCGCCTAGCGCTGTTCCTTTAATCCCAGATCAATAGTGTCAAATGCAGCACTAAGATCTAGCAGGACAAGTATAGAGACGAGTCCATTATCTGATGCTATGAGAAGATTGTTGGTAACTTTCACCAGTGCTGTCTCTGTGCTATGATGAACTCTAAATCCTGACTGAAAAACTTCAAACAAACCGTTCCTATGTAGATGGTCACACAACTGAGTTGCAACAGCCTTTTCCAGAATTAATTAAAGGGAGATTGGATATAGGTCTATAGTTTGCCAAAATGTCAGAGTCCAGAGAAGGCTTTTTAAGTAAAGGTTTGATAACTGCAACCTTAAAAGCCTGTGGGACATATCCTGTAACCAACGAGAGATTTATCTGATCTAATATGTGAGTGCCAATCAAAGGCAAAATATCTTTAAGAAGTCTGGTCGGGATAGGATCCAGAAGACATGTTGATGATTTAGATTTAGAAACTGTTGAAGTCAATTCAGCGAGATCTATGGGAGAGAAACAGTCTAATGACAAATCAGGACTGGCAGACATTTCTAAAGATGCTGTTCTAGACATACCTATATCATTAACAGTTGTAGGCAGGATAAGATGGATTCTGTCTCTAATGTCTACTATTTTGTTGCTAAAGAAGCTCATAAAGTCATTACTAGTAAGAGCTAGAGGGATGCATGGTTCAACAGAGCTATGGCTCTTTGTCAGCCTGGCTACAGTGCTGAAAAGAAACCTAGGGTTGTTCTTGTTTTCCTCTATTAATGATGAATAATAGGCAGTTCTTGCCTTACTGAATGACTTTTTATAAGTTATAAAGCTGTCTTTCCAGGCTAGGCGGAATTCCTCTAAATTAGTGGATAACCACTTCCTTTCCAGCTTTCGTGATATCTGCTTTAAAGTACGTATTTGTGAATCGTACCATGGAGCTAGCTTTCTCTGATTACTGACCTTCTTTTTCAAAGGGGCAACAGAGTCAAGGGTTGAATGCAATGAAGCAGCAGTACTATCAACTAGATAGTCTATATCTGCTGGAGTAAAGTTTAGGCCATTGCCCTCTGTAAAACTGGGATATGGCAACGGAGATAATAAAGATGGAATAGCTTCCTTATATTTGATAACAGCATTATCAGACAAATATCTACAGTAGTTAATTTTATTCCCAGGTGCTGTGCAGTTCATTATTGTAAATTCAAAGAAAGAGGGAGCGAGAGAGCTGATTCCAAGTGGACATGGAAGCTTGCAAGCAGCTGCAATATATAAGTGCTTAGGTGAAGTTGATTCTGACATATATGATGGAAGTCTTTGAGCTTTCTAAGTTGGGAGGGTCTAGTAGCCTGATGTTTCAGGCCCCCGTTTTGCTGCGCCTTGAGCCAGAGACACGTGCAAGCACTTTTGACTGAAAGTTGGCATCTTTGTGATGGAGGGACTTTTTTGTCTGTGAACCCACAAACCTTCATGGCATTAGATGTGAATGTAGATGAAAATTTGAGAGCACTAACAAATTATCACCTACTTTCATGGAATAAATGAGAATGTGAAGGCCCATAAATTAAATTATGGAAAAAGTCCAACATCCTGTCTACTTTCATGGGAATAGATGAGAAAGTGGAAGCCGGTAAATGAAAATATGGAATGAACTTCCAAAAATCCTGTCTCATATCATTAGTAATAACGGCAGTGTGAGTTAAGAATTCATACCCACAGAAAGTTTTAAAGCACACAGAGTTCTGTTGTTTGTTGCTTGTATGTACTTTATTAGTAGTTGTAGATTTATAAATAATTCATTTTGAAAAAAAAAAAAACCACATGGATTCTGCCTTGATGTAGCGTGGGGGCTTGCGTGCCTCTATGATCCAATGAACTCTCCAGAATGGGAAGAGCCCTTAGGTGAAAGGCCAGACCAAAGAGTCTGAAATCCTTTACCTGTAACTGTGCTCTGTGTAATGGAACACAAACTTACCTGTAACAGCATGTGGGAAAAAAACAGAGAAAATATTTTTAACAGCAGAAAAAAAGTCCCAACACAAGCACTCAGTATAGGATCCCCACTCACCCCTCTACCTCT
>CM028885.1:401913-428409 GCA_016801885.1 Toxotes chatareus
AGTGTCCAGACCCAAACCACAGGGAGCTGGTTTAGGATGAACTGGACAGAAGGTGAAAGCAAAGCAACCTGCAAGTGTACAGTATGTATGTGTTTATGTGTGTCTAACTCTCCACTGGATGTCGCTCTTTTACTGTCGTACATAAGGGGTGAAGCTGTGAGCTCATTTGTCTCACTCTCTTTATTAATTCGTTAGTGTGGCTAATAACAGCAAGTTTTTTTTTTGTTGCTAATAAGCAGTCAGTACTGAGGCCATTTTTTTTGCAACATGTTCATCTCACAACAACACTTCATCTCACCTCCAGAGCTCAGTCAAACCACCAAAAACCACCAAAACACCTCATTCATGTCTCAAAATAAGTTGGTTGGACCATAAACCTGGTAACAGCTCTGCAGACACTGTCAACACACTGACCTCACATACTCCGACAACAGGGAGCTTTACATGCACATTACTTTATCTTTGGAGTTTGGATGATTTCACACTTGTTTCTTTCCCTGCTTCATCTTTGCCTAACCATCTATATTAACCTTCATGGATGGCAGGCTGGCACACCCTTTTATAGGGAAATCTGTTAGTGACTGGATGCTGTTACCCGGCAGACTGCTCTGATAACACAACACCTGCGCAGTTTTTTTTTTTTTCATACCAAATACAATCAGTACAGCCAATAATATTTAAGATCATATTTGTTTTGTAGGTAAAAAAAAGCAGCTCTGATTTAAAAAGTAATAACTAAAAAACAATTGTCTTTATTCATTAGGAGATGTTCTTTTATTTCCCCATTTACTCTTTATCTTATCTGTCAGGGAGAGGAGGAGAGGCTGATCTCTTTCAGTAATAAACACATTTGAGTTGCTTGTCGTCAACAGACCTTTTTGACCATGTGCAAAGCATGACACTTGGGTTCCTCTGTAACAATTTCAGCATCGTGATTACATTACTCTGAATATGTTTGTTTGTTTGTTTATTCAGTAACTACCACTTGGCAGAGTCTTTTGTGATCAGAAAACTTGAACACACACAACTGTATTATAATTATATTCCAACCCTTCATTCACATTCAGTGAAGTTTGGTCCTGTTTTTTCCTTTAACCGTTTTCTTTTCAAACACTTGTTTTTACAATAACCAGTATTTGTGAACTGATCACGCTGAACAAGCCTACATTCACATCAGCTGTGTAGTTTACAGACATTATCACTGTGTTTATTCCAACATGTTTCTTACTTACCAGTTGTAATTATTACTAATCCATCACTCTTATCTAGTTGTCAAACATCCCATTGGTTTCTCACAGTTTAAAATAATTTATTTCTACTGTTTTTTAGAATTTGTTTGGTTTTCTTTGATATTAACCAAGATGTTAAAATGTCACAGGAAATCGTATAAATTTAAACTGATGACATAAAGGAAGAAAAACTACTTTTCTTTAAGAGAAACAAGTTTTTTTTTTTTATTAATTTAAATGTTTTTTTATATATCTTATCTATATTTTAAATCCCCCCCTCACCCATGACATGACCTGACCTGACTTGATTCTCCTTTTTTTTTTATAAATCAAGTCAGACCCAACTTTCCCCCCCAGAGCAAGCACTTAGCGACAGTGGCAAGGAAAAACTCCCTGTAACAGGAAGAAACCTTGAGCAGAACCAGGCTCTGGGTAGGCGGCCATCTGCCTCGACCGGCTGGGTTATCTATCATGTCATTAAACAAACATTTTTCACAGCAGAAAAAAAGCACATATGAACATCTAGTGAACACGTGCGCTTTTCTTGCCATGCCAAATTTTCAAATGTCTGCTGTGAAAAATATCTATTTAATTTCAGTGGGTGTGGGGGGGTGGAAGGCGACTTAGCTGCTGCTGGTGGATACTGGCTCCTTCCACTTCTTGTACTTCTTTGGTTTTCTCAAACCTTAAAGGTGGCGAGTTCTTTTCCATGTTGAAGCTTTCTCTTTTGTCTCAGTCGCTTGCTCAAAGGTTTGAAATGTCTGTCTGAAGAGCTGCAGTCTGATTTATAGTGCAGGACGATGATGTCACTGATGATGTCACTGATGAAATGTTGGCTTTGATCTTGAAGATCAGTTTCTTGACTTCTTCCTCTTCTTATCTTTTTTTTTTCTGTTTACATTCAAAATCACAAACTGTGGTTCAAATGTAAACTGAAGGTCTGTCCCACTATCACCATTCAAAACAAGTTTAAAACCTGCTTTTGATTCCAAACTGACTGACAGTCCTCACACAGGAGCAGCCTTTATGTTAATGATCAGCTGAGAACCACAAAATGCACCTTTTCCATCTAAAAGCATGTATTCACCTATTACAATTCTAATACAGATTGTTAACAGTTTTATGGAGCGGGTGGGAGGGACTGTCCATGATTGTCCTCAGCTTTAATGCCAGCACCCCAGCACACCACAGCAAAGAAGATGGTGCTCGCCATAACAGACTGGTAGAACATGTGGAGCATCCTGCTGCAAACACTGAAGGACCTGAGTCTCCTCAGGAAGTAAAGTCTACTCATGGCCTTCCTGTAGACAGCATCAGTGTTTGTGGACCACTCCAGTTTGTTGTCCAGATGAACACCCAAAAACTTATAAGTAGTCACTATTTCTACCTCTTTCCCACTAATACAGACAGGGGAGGGCGGGGACTGACTCCTACTGAAGTCCACCGCCATCTACTTTGTCTTGGCCACGTTCAGCTGCAGGTGATTCTCCCCACACCACCTGACAAAACTCTCCACAAGGCCCCTGTACTCATCCTCCCGTCCTCTCTCCACACACCCGACTATGGCTGTGTCAGCCCCGGTGCTGCTCGCTAGGAGGTCAGACTCACAGCTCTGCAGCCCGATAAACTGTGGTCGGCCTGTCAGGTAGTCCTCAATCCATGAGACAAGGGGACCCTCCACCTGCATCTTCTTTAATTTAGCACTCAACAGTCTCGGCTGGATGGTGTTGAATGCAGAAGAGAAGTCGAAGAACATGACCCGTACTGTGGTGTTCAGTCTGTCCAGGGAAGAGTAAGCCCTCTGCAGCAGGAATATTACTGCATCATCAACTCCCACCTTGGGCTGATATGCAAACTGCAGTGGGTCTTAGTTTGGGCTCACCAGGGGTCTGAGGTGTGACAGCACCAGCTCCATGACCTTCATAACATGAGAGGTCAGTGCAATAGATTATTTTCTCTTCTCAGTCAGATTTAAGAAAGAGCTCGTTCATTCATCTGACACTTTGCACTAAATAGAGAAAAATGGAATTTCAAGGTTAAGAAGTGAAATTCAAATATATAAAGGTGAAATGTTATTGAAACATATGGTTTAAACATTACTTATGTTGTGTCCCAGTGTAATCCTATTTAGATCTGGAGAGCAAGAGTCAGAGAGAGCAAACTGCAGTAGATCACATGCAGATGCGTTCACTGTAACACTGCTCTATCCCTCTGATCCCTCATTGTAAAAGTTACTTATGGCTCTTTTTAATTCTTCCCGGGGTGAAATGACCCTGGTTGACAGTTAACTAACTAACTAAGTTAACTAACCTTCAGTCTCTTTCTTTTCACCTTTGAATACCCTGCTCTATTCACCAAGATTTTTCATCTTTTCTAAATAAAGTTTTCACAGTGGGAATTCTTCAGGCTCTTTTATCAACACAAAATGTCACTCATCTAAAATACATGACCAACAAATCAGTTTAGTGAAATGAAGAACATCTTATTTATTTAACAACAAGTAAAATATTTACAATGCAATAAAGTTTGAAAAGAAAAAATGAAAAATTGAAATATTTACAAAAGAGTTGGATTGAGAGAGGGGGAGAGAAAGGAAGGAGAGAAAGGGGGATGAGGGAGTGATGGGGGAAAGAATGGGGTGAAAGGGGGTGGGGGTAGTGGGAGCGATAGAGGGGTGATGGGGTAAAGTGGGGTGAGGGGGTAGAAAGGGGAAGGGGGTGAGGGAGAGGTAGTAAGGGGCAGCCCTTAGCAATTGGACTTTATTATCCACTTTAATAAGTGATGTCCCAGCCCCTCAAACACCACGCAGACATGAGTTCCATCTCCATCAGAGATTTTGAAGTCATCTAGCAGCTGGGCCACCATCTCCCAGTTAGGGTCATTACTTTGACATGGTGGTAGCTACCTTTGCAGTAGTCATTAGGATCTTCTTGTTCCTCATCGTCAGAGCCGAGGATCTTCTCAGGTTCTTCAGGCTCCTGAGGCGAGTCTTCTAGCTAAGGCTGCTGTCGAGCTCTGGGATTGGCTGGCTGCTTTTTGCTGGTCTTCTTTTCTTTTGCTTGGAGTGCCAAAACTTTCCTCTCCATGTTGGCTGGACCCATACCTTAGGGATAGATGCCCACCCTCCGAAGAGAAAGGGAGGTGCACGGTCCATCCCCCGGCCAGTACCGCCACCCAAAGTGACCCCTGGTTCCAAAAATTAGCCATGAATAGCTTTTTAGTGTTTAGGTTTTGTTTTTCATTTACATTCAGATTTTTCTTTGCAGTTTGTTTTTTTTCTTTTCTTTCTTGATTCAACAGTCAGAAGGGACTTGTTTTCATCAAAGTAAGAAGAAACACTGGAAATTTTAATAGGAGTAGAAGCACAACGGTTGTTGGTGGCATTAGGGCAACTCCGGGTTAGGGTTAGGGTTAGGGGGGTTAGGTTGAAGGTTGAGTCTCTGTCTCCAAGTGGAGACAGGTGGTGCTCTGGCTGTCCCCCAGTCAACTCTACGAAAATCTGGACCAGCGTCCAGTCATCCTGCCAGTCCTCAGGCCAAGGCACACCAAAAAGCAAGTACAGCTACTGGTCTCTAAGAGTGATGCTGCCGCTTCGAAGCTCTGAATAGAAATGAGCTCCTCTGCGCTTCCCTCCTCTTTATATGCACAGAGACTCCTCCCATTTTAACTTTGCTGCCCTATCCAAATTTTATTTAAAGAAAGTCATGCTCTTCTGTCTTTTTAACTCTTTAAACACTAAATATATTTGCCTAATGTTTATAACCTATAGAAACTAATTTAAAATTTATTTTAAAAACCTACCAAATTACTCATTAACACCAAATTATTTTTTAGATTTTGTAAGTATTGTAAACAAGTTTTTTTTATTTGAACATTTTTACTTTTATATTTTGTTATTTTTATATTTTTTAATGAATTTCTTTTTTAATATTTAAGTTTAGGGTTAAGGGAAATAAATGGGTTAAAACAAACAAGGGTTAGGTTAGAAATTTTGCATCTTAAATAATCACTTTTGTGATTACAGTGCACTGGCAAACAGGGGTCTGCACAGAGTCACCAACTCTCCCTCCTCATTTATATCAATTTAATTCTCTAAAAAGATTTCTGTTTTCCTGTTGTGTTGTCTTCTTATTTTCGTTTGTCGGGATCCTTTTAATTGTAGTTTTTTGCCTGTTTCTCTCCCCAAGGTCGGGGAGGAGAAGGTTTATAAAAGGCACTCGTCTGCCGGAGTCTGGAGCCATCCATATAAACAAGGGGGAAGGAATTAATGATTGATTGATAATAAACATTAACCAAACTGAACTCTCACATGCACTGGATTGGAAATTGGCATGTAGAAATTGGGTAGATTAGGGAAGATGATTTTGAATTTGGAATAACCACCAGTGCTTTTCATTGCATAAAAGATATTAAGATTATGTTTTATAAAAAAAATAAATGTATAATTTCAGAGGAACACCAAAGAAAGTCAGGTTTAACTGACAACACGGTACCCTCACTCTTACTCAGTAACTTAATTCTCTAAAAACATGTATGGCCCATATTGCTATTTTCTTACTCCTTGAACTGTCAGGCTCCGCAGAGGTCACCTCCTCTACCCTCATGTTAGTGAAGACTCCCTTCCTGTGGCCAGTGGTGCAAACAATCAATCCCCCAAGCAAGAATGGAGCAGGAGGAGTAGTTTGTGTTGATGCCGTCTGTAGATTCCCAGAAGCACGCAGGTGGTGGATTTTGAACTTGAATCTAGAATATTGTTGACACTGCACAAGAAAGATTGATGGCTAAGAGAGGAAACAAAGGAAGTACTGGGCTCATCACGTCTTTCAACCTGCTTCTGTAGTGTGTCCTCCTCCACCATCCTCTTCCTCCTCACTGCTGCTGGGCAGCTGTTCCAGGTCCAGTGTGCTGACCATTGCAGGTTGGGGATTGGACCTTCTAAGCTCCCTCAAGGCTTTTAATTTGGCGCTCTGCTTATCCTTTCTCACAATGTTAGTGTGGTCACATCTCTGGAATAGCATGAACATTTCAAGACAAAGCAAGGACGTGGTGGTAACGTATTGTGTCACTTCCTGTTTGCTGCTTCTGCACTGTGGTGTTACGAGTGTTATCCTAGCTTATTAATCAACTCTTACTTTGCCGTGTTCTGTGGTCAATCTCTGAATTCCTGTACACGTATATTGCTTTAGTTAAACATCTGTGGTGCACGTGTCCCTCGGAATCTAACACTACACTCTAATCACTCTAACTCTGGTCCGCTAGCTTAGCTGTTAGCAATGGCTTCTCTCTCTCCTGCTGTCTCTCCTCTCTCTTGCACGGTGTGTGAGATGTTTAGTTACTCCTCTGCCTCCTTTAGCGATAATGGTATGTGTAATAAATGTAGCATTTTTGTAGCATTGGAGGCGAGACTTAGGGAAGTAGAGGCTCGGCTCCGCACCATAGATAATCGCCCCAGCAGCAGCGCTAGCTAGTCAGTCCCCTGTAGCTGATGCGGACCAGCCTAAATTAGCTACAGCTAGCCGTCCCACGTTAGCTCCTGTCAGCCGTTCCCGGCAGCTCCCGAGCAGCCGGGAAGCCAGGGCGGCTGGGTGGCAGTCGAAGGAAACATAGCATGAAACAACGGCCCGTGGTTCACCATCAACCGCTTCATGTTTCAAACAGATTTTCCCCAATCAGCGACACACCCGCTGAGGAAAAAACTCTGGTTATTGGCAGCTCCATTTTGCGAAATGTGAAGTTAGAGACTCCAGCGACCATAGTTAAATGCATCCCTGGGGCCAGAGCAGGCGACGTTGAATCGTATTTAAAACTGCTGGCTAAGGATAAACGTAGATTTGGTAAGATCGTTATTCACGTCGGCGGTAATGACACCCGATTACGCCAATCGGAGGTCACTAAAATTAATGTGGAGTCGGTGTGTAACTTTGCCAAAACAATGTCGGACTCTGTAGTGTTCTCTGGACCCCTGCCCGATTTGACCAGTGATGACATGTTTAGCCGTATGTCTTCATTCCGTCGCTGGCTGTCTAGGTGGTGTCCAGCAAACAGCGTGGCCTTCATTGATAACTGGAAAACTTTTGGGGAAAACCTGGTCTGATTAGGAGAGACGGCATCCATCCAACTTTGGATGGTGCAGCTCTCATATCTAGAAATATGACAGATTTCATTAGAAAACCAAAGTCATGACAACCCAGAGTTGAGACCAGGATGCAGAGTTGCAGTCCTACACGCTTCTCTGCAGTTTCTCTAGAGCTGTCACCCACCCATGATTCTCATGATTCTTATTATTCCTACCATTCTAACGATTCCCTTTATCCTATAGAGACTGTGTCTGCTCCCGTCAACAAAAAGTGCATAAATTAAAAAATGCAAGAGGTGTTACTCATAAAAACCTCAAAAAATTTATACTACAAAAGCATCTGAACCTAAAAACACCACAATCAGATGTGGGCTATTAAACATTAGATCTCTCTTGTCTAAATCTCTGTTAGTGAATGATTTGATAATGGATCAGCAGATTGATTTATTCTGTCTGAGCGAGACCTGGCTGCAGGAGGAAGAGTATGTCAGTCTAAATGAGTCAACCCCTGCTAGTCATATTAATTATCACATTCCTCGAGGCACAGGCCGAGGAGGAGGAGTGGCAGCAATCTACCACTCAAGTTTATTAATTAATCCTAGACCTAAGCCGAAATATAGTACATTTGAAAGCCTTATCCTCAGCCTCTCACATCCAAATTGGAAGATAGAAAAACCAGTACTATTTGCTGTGGTGTATCGTCCACCTGCTGCTTACTCAGAGTTTTTGTCTGAATTCACTGAATTTTTATTAGTACGGATAGAGTAATTATAGTGGGCGACTTTAATATTCATGTCGATACCCACAATGACAGCCTTAAGACTGCTTTCTATTCAGTATTAGACTCAATTGGCTTTTTACAAAATGTTAACAAACCAACTCACTGTTTTAATCACACCCTTGATCTTGTACTAACCTATGGCATTGAAGCTGAATATTTGACAGTATTCCCTCAGAACCCTGTTTTATCTGATCATTCTTTAGTAACATTTGAATTTACAATAATGAACTGCACAGCATCTGAGAAAAAAATTAACTACTGTAGATTTCTGTCTGATAATGCTGTTATCAAATATAAGGAAGCTATTCCATCTTTATTATCTCCGCTGCCATGTGCCAGTCTTACAGAGAGCAATGGCCTAAACGTTACTCCAGCAGATATAGACTATCTAGTTGATAATACTGCTGCTTCATTGCGTTCAACCCTTGACTCTGTTGCCCCTTTGAAAAAGAAGGTCAGTAATCAGAGGAAGCTAGCTCCATGGTACAATTCACAAATACGTACTTTAAAGCAGATATCACGAAAGCTGGAAAGGAAATGGTTATCCACTAATTTAGAGGAATTCCGCCTAGCCTGGAAAGACAGCTTTATAACGTATAAAAAAGCCCTTCGTAAGGCAAGAACTGCCTATTACTCATCATTAACAGAGGAAAACAAGAACAACCCTAGGTTTCTTTTCAGCACTGTAGCCAGGCTGACAAAGAGCCATAGCTCTGTTGTACCATCCATCCCTCTAGCTCTCACTAGTAATGACTTTATGAGCTTCTTTAGCAACAAAATAGTAGACATTAGAGACAGAATCCATCTTATCCTGCCTACAACTGTTAATGATGTAGGTATGTCTAGAACAGCATCTTTAGAAATGTCTGCCAGTCCTGATTTGTCGTTAGACTGTTTCTCTCCCATAGATCTAGCTGAATTGACTTCAATAGTTTCTAAATCTAAATCATCAACATGTCTTTTGGATCCTATCCCGACCAGACTTCTTAAAGATGTGTTGCCTTTGATTGGCACTCACATATTAGATCAGATAAATCTCTCGTTGGTTACAGGATATGTCCCACAGGCTTTTAAGGTTGCAGTTATCAAACCTTTACTTAAAAAGCCTTCTCTGGACTCTGACATTTTGGCAAACTATAGACCTATATCCAATCTCCCCTTTAATTCTAAAATTCTTGAAAAGGCTGTTGCAACTCAGTTGTGCGACCATCTACACAGGAACGGTTTGTTTGAAGTTTTTCAGTCAGGATTTAGAGTTCATCATAGCACAGAGACAGCACTGGTGAAAGTTACCAACGACCTTCTTATAGCATCAGATAATGGACTCGTCTCTATACTTGTCCTGCTAGATCTTAGTGCTGCATTTGACACCATTGATCATAATATCCTATTGGATAGATTGGAACATGTTATTGGGATTAAAGGAACAGCACTAGGCTGGTTTAAATCATATCTATCAGATAGATACCAGTTTGTCCATGTTAATGATGATCCCTCCATATATACCAGAGTAAGTCATGGAGTTCCACAGGGTTCTGTGCTTGGACCGATACTGTTCACCTTATACATGCTTCCCTAGGCAATATTATCAGGAAGCATGGAATAAATTTCCATTGCTATGCGGATGATACCCAGCTATATTTATCTATGAAACCAGACGAAACAGATCAGTTAACCATACTTCAGGCATGTCTTAAAGACATAAAGGCCTGGATGACCTGTAACTTTCTTCTTCTGAATTCAGACAAAACTGAGGTTATTTTGTTTGGTCCCAAACACCTCAGAAACAGTTTATCTAATCATATAGTTACTCTGGATGGCATTAATTTAGCCTCCAGTACGACTGTGAGGAACCTTGGAGTTATTTTTGATCAGGATCTGTCCTTTAACTCACATATAAAACAAGTCTCTAGGACCGCCTTCTTTCACCTGCGCAATATCAGTAAGATTAGGAACATTCTGTCGCAGAGTGATGCTGAAAAATTAGTCCATGCTTTTGTTACTTCTAGGCTGGACTACTGTAATTCCCTATTATCAGGATGTCCAGTTAACTATCTAAAAAGCATCCAGCTGATCCAAAATGCTGCAGCGAGAGTACTGACTGGAATTAGCAAGAGAGATCACATTACTCCTGTACTAACTTCTCTTCATTGGCTTCCTGTAAAATCCAGAATTGATTTTAAAATCCTTCTCCTTACATATAAGGCCCTCAATGGCCAGGCTCCTTCATATCTCAAAGAGCTGATAGTACCATATCATCCTAACAGATTGCTTCGTTCCCAGAATGCAGGTTTGCTTATGGTTCCCAAAATCTCTAAAAGTAGAATGGGAGGCCGAGCCTTTAGCTATCAGGCCCCTCTCCTATGGAACCAACTGCCAGTTTGGGTTCGGGAAGCAGACACCCTCTCTAATTTTAAAACGAAGCTTAAAACCTTCTTGTTTGATAAAGCTTATAATTAGTTGTAGTTACAGTCCTAGTTATTTATTAAACTTATAGTTAGTCACAATTATCTCTATAGACACTGTTACAGTTAAGGATATAGCCCTTAGTAGGGCTGGCTCAGGCAACTGAATCATCCCCTAGTTATGCTGCTATAGGCCTAGGCTGCTGGGGACATCCCATGATTTACTGCGCACTTCTTCTTCTTTCTCTTTCTCTCCTCAGACCCACTCTCAAATCTATTAGCCTTTATTACATGTCATTAACTCTGTGTCCTCTCTGTCCCGTAATCCTGTGTTTGTTTCTCTCTGGTCTCTCTTTCTCTGTACCTTACTGCAGGTACCTCTGGCTCCGGAGCTGCATGTCCTATGGTCCTGGCTCCACCCACCTGCTGCTGTTTATTGTTTATAATGATCTATTTCTAACATGTTTAATGTTCCGTTCTGCTACAGATAAATATTTGATTAATATTCTTTGCAGACTGTAATGTAAATAATAAACCAGTCATGACAGCTTTTTTTGCCTCCGTGCTCTGTTTCATAATTCTAATCTGCTGAGCACACATTATCCAATAACTGTTCACTAACTGTAATGTAAATACTGACCCACATTGTCTGTATTATGCTGCATGTCTTTCTCCCCCTCTCCTCCATTCCTAGCTGTCCTATCTTCCTCCTTTTCCTCCTTTCACCCAGCCCGGCCATCGGCAGGAGGGTCCCCCATCTGAGCCAGGTTCTGCTCAAGGTTTCTTCCTGTTAAAAGGGAGTTTTCCTTGCCACTGTCGCCTTAAGTGCTTGCTCTGGGGTCAGGCTCTGGGTCTCTGTAAAGCGCTTTGAGACAATTTTGATTGTGGAAGGCGCTATATAAATAAAATTGAATTGAATTGAATTGAATTGACAAGAATTTTCCAGCACAGTACCTCAAGGATACATCTGCAATACACTTCATACATCAGTATTGTGCCCTCGCGGTACGTTTGTACAGCTAGACAGATCGCTAACATATAAGACAAAAAGGAGAATGAAGAAAGTTTTTGTTGAGGATCTTTGTTCTTTTTCCTCAGTTTATTCTTCTTTACTTCCTTTCTCAACTTAGTGACTGTAAGACTGAAAAATAAACATAAAACAAACATCACCAACATATCAACATTACGTGGCACATGTTTATAAATAAACTAAACAGATACATACAAACAAAACCGATTGAGCAGCCTGAGAAACATAATGACGCCCTCTGGTGGACAGTATAAAGCACTGCCTCTCTATTCAAAGGCATTAATCAGTGTTAATATGACAAATTAGCGAACAGAACTCGGCCAAAACCAGATAAAATATATCGCGGAACAATCAGTTTGTTTTAGTATAATAAAATACTAACCTTGATTTTGTTGTGAGCGGTTTCAGTGTGTTTGTCCAGTCGTACGACGTCTGTGCAATTACAAACTGGACAGTCCATTTTGTCCCCATGACTAAACATAAACAGCACCCAGCATTAAAAACAGAAGAATTATGGAACAGGCACATTTATCATCCATGTTTTGTCATATACTGTGAAGAGGACTTACGTGGCAGAAGCATCATTCAGAAGCAGGTGTAATTCAAAGTCATTTTGGACTTGGTGGTACTTTATGAGGTGCTGGCACACTAAGGCATATAGCACATGGCAAATCGGGCAAACGATTGCTATTGGAGGCATTTCTTCTTTGGTAAAGAGTAAAGCAAAAGTTTTAAACACCAATGACCTCATTCTTTAAGAAAAGTGTCTTTTTTGTTGTGTTGTTTGGCACGATTGACAGTGCTACAAAAATAGAGATGTAGAGAAAAATAACTCTGCCTTAGGAGACTCTTAACCAAACATGAATTCAAAATCTTATTTAAAAGATACTGGTGATTAAAGCCTAATGTATGCTCCCCCCCTCCCCCCAAACAGAACCTGTATTCCAGCAGCCCTTAGTGATTTCTATTCCATATTTGATTGGCCTCAGCACCACACACAATGAATTTAAATGAACTTAAGTTGCAGTTCTATAAGCTTGTACTCTGCTTCAGAATTTGTACAAAGTACTTTGAGCACAAAAATATTTCAGCTTTTATGAAAATTGTGTTGTTGGGGGCTGCATTATAACATGTGTACATACTGGTGAGTCTGGCTCTTTAATGTCCTGATGTTCTGTTTGGCTCTCCATACAGTCCATCTAAAAGAATGCAACTGGAAACACAAAAAATGCCATATTTAAAAGAGGCAATACATATGCTTTTAGGAAGGATCAGCAATTAGTATGCACTCTATGTGATACATAGTCATTTGGATTGTAAACCAGGAAGCATTGGTGATTTATATACATCATTTGGAGTCAGTTAGTGATTCTTATCGAAGACCTGGAAGGGTTAGTAATTAGAAATAATGTGTTTGAAATTCGATCTTACCTGCGTCTGACATCCATGAAATGCTTCTCAGAAATGAAAACTTCCTGGAAGGTGTAACTATGCTCCTAAACTAGATCATTTCATTGGTTGATTCTCAGCAAATAAGGAAGGTGTTTGGCACATGCTGTTATTGGAATTACTTTGGAATGAAAGATGATAGTAATTCATAACTGGTGAATTAACTTGTAAACAATATTGGCTTATTATCCTTATGGAATTAGGTTAGCATTATGGAATTTTCTGATGGACAATGGTCAGCCCATCAGTTAAGAAAGTGCAGAAGAGTCTTTGATGATTTGGGGGCTGCAACATTAGACATGAAAGATGTCAATCTGTATTCTCCAGACTTTCCCTCGCTCAAGGGAACACCCAACAGGAAGCAGCTGATATCACCCACCACGCTGAAGCTACACAGCAGACTTTACACCCACTCCATCAGCTCATAGCAAAAACAATAAGTCTGTACTTCTAGTTTGGTTATTGGTCCCTGGCAACAGGATGGTGCCCTGCTATTAACAATGTTATTATCAAAGATAATTATTAATAATGCTAATAACCAAACACAACATTTCTGGTGCTGTCTAATACCAGTTATGCCACAATAATTATGCACAATATTCTATAACCAGCCAACGACCCAAACATAAGGAAGGGGAAAACAGAGCAGCACACAAGGAAAGAAGGAATACTGACAGGTCCTGACAGGATGAGTGTAAATACAGTAAGATTGTAATACATGTCAGTGGCAATGACAGGAGGGCACTAAAATGAATGTTGAGTCGGTGTGTACTCCTGCAAAGACTCTGTTGGACTCCATCATTTTCTCTGGACTCCTACCCAATCTGACCAGTGATAACATAGTTTGTTGCATTCAATTCAGTTCAATTTTATTTGTATAGCTCCTTCCACAATCGGAACTGTTTCAGAGCGCTTTACAGAGACCCAGAGTCTGACCCCAGATCAGCACTTAAGGAGACAGTGGAGAGAAACAGCTCCTTTTGAACAGGACCATTTAGTTGCTGGCTGTCGAGGTGGTGTTCAACAAATGATGTGGGCTTTGTAGGCAACTGGCAAACTTTGTGTGGAAAACCCGGCCTGATTAGGAGAGACGGCATTCAACCCACTGAGCAGCTCTCATATCTAGAAATGGGACTGATGTTCTTACCAAACAAAAACCATGACAGCCCAGAGTTAAGACCAGGAGGCAGAGTTGTAGTCCTACATGTCTCTCTGCACTTCCATTAGAGCAGTTACCCAGCCAAAATCCCATGGAGACTGTCTGTCCCTGACCCCCAAAATTAAGTAAGGAAAACACATTCCCTCCATCTCTCCCCTTCTCTCTCTCCTTTGCTCTCTCTGCCTCCCGCTCTCTCTCTCCCTCCCTCTCCCTCTCTCCTTCCTTCCCTCTTTTCCGCTCTCCCTCCCTCTTTTTCTCCATCTTAAAGCCATTGTTTGCTCTGCGGTTTCTAAAAAACTAAATTAAAGAGTTGGGTCTAAACCTGCTCTAGTTGGAAAGTGTCAGATAGCTTTTGTTGTGGACTGGTGCTATATAAATAAACTGACAAGGTAACAAGGTAAAGAAATTACAAAATAAGTTTACGATATAAAAAATTGAACGGATTCAAACAAGACTCTGAAAAGGCCCAAATTAAGTACAAGTACTAGAAATACTAACCTACCAAACCATTCGGTAGGCCCGCCTCTGACAATACCATTCCTAACTTGACAGCTGTCTAAATGTAGTGTCCGTAGCGATAGGTTATGTTTTCTCTGCGCCAGATTGAATCGTTTCTTCTGGTCGAGAAAAGTTAGCACTTTTTTCAGGGTGCTGTGTTTTATGTTTTGTTTGTATGCACCTGAACTAAAAAGCATCAAACGCTGAAAAAAAAACAACTAATAATTCTTAAACATCTACAGGACAACTGACCTAAATGTTAGCTACATGGCTACTGCTATGTAAATAAAATATCTCTGTAACTCATTCGCGGTTGTCTCTTGCTCTCGCTGTCTTCCACTGTTGCTGTTAGCTGACCGGAAGTTTTGACTGGAAGTACTGGCCCACACACTCAAGTTCTAATGTCAGCGGTCGCCATATTGTGCAAGGAGCAAATTACAGTGGAGTTTGAAAGCAAAAGACATGTGCGTGGGTGCGGGGGCAGTGCACACTGCCACTTAGGCTCACCATCAGTGCGCATGCATCACTACGTGTGCAGCCTTTTACGGTAGCTCCCGATCAAAAAGGGCCAGAGCCATCTCTATTTTCTGAGACGAAGGTCCTTCAACATCTGCCAGACAATGCTGCGGATGTTCTATGAGTCTGTGGTGGCCAGTGCCATCCTGTACACTGTTGCTTGCTGGGGCAGCAGTCTGAGGGTAAAGGACACTAACAAACTCAATAAGATCATCAAGAAGGCCAGCCATGTTGTGGGAGAGGAACTGGACTCACTGAATACAGAGTTGGAGAGAAGAATGTTGTCCAAAGTTAGGGCAATATTGGACTCTCCTTTACACCCTCTCCACCATGTGCTGATCAGTCACAGAAGCTCGTTCAGCAACAGACTCATCGTTCCATGCTGCACAACAGAGCAACACAGGAAATCATTCCTGCCTGTCGCAATTAAGATATATAATTCAGAACTCTAAAAAAAAAAAAAAAGACTCATGTATACTGTGTATACATCATTTTTAAACAGTTAAACCACATACCTCATGTATATAATGCAAATATGAAGATGTCTTTATGTTTTTCTATTTTCTATTTTATTATATTTTCTCTTTGATATTGGATTATATGTATATCTTAATCTTTCTCTGTGCAATTTTCTTCTTCATTTTCATTTGGGAGTTTGTACGTAACAAAAGAATTTCCCTATTTTATCCCTTATTTATTGAAGACAATTGGTGCCATTTGTGCACAGATTATATGTAAAAATGGCACATGCAAACAAATGTGTTAACACACATAAAAGCAGAAATGAATATGGTTAGTTAGAATTGTGTACATGTTTGCATGGTATGCCTGGAATATGGATCCAGTACTTGGAATTTGTTTAGAGTTAATATCATATTCTCTGAATTCAGAGTCTGCTTGGAATTGGTGCAGGAGTTAGGATTGTATTCTTGGAATTTGGGAACAGTATTTATATTGTTTTCTTGGAACATGGGTTGCATTCTGGTATTAGACTTTAGTACATTACATTACCAAACTCTAACAGTCCAAATTTAGTCAGCATGTGGTTCAAAGCACATTTCAGTCCATGTGGGATAGAATGGTATGAGTTTGTATTCAAGATTTTTAGTATTTTTGAAATTCAGATTATTCAATCTAATAACAAAAACAAATACTCAAGCCATTTGCTTATTTGTTCACTTTTATTTTAGAAATGAAATGTTTACAATCAGAATGTTTTTCCTTTTCTACAACTTTTTTGTGCACAGTATCATATCTGGATCCTCTTAGAATCTTTCATTCTGCAAATCCTGAAGCATCATAGCTGCAATATAATGACCTCATGCAGTGACACTGAGACAAATGAGAGGCTTTACAGTCAAACATGTAGATATACAGTGTGCCTGCAGCCACTTCCGTGGAAGGCAGCACCACCACTTAGCTAGGATTGCAGCTGGAGCTTCTGGAGTTCCCTCCTTGCCGCTTCTATTTCTCTTATCAGAGTTGCCAGATGGTTATAGCTGATGAAGTTTGCAGTGCAGACAACTAGATGGAGCCATTACCCCAGTCCAGTCAACCTAATTCTAACCATCTCTGGCTGACAAAGGGAACATCTTGGATGGATTGTCAGAGCCATACACAACACCATCATGAATAAACAACCACAGAAGGACTACATCTACCTCAACGAGGAGAACTTGCTAGCTAGGAGAGGATTATCCTGCTAGCACTGCAATAGCTAGCAACTCGGCTCGCTAGGTGGTATTCTTTGTGTGGAGAGGAGGACAGGGACAGGGACAGGGAGCTTGCTGAGTAGTAAATCTTGCCAAGCTAGAAATGGGGCTACTTAATAGGCTTTTATGGCAATTAGTTTCTTATTCACAGAGGCAGCACTGAGGAGGCACTGGCTTACAGTTAAAAAAACACAACGTACTCGCCAGCTCCAACCCCAAGACGGGTTAGGACCCGTCTTGGCTTCTCTTTCAGGAAAGGAAATCAGGTCGCCTTCCCTAACTCTCGACCTAACCCTAACCCAGAACTAATAATTTTTCAAAATTTGTGTTTTCATGGGACCTTTTAAAGGAATTATCAGCAAGTTTGCTCAGATATCAGAACACGTTTGACTTCTGTCTGTGTAAACTGATAAAACGTGATGTTTTTGTTTTGGGCCTTCCATCCACAGATCATGCTGTTAGTCATTTAATCAGCACTTGAGCTTGATATGACCAATCATTGTAAACTTCTAAAACCACTTTTTTGTTTTTTACACTGCCAAGAAAAAGATGTACTTAAGGCATTTCTTTGTTTTATTTCTATATCTTTATAAATTATTTTGCAAAGTTAGTTTTATATAAGAGGTTTATCTTTCTATATTTTTCATTGTTGTTATTTTTTTTCATGGCTTCTTTGTACTAATTACCATTTTTGGAGTCAGGAGGACTGGCAGTGGGAGGATCAGGATGGAGGCAATGGGAGGAAAGCAAAGGTGACAGAAATCCAAGACTGGAGTGCAGCCAGCCCTCAAAGCGCTGCCTATGTAACGTGGACAACTCCAAGGAGGGGATATTGACCCAGGAATGGACCTAACCCCTAAATCTGGTAAAAATTGAGGTGGTGAACAACTGTGTCAAGAAAAGGAAATCAGATACCCAATGGCAATTATGAGACACTTTGAGTTCATCTTTTTCAAAAAAAAAAAAATTAAAAATTAAAAAATAAAAAACCTAAAGACAAATTATAGCAACAACATGATGGATGACGGGTGGAGGGTGGTACGCTACAGCAGGAGAGCCCAGCGTACTCGCCAGCTCCAACCCCACGAAGACTGGTGGTACGGAGAGGTCCGCGGGCGGAAGGACCATACATCTCCTTTCTCCTTCGGGAAAAGGAATCAGGTCCCCTACCCTAACCCTCATGACCCAATAACAGCTAATTTGCATTACGGCTCTCTGGTTAAGTGCTGTTGTAGTTGGAAAAAGAAGAAAGGCTAATTTTTCTGAGAACCACAAAATGCACCTTTTCCATCTAAAAGCATACTCACCTATTACAATTCTAATACAGATTGTTAACAGTTTTATGGAGCGGATGGGAGCGACTGTCCATGATTGTCCTCAGCTTTGACAGCATTCTGTCCTCACCGCCTTTCTCCAGGTATCCAGGCATCCTTTGATTTAAGTAATGTACCTGTGTGCCTTGTACTTTCCCTAAGTATTTATGCTAGGAATTTCCTAGGGTGCAAGTCCCCAGGTGGCGTTGTCGGTGATTTCAATCCTCCGCTTAGTGTCCCTCGCTACATACAGGAAGAGTTTTGAGTGTTAAATGATGATGATGTCTGCTTTTGTAACCTGTTTTTATGATTGAAGAAAATAAATAAATGTCTTCACATTTTCTAGTTTCTAGTGCTTTTATGACAAGTTTTTTTTAATTGATTTTAGTATTAATGTGGTTAGATTATTTTCTCTTCTCAGTCAGATTAAGAAAGAGCTCGTTCATTCATCTGATACTTTGCACTAAATAGAGAAAAATGGAATTTCAAGGTTAAGAAGTGAAATTCAAATATATAAAGGTGAAATGTTATTGAAACATATGGTTTAAACATTACTTATGTTGTGTCCCAGCGTAATCCTATTTAGATCTGGAGAGCAAGAGCCAGAGAGAGCAAACTGCAGTAGATCACATGCAGATGCACTCACTATAACACTGCTCCATCCCTCTGATCCCTCATTGTAAAAGTTACTTATGGCTGTATTTAATTCTTCCCGGGGTGAAAAGACCCTGGTTGACAGTTAACTAACTAACTAACTAACTTAACTAACCTTCAGTCTCTTTCTTTTCACCTTTGAATACCCTGCTCTATTCACCAAGATTTTTCATCTTTTCTAAATAAAGTTTTCACAGTGGGAATTCTTCAGGCTCTTTTATCAACACAAAAATGTCACTAATCTAAAATACATGACCAACAAATCAGTTTAGTGAAATGAAGAACATCTTATTTATTTAATAACAAGTAAAATATTTACAATGCAATAAAGTTTGAAAAGAAAAAATGAAAATTTGAAATATTTACAAAAGAGTTGGATTGAGAGAGGGGGAGAGAAAGGAAGGAGAGAAAGGGGGATGGGGGAGTGATGGGGGAAAGAATGGGGTGAAAGGGGGTGGGGGGGTAGTGGGAGCGATAGAGGGGTGATGGGGGAGAGTGGGGTGAGGGGGTAGAAAGGGGAAGGGGGTGAGGGAGAGGTAGTAAGGGGCAGCCTTTAGCAATTGGACTTTATTATCCACTTTAATAAGTGATGTCCCAGCCCCTCAAACACCACGCAGACATGATTTCCATCTCCATCAGAGATCTTGAAGTCATCTAGCAGCTGGACCTGATCCTCATCGTCAGAGCCGAGGATCTTCTCAGGTTCTTCAGGCTCCTGAGGCGAGTCTTCTAGCTGAGGCTGCTGTCGAGCTCTGGGATTGGCTGGCTGCTTTTTGCTGGTCTTCTTTTCTTTTGCTTGGAGTGCCAAAACTTTCCTCTCCATGTTGGCTGGACCCATACCTTAGGGATAGATGCCCACCCTCCGAAGAGAATGGGAGGTGCAAATTCCATCCCCCGGCCAGTACCGCCACCCAAAGTGACCCCTGGTTCCAAAATTTAGCCATGAATGTCTTTTTAGTGTTTAGGTTTTGTTTTTCATTTACATTCAGATTTTTCTTTGCAGTTTGTTTTTTTTTTTTTCATTTCTTTCTTGATTCAACAGTCAGAAGGGACTTGTTTTCATCAAAGTAAGAAGAAACACTGGAAATTTCAATAGGAGTAGAAGCACAACGGTTGTTGGTGGCATTAGGGCAACTCCGGGTTAGGGTTAGGGTTAGGGGGGTTAGGTTGAAAGTTGAGTCTCTGTCTCCAAGTGGAGACAGGTGGTGCTCTGGCTGTCCCCCAGTCAACTCTATGAAAATCTGGACCAGCGTCCAGTCATCCTGCCAGTCCTCAGGCCAAGGCACACCAAAAAGCAAGTACAGCTACTGGTCTCTAAGAGTGATGCTGCCGCTTCGAAGCTCTGAATAGAAATGAGCTCCTCTGCGCTTCCCTCCCCTTTATATGCACAGAGACTCCTCCCATTTTAACTTTGCTGCCCTGTCCAAATTTTATTTAAAGAAAGTCATGCTCTTCTGTCTTTTTAACTCTTTAAACACTAAATATATTTGCCTAATGTTTATAACCTATAGAAACTAATTTAAAATTTATTTTAAAAGCCTACCAAATAACTCATTAACACCAAATTATTTTTTACATTTTGTAAGTATTGTAAAGAAGTTAATAAACCTTTTTTATTGTAATTTAGCTTTTATATAAAACATTTTTTAATTTTTTAATGAATTTATTTTTTTATTTTTAAGTTTAGGGTTAAGGGAAATAAATGGGTTAAAACAAACAAGGTTTAGGTTAGAAATTTTGAATCTTAAATAATCACTTTTGTGATTACAGTGCACTGGAAAACAGGGGTCTGCACAGAGTCACCAACTCTCCCTCCTCATTTATATCAATTTAATTCTCTAAAAATATTTCTGTTTTTCTGTTGTGTTGTCTTCTTATTTTCGTTTGTCTGGATCCTTTTAATTGTAGTTTTGTTTCTCTCCCCAAGGTCGGGGAGGAGAAGGTTTATAAAAGGCACTCGTCTGCCGGAGTCTGGAGCCATCCATAAAAGGGGGAAGGAATTAATGATTGATTGATAATAAACTTTAACCAAACTGAACTCTCACATGCACTGGATTGGAAATTGGCACGTAGAAATTGGGTAGATTAGGGAAGATGATTTTGAATTTGGAATAACCACCAGTGCTTTTCATTGTATAAAAGATATTAAGATTATGTTTTATAAAAAAAAATAAATGTATAATTTCAGAGGAACACCAAAGAAAGTACCCTCAGTCTTAATCAGTAACTTAATTCTCTAAAAACATGTATGGCCCATATTGCTATTTTCTTACTCCTTGAACTGTCAGGCTCTGCAGAGGTCACCTCCTCTGCCCTCATGTTTGTGAGGACTCCCTTCCTGTGGCCAGTGGTGCAAACAATCAATCCCCCAAGCAAGAATGGAGCAGGAGGAGTAGTTGCAAATGTTGACGCATGCGTGTGGATGGTTAGAAGCACGCAGGTGGTGGATTTTGGACTTGAATCTAGAATATATTGTTGACACTGCCTAAGTTTATTGATATTTCTTTTCCTTCTAGAATTTTATTACAGTTTGTTCAAAAGGCGTGCAGCAGCTCTCTGGGGCCTAACTGACCCCTAAATAAATGAATCATGGAGGACAAACATGCAAAGAGTTCACATACAGGCAATTTAACATACAAAATAGGATTTTCCCTTTGTGGTGTGATTACAGTTCTTTGTGATAGGCCCATTTCCTTCTTTTTGGACTGAAGCTGATTTGTGCAAATATGCAGAAACACAAAAGGCTGAGATAAAAAACAGTCCAAGCTGCAGTGTCTTTGTATTTCTTTGTATTTCTTTTCTAAAATATTCATCATAAAAAAAAATATGTTCTTTATAATCCAAGTATCCCACCTGAGAATATACCAAAGGTACAGGAGATGGCTTCACATTTATTACTTTTTGACATTTTATTAGAATATGCTATCTGTAGCATGAAATCATTGGGAAAGTCTAAACTATTTTGCAATAAATTGGAAATTGTTGCTTCTGCTTGGACTGTTGTTATCTCAGCCTGTTTTGATTCTAAATATTTGCAGAAATCAGCTTCAGTCCAAAAAGAATGAAATGTTTTCAGCCTCCACAAAAACAGATGCGATTAAATGACAGGAATATTAGTCTGAAACTGTTTGTGGAAATGTGCCAGTTCATCAGACCTCAGCACCTGCAGCAGGCTGTTTTCATTTCAGCCAAACTGAAGGAGGTTTGTGTGTGATTTTAAATCTCTGTGTGAACTCTCCACCACCATGGAAGCCTGGACAGTAATAACCTCCAACATCTTCAGCCTGAATACCACTAATAGTTTAGTACCACTAAAAGTGTATTGAGAACCAGATCTACGGCCATTGAATCCTGACGGAGTTCCTGAGAACTGATTTGATGCTTTGTATGTTAGAAGTTTGGGAGCCTGTCCAGGTTTCTGAAGGTACCAACTGAGAGAGCTCCCAATATTAAAGCTCCCTGTGGCGTTGATGATCACTGTGCTGCCCTCACCAAGCGAACCCTTGCGAGGCCAGACAGCCGGATAACATCACATGAAAAACAACAAAAATCACTATCCGCACAAAAACCTAAACAACAGTACACATTGTGCAAAGTAACATGGAGCTAGCAAGCAAGCTAAACCAAAAAACACGCAAGTTAGCCGCTAACAGAAAATGCTAGAAACACAACACGCTAAACACAGCACTTAAAACTACACACATACAATACTCACAGACTGTAGCGGTCACAGACTGAAGCGTGTGGAAACACATTCACCGACTTTAACAACGCGACTCTCTTTACGTTCACTCAGGTAACGTGTCTGAGCGGAGCGGCAAAGATCCCAGTTACAATATTGACAAGAAGAGCGCTCACTCTGTCGCCGCTTTCATAACCCAAGAAAGGAACCGAACACTCACTCTGACTGTCAATCAACGTGGCCACGCCCTTAATTAATGCGAATGAACACATGGCACATGAGCTCTGTGCGGCTGCAACCTTCCTCACATGTAAGATTTCATCAGGAATTTTCAGTTAAATTTGTATGAAAATAAAACATAAACTCGTCTGAAAATGGAACAAAATTGACTGTTTCTATTGGTCAGCTTCCAGAGGAAGCCCCGCCCCCCTCCAGGCTGTTTCTTTCAGATACGGTGATAAAGTCTCTGGACGCAAGCGTTTACAGAAACGTGGAGTTTGACGTCTGGCAGGACACCTGCACAGGTAACAGGTAACACACATCTGACGGGAAAACACAGAGGGTTTCTGCTGAGACAGTAGTCTTGATGTGTGTTTAACCCTAAGAGCCAGGTCTGGGATTCTCAGACAGAGGCGAGGAGACAGACTGAGTCCCCTCAGACAGGTGAGAGGACAGGCCGAGTCCTGAACCCTCAGACAAGCTGGTAGGACAGAGACCAGGTCCCCTCAGACAAAGTGAGGACAGGGATCATCTGAACCCTCAGACAGAAGTGGGGACAGACCCAGTCTGAACCCTCAGGGACTGGTGAGGGACAGACAGATCACAGATCCTCCAGACAAGCGAGAGCACAGACTGAGTCCCCATCCCCTCAGACTGGTGGAGAGGGGATGACCAGGTCACAGACCTTCTGAGACAAGTGAGGACAGACTGAGATCCCCCAGACTTAAAGGGATGAACCGAGTCCCGCTTCAGACCCAAGTGAGGGCCAGACGAGTTAAGGTGTTATCTTACAAAGAGAGTCTCACATGTTCTGTGGTAGAAGCCCTTCCCTGCACATTGAGAGGGTCAGACTTTGAGGAGGTCTCATCTGAGTTAGTTAGATTTCTGCACATCTCTGTCTGTGGAAGTAAGACACCTGGTCCCCTGGCCGGACCTATGTCCAGTGTGGATACAGTTCCTGCCTGGAATGTTGCTGCTTCTGCCAGAAAAGGAGACACGTGGTAGGTTTAACCTCTGTGACCCCCTCCTCAATCTCCTGACCCCCCTAACGACTCCATGTGACCCCCTGCTGACCCTCTGTTCCTCATCTCTGTTCTGTCCCCATCCCAGACTTGGACCCCCGTGGTCGGGCGCGCCATCACCACCACCATCGGATTTTGGAAGTTTTCATGGTAGAAGGCGGAGGAAGAGGGCTTGGAACTTCAGAACCACCACCATCCCACGTAGAGCCCCAGCTCCCCTCTGTTCGCCCCTCCCGCTTTAATGGCAGCAGAATAGCAAAACCATGGCCCGCTTGTCTAGGCACCAAGACCCACGGGCTTCCTATGCCCTCCCACGCTGCAGCCCCACAGCCAGACCCTCCTGGGCTATGGAGCCTCAAGGTGGGACTTGTTGTCCTGGATATTCAATAGGTTCAGGTGGTCCTTAGCTGAAACCCCAAGTTGGTTAAGTGTGTCTGTGTAAAGTGTCTGTCTCTCTGTCTCTGTCTCTGTGTCTTTGTGTGTCTGTGTGTCTTATTGTAGATCTTTATTGACCTGCTTTGGGCACATACAATTGAAAATGTCTGACGTTATGCCTTCCAGTGGTCACAAAGAACTCCAGCATTAGAACAACCCTCTGACAGGTTACACTTATCGCAATACCCGGCTTCCTGTTTGTTTGGCTGTCCATTCAGTCAAGCGCCGCCGCCAGCTGGCTGCTCTGGATAAAGAGGTGCTCAGTTGGTTCCCTCAGAGCCAGTGGAGGACCCATACAATCTCAGACCTGCAATCCATCCTTGTTATCACCAGTTGGACGGGCCGGAGATGCTGTGTTCTCTCCACTGCTGGTGAGAAAACTAAAACTACTAGATGGGACTGAGTGATTAAAGAAACATGTCCAGGAGGTAGAATTTGAGGTTCATAAACCAAAGACTTCAGCGCAGTCCCATTTATGTCCTCTGATACTCACTCAGAGTCAGACTTTAGACTCTTAGACTCTTGATTTCAGACCTTTGACTTTAGACTCAGACTTTAGACTGGAGACTTTGACTCAGGCTTTAGAGAGAGAGAGTGTAAACACATGACCTTTATATGGCCACAAACATCTGGACACAGGGTGACAGGATGCAAAGACACACTGATGGGGTCATGTTTGAATTTGACCTGAACATTTACTACATCCTGTATAATGATCTGTCTCCTCCCTCAGAGCCCAGCGGTGACACTACCTCCCAGAATGGGGGCCCGCTTCTCTTCACAGCTGGCTCCTCCTATGGGGAGGCAGAGAGGTTCTCTCCCCGCCGCCCTCCACCTGGAAACACCTGTGTGTGTACATCCCGAGGAGGACCAGGACCCCACGCAGCACTGTGGAGGACCAGGGTGAGGGGGACAGACACACATACATACATACATACATATATACTTTATTTGATTCCACATTACAAGGTAATATCATTAGGAACCAAATTTGCTGAAAGATCCAACTAATACTTTGACCAACAGAACTTATGCTATCAGAATGTTACTTCAAGGAAACAGGAAGCATCTTTTTTCCAGATAAACATGCTCCCTATGACTGCTGATAGGGAGCAGTATCTGGCCAGCTGTCTGGACCTTCTCTTACTCAGTCCACTGATGTTAAGTCCACTGACCACCAGCCTATGCACGTGGCCTAAACTGCCAAACACAAGCACAATCAGTAAACATTTATAGCCACAGTTCTCAATAGCAGATATTAAAGGCTGGTATTTTAGTTTTTTGTACAGTAGGATTCCTCCATGAACAGGTCAAAGGCGCAGGCTATTTCAAAAAAAGTCTGACTGTTTTCTTCTCATGTGATAAACATATGATATCTGGTGTGTTAGCTATTCCTGAAAAATGGGTTATGGACAGATTAAACCAATGCGCATTGACAGGGGTGTGTTTATAAAGCTGCTCCAGAGGAGCACGGGGATCTGGGCAGCGATGATGTCCACCAGTCTGTCATGTCTGGATATGTACAGTCCTTTGTAAGATGGGCAGCTGTTGAGAATGTGGGCTACTGACTCCAGGTGTTGAGGGGTTTCATGCATTATACAGAAGGGGAGTGGGCAGAGGGAAACCACAGAGACAGGTTGTATTTTGTTGGAAGAACCTGCAGACGAGCCTTCACACAGAAAATGAGGATCTCATCACTGATGGCAGCATTGCTGTATATGGTGTGTGATACAGAGTGGTCAGCACAGGCCAGTCCAGCCAGCTTTCCCTGAAGCTTCAGGCTGCACCAGTACTCCATGTTGCGATCCCTTTGGATGGACAGTAGGGTTTGCCGTGATGTTTTAGGCAGCAGGAGATAGGTGGTGTTGTTGTGATGCAGCTTGGCTTGCACTGTGATCGTCACGTCGTCCACCACTGCATCAGTGACCTCTACTGGTTGAAGGTGGGAGAACCAATTCAGTTCTGTGCCTGTCCTCCAGCACAAGTCATTGAGATCAGGCCAGTCCGATGACACCGAAACCTTGTGCCCTGGTATCCAGCTTTCCACTGTTCTTCCTCCTGAAGCCCAGAAAGTTGTCCTGCCCCTGCCTGCACGGGGTATCTTCCGTTTTGTGAAGTCCAACAGCAGTGATTCTCTGGCCAGTTGTCTCACGCTGGTATCATCAGAGTTTAGCATGTTGATGAGGTGTGACTGCCGTGCAGCTGTGTACTCCCACATACAGTTTGGAACACCCAGCCCACCATCTTGTTTTTTCTGAAAGATGAAGCATCTTGTGGAGTGTGTGTTGAGACACAGCCATTTCCTCACCACTTGCA
>CM028885.1:428909-698282 GCA_016801885.1 Toxotes chatareus
GACGCCCTCTGGTGGACAGTATAAAGCACTGCCTCTCTATGCAAAGGCATTCAGCGTTAATATGACAAATTAGCGAACAGAACTCGGCCAAAACCAGATAAAACATATCGCCTAAGTTACCCCAAGCTAAAGGAACATCATTTGTCTCAACTTCCAGACAAAGCTTGAACCAAAGTCCGTTGTGGAGTCAGATCGTACCCGTTCCTACGCTACTTCCTGAACTGGTGCGTCGCCGATATGGGTCTGACACCAAACAATGACCGAACAATCAGTTTGTTTTAGTATAATAAAATACTAACCTTGATTTTGTTGTGAGCGGTTTCAGTGTGTTTGTCCAGTCGTACAAGGTCTGTGGAATTACAAACTGGACAGTCCATTTTGTCCCCATGACTAAACATAAACAGCACCCAATATTAAAAACAGAAGAATTATGGAATAGGCACATTTATCATCCATGTTTTGTCATATACTGTGAAGAGGACTTACGTAGCAGAAGCATCATTCAGAAGCAGGTGTAATTCAAAGTCATTTTGGACTTGGTGGTACTTTATGAGGTGCTGGCACACTAAGGCATATGGCACATGGCAAATCGGGCAAACGGTTGCTATTGGAGGCATTTCTTCTTTGGTAAAGAGTAAAGCAAAAGTTTTAAACATCAATGACCTCATTCTTTAAGAGAAGTGTCTTTTTTGTTGTGTTGTTTGGCACGATTGACAGTGCTACAAAAATCAAGATGTAGAGAAAAATAACTCTGCCTTAGGAGACTATTAACCAAACATGAATTCAAAACCTTATTTTAAAGATACTGGTGATTATAGCCTAAGGTATGCCCCCCCAAATAGAACCTGTTTTCCAGTAGTCCTTAGTGATTTCTATTCCATATTTGATTGGCCTCAGCACCACACAGAATGACTTTAAATGAACTTAAGTTGCTGTTGTATGAGCTTGTACTCTGCTTCAGAATTTGTACAAAGTACTTTGAGCACAAAAAATATTTCAGCTTTTGTGAAAATTGTGTTGATGGGGGCTGCATTATAACGTGTACGTACTGGTGAGTCTGGCTCTTTAATGTCCTGATGTTCTGTTTGGCTCTCCATACAGTCCGTACAAAAGAATGCAACTGGAAACACAAAAAAAAAAAAACGCCATATTTAAAAGAGGCAATACATATGCTTTTAGGAAGGATCAGCAATTAGTATGCACTCTATGTGATACATAGTCATTTGGATTGTAAACCAGGAAGCATTGGTGATTTATATACATCATTTGGAGTCAGTTAGTGATTCTTATCGAAGACCTGGAAGGGTTAGAAATTAGAAATCATGTGTTTGAAATTCGATCTTACCTGCGTCTGACATCCATGAAATGCTTCTCAGAAATGAAAACTTCCTGGAAGGTGTAACTATGCTCCTAAACTAGATCATTTCATTGGTTGATTCTCAGCAAATAAGGAAGGTGTTTGGCACATGCTGTTATTGGAATTACTTTGGAATGAAAGATGATAGTAATTCATAACTGGTGAATTAACTTGTAAACAATATTGGCTTATTATCCTTATGGAATTAGGTTAGCATTATGGAATTTTCTGATGGACAATGGTCAGCCCATCAGTGAAGAAAGTGCCAAAGAGTCTTTGATGATTTTGGGGCTGCAACATTAGACATGAAAGATGTCAATCTGTATTCTCCAGACTTTCCCTCTGTGACTTAGTCGCTCAAGGGAACACCCAACTGGAAGCAGCTGATCTCACGCTGAAGCTACACAGCAGACTTTACACCCACTCCATCGTCTCATAGCAAAAACAATAAGTCTGTCTGTGTGACTTGTGTCTGGACAGAGACTTAGAAAATGTGCATGAAGCTTATTGTTTAACTGTGTTGTAGGACCACTGCGTCCTGTGTTTGTCGTCTCTCATGGGCTCATTTGTTTAATTGCACTCAGCTTTTCACGGCTCGTGAGTGCTTTTATTGAGCCCCCACATTGTTCCCCTTTTGTTCCTCACTCTCTCCATTCAAACCTCACGAGGCAACGTTAATCATGTGATCTCTCTTGGATGTTGACAGCCAGTGCTCAGGTTCAGCCCTTCACTGTTCACTCCATCAGTGTTAATATTTTTAAAATGTTGACACTTTTGCATGAACGCAGCATTGAAACTGTACTTCTAGTTTGGTTATTGGTCCCTGGCAACAGGTTGGTGCCCTGCAATTAACAATGATATTATCAAAGATAATTATTAATAATGCTAATAACCAAACACAACATTTCTGGTGCTGTCTAATACCAGTTGTGCCACAATAATTATGCACAATAATCTATAACCAACCAACGACCCAAACATAAGGAAGGGGAAAACAGAGCAGCACACAAGGAAAGAAGAAATACTGACAGGTCCTGACAGGATGAGTGTAAATACAGTAAGATTTTAATACATGTCAGTGGCAATGACAGGAGGTCACTAAACTTAATGTTGAGTCGGTGTGTACTCCTGCAAAGACTCTGTTGGACTCCATCATTTTCTCTGGACTCCTACCCAATCTGACCAGTGATAGCATAGTTTGTTGCATTCAATTCAGTTCAATTTTATTTATATAGCTCCTTCCACAATCCAAACTGTTTCAGAGCGCTTTACAGAGACCCAGAGTCTGACCCCAGATCAGCACTTAAGGAGACAGTGGAGAGAAACAGCTCCTTTTGAACAGGACCATTTAGTTGCTGGCTGTCGAGGTGGTGTTCAACAAATGATGTGGGCTTTGTAGGCAACTGGCAAACTTTGTGTGGAAAACCCGGCCTGATTAGGAGAGACGGCATTCAACCCACTGAGCAGCTCTCATATCTAGAAATGGGACTGATGTTCTTACCAAACAAAAACCATGACAGCCCAGAGTTAAGACCAGGAGGCAGAGTTGCAGTCCTACATGTCTCTCTGCACTTCCATCAGAGCAGTTACCCAGCCAAAATCCCATGGAGACTGTCTGTCCCTGACCCCCTAAATTAAGTAGTCAAACACATTCCCTCCATCTCTCCCTCCCTCTCTCTCCCTCCCTCTCTCTCCCTCTCTCTCCCTCCCTCTCTCCTTCCTTCCTTCCCTCTTTTCCGCTCTCCCTCCCTCTCCTTCTCCATCTTAAAGCCATTCCTTGCTCTGAGGTTTCTGCCCTTTAAAAGGAATTTTTCTTCTCCACTGTGTCCAAGTGCTTGCTCATGGGGGAATGTTGGGTTTCTCTGTATTAAAAACTAAATTAAAGAGTTGGGTCTAAACCTCTAAAGATCTCGGATACAAGCGGCCGAGATGAGTTTCCTCCGCAGGGTGGCTGGGCGCTCCCTTAGAGATAGGGTGAGGAGCTCGGTCATCCGGGAGGAGCTTGGAGTGCGGCCGCTGCTCCTCCACATCGAGAGGGGCCAGTTGAGGTGGCTCGGGCATCTATTTAGGATGCCCCCTGGACGCCTCCCTAGGGAGGTGTTCCGGGCATGTCTCGCCGGGAGGAGGCCCCGGGGAAGACCTAGGACACGCTGGAGGGACTATGTCTCACGGCTGGCCTGGGAACGCCTCAGGGTTCCCCCGGAAGAGCTGGAGGAAGTGGCCGGAGAGAGGGAAGTCTGGGCGTCCCTGCTTAGACTGCTGCCCCCGCGACCCGGCCCCGGATAAGCGGCAGATAATGATGATGATGATGATGATGGTCTAAACCTGCTCTATTTGTAAAGTGTCAGATAGCTTTTGTTGTGGACTGGTGCTATATAAATAAACTGACAAGGTAACAAGGTAAAGAAATTACAAAATAAGTTTACAATATAAAAAATAGAACAGATTCAAACAAGACTCTGAAAAGTACAAGTACTAGAAATACTAACCTACCGAACTATTCGGTAGGCCCGCCTCTGACAATACCATTCTTAACTTGACAGCTGTCTAAATGTAGTGTCCGTAGCGATAAATTATGTTTTCTCTGCGCCAGATTGAATCGTTTCTTCTGGTCGAGAAAAGTTAGCACTTTTTTCCAGGGTGCTGTGTCTTTTGTTTTGTTTGTATGCACCTGAACTAAAAAGCATCAAACGCTGAAAAAAAACAACTGATAATTCTAAAACATCTACAGGACAACTGACCTAAATGTTAGCTACATGGCTACTGCTATGTAAATAAAATATCTCTGTAACTCGTTCACTGTTGTCTCTCGCTCTCGCTGTCTTCCACTGTCGCTGTTAGCTGACCGGAAGTTTTGACTGGAAGTACTGGCCCACACACTCAAGTTCTAATGTCAGCGGTCGCCATATTGTGCAAGGAGCAAATTACAGTGTTTAAAATAAATTCCAGTGGAGTTTGAAAGCAAAAGACATGTGCGTGGGTGCGGGGGCAGTGCACACTGCCACTTAGGCTCACCATTAGTGCGCATGCGTCACTACGTGTGCAGCCTCTTACGATAGCTCCCGAATAAAAGGGGCCAGAGCCGTCTCTATTTTCTGAGACAGCTAAGGTCCTTCAACATCTGCTGGACAATGCTGTGGATGTTCTGTGAGTCTGTTGTGGCCAGTGCCATCCTGTACGTTATTGTTACTGTTGGGGCAGCAGTCTGAGGGTAAAGGACACTAACAGACTCAGCCATGTTGTGGGAGAGGAACTGGACTCACTGAATACAGTGTTGGAGAGAAGAATGTTGTCCAAAGCAATATTGGACTCTCCTTTACACCCTCTCCACCATGTGCTGATCAGTCACAGAAGCTTGTTCAGCAACAGACTCATTGTTCCATGCTGCACAACAGAGCGACAAAGGAAATCATTCTTGCCTGTCGCAATCAAGATATATAATTCAGAACTCTAAAAAAAAAAGACTCACTCACTCAATGTATACTGTGTATACATAATTTTTAAACAGTTAAACCACATACCTCATGTATATAATGCAAATATGAAGATGTCTATGTTTTTCTATTTTCTATTTTATTATATTTTCTCTTTGATATTGGAATATATGTATATCTTAATCTTTCTCTGTGCAATTTTCTTCATTTTCATTTGGGAGTTTGTATGTAACAAAAGAATTTCCCTATTTTATCCCTTATTTATTGAAGACTGTAACTACACCGGTCAAAAGAAATAATGGCCATGCATCATACAGATGTCTTTTTGAGTTTTATTCCTTCCTCCTCCGCAGACACCGTGAAAACGTGTGCGCCTCCTGGACCATGCAGTATATTAATATTTTGCGGCCATATGTATTCCTTTGTAGCCATGTTGGCGCTCTGCTCTGTAGCCGTGATGGCGCTCTCTGCTGCCGCCGTACTGCTTCACCCCATAATGCCACAGGTGCGACCTCTGAACTCATGTGACCAATTACTCTGAATCAAAATAAACTTAAACTTACATAAGGAACAATACTTGTTTTTTAACCAAACAATATTTTTACAGGTAGTGTATTTTGGATCATTTTTAAATTAAGGTTATCTTTTTAACAACCTAGTTCTTACATTTTTTAAAAATCAGTTTTTAATAACCATGAATTGAAACATTAATGAAATTATGACAAAAATGTAAAATAAATATTTCAATTAAATTTCAAGAAAAATGTCTCTCAGACAGTTACACTCCCACCAAATTACTATGATTTATGATAACTTGTGTGAAAACATTTGAATAAATCAAGTAATTTCTAGAAGTAAATAACTGGTATCTTATACCTCTCACGTCTGAACTGATACTTTTGACTTTCTACACAGATATGTGTTTACAGATTGGTTATATTGGAACACATTTTAGTTGTTTTCTACAAGCACAACTAATTTATGAATGAGATTAGTGAGTCCTTGACCCTCTTTCCCTAGCTTTCTGTTTCCCATTTGTACAGTGGCCTTTCGAACCAGTCCATCCTCATCTTTGCAAACATCTAGCACCCTTCCAAGTCTCCACTCACTGCGGGAAATCTCTTCCCGTTTGACAATGACGATATCTCCAATCCTTACAATTCGTCTTGAAGAGTGCCAGCGTTGTCTGAGCGTGATGTTTGTCACATACTCCTTCCTCCATCTACTCCAGAATTGCTCCGTCAGGTACTGCACCCTGCGCCACCTTTTCCTGGCGTACACATCTTCAGCCACAAATTTTCCTGGGGGAGGCAGCGGAATGGAGCTTTTCATGGTTAGTAAATGGTTTGTTGTGAGTGGTTCTAGGCTTTTGGGATCATTGATACTGTTGGTCGTGAGTGGGCGGCTGTTAACAATTGACATTGCCTCATAGAAAAATGTCTTTAAAGAAGCATCATCTAGACCCAGCTTAGGACACTCCTAACTGTCCTGATCTGCCGTTCCCAAACCCCTCACATGTGACTGGCACCAGGTACGTTCATAGTGAAGTCACATTGTCTCTCAGCCAGGTAAGCTGTCAGTCTGTCTTTGTCCAGTTCTTTCAGAGCTTTTGTCAGTTCATTTTTTGCTCCAGTGAAATTTGTGCCTTGATCCGACCTGATTTGTCTTACAGCTCCACGAATTGCTATAAAACATTGCAGTGCATTGATGAAGGCATCCGTTGTTAAGTCTTCCAAGATTTCAATGTGGATTGCCCTTGAGGATAGGCAGGTGAATATAAGCCCATACCTTTTGTACTCTTTGCGTCCCTGCTTTGTGAGAAAGGGCCCAAAACAATCCATTCCACAAAAGGAAAATGGTGGTGATGGATCAACACGGCTAGCAGGGAGATCTGCCATTTTTTGTGTTTCTGTTGGTCGGCGAGCTCCTGCATGTGACACACTGTCTGATGTAGTTAGCTACAACTTTGCTGCCACCAACTACCCAGTAACCATTTGCTCTGAGCTCATTGAGGGTCTGGCCTCTGCATTGGTGCTGAGTTTTTTCATGACAGTAGCCTAGGATCAGCTTCGTGACCACACCACCTCTTGGTAAGATCACTGGATTTTTCAAGTCGTAAGGTAAGGAGGCGTTCTTTAATCGCCCTCCCACCCTGAGAACACCATCTTGCAATACTGGGTTGAGCTGAAACAACTGATGGCTATGAGGCAGTTTGTCATGGCTCAGTGTTTGCATTTCCTCTTTAAAGGCATCCTTTTGTGCCAGCTTCACAAGCACAAGACTGGCTTGTCTTTTGTCTTCAACAGTTATGGGCTCTGCTGTTTTGTCTCGTTTTGCTAGTTTCTGGATCCGAGCAACAGCATTTAATGCTGTATGCCGTCTTGAGAAACACTCACATCTCTCCAAAAACTTGTCCTCTTCCATTACATTTGTTTGTAATGCTTGTGTTACTTTGACTTCTGGATCTCCCACCATAAGCTGTGGAGTTGGTTTTGGTGTCAACGGTGGTAGTTCTTTGACAGCTATGCGATGGCACAGACCTGTCACTTCAGTTGACTTTGCTACCTGTGGTGAGCTGCTGACAATGCTCCAACCTAGGTCAGTCTTGATGCCATACGGCTCATCATCACGCCCTGTGATGACTTGTCGTGGAGCAAAGGCTTTGGGGCAGTCATAGCCTATGAGGAGTCCAACCTCACACTCCATCAGCTCTGGTATTTCCTGTGCTATTCTGTTCAGATGTTACCACTTTTTGGCAGTTCCAGGGGTAGGAATGTGAGAACGCTCAAGTGGGATGAAATCTCTGGTATAAGCACGTGGCAAGTTGACAAAGCCTTGTGAGGAAAATCCTCTAAGACCACTGACTCTATCACTCAAAACAATGGAATCTTTTCCTATCATAGTGGTTAGCTTCAACTTGACAGGCTCTAAACCCACCCCCATCTTCTTACATACCCCTTGGTCTACAAAAGTGTTGCTACTCTGTGTATCTAACAGGGCATACACTAAGGTCTCTGTTTCAGGGGTGGTGCTTGAAGACATCCACTATCATGGATGTGCTCCCACCTTCATTTCTGTTCACACAGCAAGAAAGGGCAGATGTGTTTTCTTCTGCTTGCTTGGCGTGAGAAGAGGATGTGTCTGTAGCAGCAGGACGATCCCCATGAAGTGGTGTTGGATGAGGTTTCTTACAAATGCCACAAGTGGCTTTATTCTTGCAGTCCTTTGAATTGTGTCCTCTCCTAAGACAGCCAAAGCACGGGTTATTGTCCATTATGAACCTTCTCTTTTCCTCTACAGGTTTACTGGCAAGCTTCTGCCATTTGTGGATGGAGTGACCTTCTTCACAGAATATGCATGGGACTGAGTTTGGAGATGTAAATGAGGTGTTCACTTTCTTTGATCCGTTTGAATCCTTTGAGCTGTTCTCCACAGCACTGTGTGTTTTTATCACTGTAGTTGATTTATCTGATGCTTTCATGTTTGTAATGAACACATTAGCCTTTGGGCGCTTTATGTCTCTAGTTGGCTTTTCTTCAACATGTTTTAAAGCATGAAATGATGTCACAGGATTGCATGCAATATCTGCCTCCTTAGCCACGAAATCAGCAAACTCCTTGAAATTGGGGTATTCCTCTGTTTGTTGCAGCTGCTTTGTGACATGGCGATTCCAGCGAGAGGCCAACCAATCTGGGAGCTTTTGGAGCATCTTTTGATTTTCCTCACAGTCATTTAGCACCTGGAGCCCTTTGATGTGTGGCATGGCGTTGCTGCAGGCTGACAGGAAATCACTGAATTGTCTCAGTTTGAGCGACTCTCTTGAGCCAATCTTTGGCGAGTTATTCAGTTTTTCTCTAAATGCACGCTGGATCACAAAGGGGTGGCCATACCGAGTGTTCAATGCCTCCCATGCTTGGTCATAGGCTTCATCATCTTTTCTGAAGAAGCTTCCTTCCACTGCTGATCGTGCCTCACCACTGATGTATTTCTGTAGGTAAAACAATCTGTCTGCTGGATTTGTGCATCGCCGTTCAATCAGTGCCTTGAAACTTGTGCTCCACTCTAAGAACTTAAGTGGATCTCCTGAGAAGACTGAAGGCTCAGGTGCAGGAAGTCTGGTAAGTACCATTGTGTCATGAAGGGCTTGTACTAATGATGCTTCATTGTACTCAGTATTGTTTATTTGGTCTTTGTTATTGTTGTGACATGTTTGATCCCTTTTAATTTCTTTACAGGGCACTGGAGGACTGGTCACCTTACTGTGTGCTGCTTTATTTTTGTTGCAGACCTCACCTGAGTCAGCCTCAGAGTATGCTTTAAGCTTAGCAGCTATCACATCAAGATCTCTCTGATTTTCCAGTCTTTTAAGTTGTTGCTTTTGTGCAGCAATTGCCTCTTCCATGTTCATTTCAGCCTTCTTTGCGGCTAACTCTGCAGCGCATTCTGCTCTTTTTGCTGTAATGCTTTGCTGTTCTGATGAACGGCTTAAGTGGTGACTACGAACAGTAGATTTGGTGATTGTAGACCCAAATATTGACTGGGCATACTCTCTGTCGAGCACCATATGAAGCCTTGCATTTTCTGCTTTAGCGTCAAATTCCTCTTGTCCTACTTCACTCATGCGCACTTTCATCAACTCCATCACATCTCTTGTTACTGCTGTGCAGGAGTCCATTTTTCTTCTAATCTCAGTAGAAGGTGCTGAAAGAGATCGTATATTTACATATGCATCTTTCACTTGTGACTCCAGCCCCTCAACAGCATCCATCATGTCACCCAAGTCTTCATCGGAGCATTCATCTTTCAGTTTGGTGCGTGAAGCTTTAACCTGCTGTTTCCATTTTTCATACAGTGTGATGAATTTACTCTCTCTTTGAGAAGCCTCTTGTTGCTTCAGTTCCAGCATTTTAGGGGTTAACTTTCTCTCTCTTGAAGATTTCCTGGGTAGGCTCAACAACTGCTACTCTGAGTATTTCTTTCAGCATGAATATCACCTATAAGTGCCTCTAATCTCTCTTTTTCAGTGTCATCAGTTTGTGATTTTAATTGTTCATTTAAACTGGTCAATTCTTCTTGGAGGGACTCTATTTGTTCACTTAAATCAACACCTAGTGATTTTTCCCCATGAAGTGACATTGTACATTTTTGAAAAGACACTATTTTAGAAAAGGCACCCCTTTTTATGAAGTTGTTGCTAAATATGCAAATAAGCAAATAAACCCTTTACCACTATGTGGTTATCAGTGTAGTCAAAGTACTAATGTTTAGTAACAATTAACTCAAATAAACCTCTTAATGCACTTCTTTGATTATGAATTCAAACTCTCAGGTAGAAAAACACCATTAAAACATTAATAACAAATACACTGACAAAGCAGGAACAATGAAGAAAAATTACTCTTTCAGCAATGAACCAGTATTTTTTTTTCTTTTTTTTGTTAAACAAGACTTTTCTTGCACAGTACCTCTCTTGAATAATTGCTTTCTTTGAAGTTGTAGAAACTGTCCATGAGGAAGTAGAGATGGTACAGTCAAACCTGGCGCCGTCAGTAGAGCCGGCCTCCTCTGTGTTGACAGCGATGGGATGAAACAGTCACTGCACGCTGAAGCCTGAAGAGGATATTTGCAGAGCTGTAGTCGCGCTGATGCTGCCCTCTAGTGTCGAAGTCGCGATACTCTCCACCCGGTATTAGGAGCGGCTCTCCCGTGTCCTCTCAATCGGCACGCCTCTTCTCCGGTCTCGTCTCCGGTCACACGCTGCTCCGGTGATTGCGCTGCCCTCTCTCTCCTGGACGGACACCCGCTGCTCTGGACTTTCACTCTGGACTTTCGGCCATACTGGCGTTACGTTTTCACTGTAACTACACCGGTCCAAAGAAATAATGCCCACGCATCATACAGATGTCTTTTTCAGTTTTATTCCACCGTACTTCCTCCTCCGCAAACACCGTGAAAACGTGTGCTCTTCCTGGAACATGCAGTGTGTGTGTGTGTATATATATATATATATATATGTATACACACGTTGAAAGAGCATCCGTAGAAAAAGAAAAAAAAACAAAAAAGGAAAAGGACGGGGGGTGCTAAGGCTTTCATTAAGGTTGAGTTCCTCTACTAATCCATATAGTTTCACTGCATTCTTCTTCTTCATACATTTTAATGATTTAAAATATTGACGTAGCTCTTTATGAAAGATATAAAAATTGGGTTTGGATTTCAAATATTTATTTTTATGAATAAAAAATTTACCAAGAATGATAAATACATTAATAGCTAGATCATGGGATGGTTCTTTTACAGATATACCATATAAAATATTTTCTTTTTTTAGAGTAGGGAAACAGGGTAGTTTAGGGAACAACCAATCATACAAATCTTCCCAGAAGGCATTAGAAAATTTACAATTATAAAATAAATGTTCGGTTGATTCTATATCCTCATCACAAAAGCAGCAGTTGTTGTAGTCTAAATTAAAGTGAATTCTTAAAGACTCAGAAGAGGGGTATACTCCATTAAGAATTTTAAAGTGAACTTCCTTCGCTTTTTGGTGCAATGGGAAACTTGAAGAATTTGGACCTCAGACTTTGAACTTCTTTCTTGCAGAAGAATTGCAAAATTGATGAAAATGGGTACAACTCTTTAACAAAGGTTTGTCGGATTGTGATATTAGATAGTTCAGGATTGGTGATGTTGTGGCCACTCATCAAGAGTGAAGGAAGTGTAGGGTTCACATTATTTTGAAACAAGTTATAAGCTCTCATAATGATAGATTGTGGGATTGCTATAATGAGGTTATTATACTGCCTTCTATCACACAGGTTATATTTAGTACATAGAAACTCGAAAGGCATAATTTTTCTGGTATTATCCAAGAGGTGCATCACTGACCAAATTTCTTTCTCTAGCCAATTTTGATAAAAAATGATTTATTTTTGAGTAAAATGTATCTGCAATTCCATATTGGGGTGTTGTGGGGACTAAAGTTATGCTTGTAGATCATTTTCCAGTAATGTAAAACCTGCTGATGGAAGGCAGACAATTTGATAGGGAGTTTATTAAGGTCGAAATCACATCTCAAAAGGAAGTTAATACCACCTAACTCCTTAAAGATGTAATTTGGGACATGGAACCACAAACTGTTTTCATTCCTCAAAAAGGACCTTAACCAATTAATTTTAATAGTACCGTTTATACAATCTATGTTGATGACTTTAAGACCTCCCTCTTCATATCCTTTAACCAAGGTTCCCTTCTTGATGTAGTGTGTTTTTTTTTATTCCAGATGTAATTAAAGTTAGCCTGATTTATAGATTTGATTGCATTTTTGGAAAGTGACAGAGAGTAAGCTGGGTAAGTGAATCTGGAAAGGCATTCCATTTTGGTTAGAAACCAGAGACCAGAGATTTAAAAGTGATTTACATTTATCCAAATTATTCCAAATGTTGAGATTATTCAAGGTGTTATTATCCTTAGTAACGTGTATGCCTTAGTATTTAACTGTTGACTTTACAGGGATATTATTAATTGTTGTGAGCAGAGAGTTATGGAGTGGTAACAAATCACATTTATTAAGGTTTAATTTTAAACCAGACGCTTTAGAGAAAAATTCTATTGTCTTGATAAGCTTAGGGATTTGGTCACTATTTTTCATGAAAATGGCTGTATCGTCAGCCAGTTGGCTAATTGCCAGTTGTCTGCCAAGCACGGTCAGTTTTTCAAAGTCTGTATTTTTAACAAGAATGGATAGCATTTCTGCTGCTGCAATGAAGAGCAGAGGAGAGATGGGACAGCCTTGTTTAATGCCTTTACTTATTAAGAATCTTGGGCATGTACCTTGTGGTAAAATAACTCTACTATTCGTTTCTTTGTAAATTAATTTAATCAGATTGATACATTTTTTTCCAAAGCCTAATACTTCTAAGGCATGGAATATAAAATTGTGTTCAGTCGTGTCGAATGCTTTAAAAAAATCTAAGAATAAAATAAAGCCGTCTTCTTCAATTAGATGATTGTATTCAAGTAAGTCAAGTACAAGTCGTATGTTATTATGAATTGATCGCCAATTTATGAAGCCATTCAAAAATTTCCCTTAGCATACAGTAAAAGAGGTCTTTAAGATGTTCCCAGAAATGCCTATAAAAATTGCTAGTCAGACCATCTGAACCCGGAGATTTATCTAGTGCTAGGTTATTCATAGCTTTTTCTATTTCAGCCATATTGATATCTGCCTCACATATATTTTTGAAACACTCATCAATTTTGGGTGTCCATTCCTTGACATGCTCAAAAAAGTCTTCAGCATCTGGGGATGAATAAGAGGATGAGTATAGTTTACTGTAAAATTTGAAGATTTCCTTAGAGATTAAATCTGGATCAGTGCATTCTTGATCATCTATTAGTAAAGTTCTTATAGCATTTCGCTCTTGTCTTCTCTTTTCCAGTCTACAGAAGTATGCTGAACTCCTCTCTCCTTCTTCCATCCATCTTGCTCTCGATCTAATGAACGCTCCTCTGGCTTTAGAAATGTAGATACTATCTAATGAAGATTGCAAAAGTACAAGTTTTTGTTTGTCATTCTCATTTATAGAGGGTTTATTACAGATATTGTTGATTTCTTTGATGAGTTCCATCTCTTTTTTCTTACTGTCCCTGCTTAGTGTCTTACTTTTGGAAATAGAAATCTGGCGTACTTTATATTTCAAATACTCCCATTTCTCTCTATAAGTTTCGATGTTGGAATCTGAAATCACATTATTTTTAGCATCAATTACTTCTTGACAAAATGGTTCATTTTTCAATAGATTGGAATTAAACTTCCAATAACCTTTTTTAAATTGTGTGTTTGAGGATATAAAATTAAGTTTAATCATGCTATGATCTGTTAAAGGTGCAGCTGAAATTGAAGCAGCTGAATCAAGCCCAGGTCCAATATCTGACACCAACCAAAAATCGATTCTGGATTTAGTTGAACCATCTGGTTTAAACCATGTACAAATGTGGGTGTCTAGGTTATCACAACGCCATGTATCTTTCAGATTAAACACACTACAGAAGTCAAGCAAAACAGGATTATTGGAATGATTTTGGTATCTTGAAGGGTACCTATCAAGCCACTCATCCATGACCATATTATAATCACCACCAAAAATAAGGTTTTTAGTAGGATACCTTTGGTAAAGATCTTTGACTGTCTGTGTGATTTCAGAAATAATTTTTTTATTCTGGTTAAGATTGTTGTAGCCATAAATGTTTCCTAGAATTAGAAAATCCTCATTTGCTTCAAAAACACACATTATCCAGTGGCCTGATGGATCTCTGTTTGTGGTCAGAATTTTTCCAGAGAAGTTGTCTAAGAGTATGGCCACACCTGCTGATCTGTTTGTGCCATGACTAAATATGATTTTGTCGCCCCATTGATTTGACCAGAATTTTTCATCTGTGTCATTCAAATGAGTTTCTTGTAGGAGAACACATTGTGCTTTTTCATTTTTGCAGAATAAAAAGGTTGGTTTTCTTTTAATAGGATCTCTGAGGCCCCTAGCATTAAGAGAGACAAGGGAGAATTTAGAACTGAAAAAAGGCATAAAAGGTATAAATTTAAGGATGTGGACTTTGTTTAAGACTAAGTACTGAATTATTGCCCCTATCTAACGTTATTTGAAGTAATAAAAATGTGCAACATAATTTTGACCTTTTAAGTGTATCACAGTAATGAAAATGGTGTAGATATTACTGTGAGCTTTGAGAGATCAAGAGCAAATTCAGGCATATATGTACCTGATGCATAACTTTCAAGTTTAGGTTTTAGAAAAGCGCATCAATCTTCATTTAATAACAGCATATAATAGAAAATTGTATCAAAATAGAATAGAATAGGTGAGATAACCTAGCATCACCTAATAATACTTTCTCTCTTCCTTCTTTCATCTCCTTTAAACAAACATCATTATGTATAAAACAAGGATCCTGAGGTAAGATTGTAAACAAGAGCACTGAGCATGAGTATGAAAGTGCTGAAAATGATTTAAACACATTCTCCAAGGGAAGGCTCAAATACCTGGGAAAAAGAGGCACATAGCCTGTTGCTTTTTATAAACTTTCTAATCTAGAACCACCCTGTTACCATTAATGTACCCCACATGTCCTCTGAAGTATACATTCTTCCCTGCAGCCCGGGCTTGTTCCATCTTCGGCCACGCAGCAGCTCGAGCCTCTCGGTCGGCTTTGCAGAAATCTTGTTTGAAATGAATCCCCAAGTCTTTGCAGATTTTACAGTTCTTGGACAGCTTCCACAATTCATCCCGGTGATGTCTCATGGTGAACTGCATGATGACTTGGCGGTGCTTCCACTCCTCTTTTCTCCCAATACGGTGAACGGTGTCAACCACGCTTTCCATGGACGAAGCCCACTGTGGCACAATCTTGGACAAGATCTCCATGATAACGTCTCGAATACGTTCGTCAGCTTTTTCTTCAAGGCCGTGTAGTTTGAGATTCCAGCGCCTCTTGTACCTCTCCAGCTCTGTTATCTTTTCTTTTAATTCCTCATTTTCTTTGATGAGACAAGGCATTTCTTTTTTCACTGCTTGAATCTTTTCTTTGCACTCTTTAATCTCTGCTGCATTTGTCTCCACAATTTTGGAGATGTTAGCCACCATAATGAAGTTTTCTCTTAGTTGAGCACCAAAAGTATCCATCTTATCGGTTAGCTTGTCTATAGCCTTGACGAGGGCCTCGTTTGAGAATGCAGAGTGTTCCTGGGGGGGTTTTACCTTCGTAGGTGGCGCACTAGGGGGTCCTTTCTCTTCCACACACCGGAGGTTGCTAGTTCCATCCCCGCATTATCGTGTTCATTCAGGTTAGCTTGACCAGAGGCTGTAGCTGCAGCTAACTTAGCTTGTGGTTTTCAGGTCGGAATGTCAGCTCAGTAGTACTTTCTAGATCTGAGACTACACTTAAGACAGTTACTCAAACATTCACTTCAACGTCCACTCTAGTCTGATGGAAAGTTCTTTTTTAAATTTTCCTTATAATTTCGGGGCTTTGGTGCAAGAGCTTAGTAGCGGCAGCTTGTCCGATCCGCCATCTTGCCGGCCCTCTGCAGTATCTTAATATTTTGCGGCCGTATGTACTTCCTTTGTAGCCATGTTGGCGCTCTGCTCTGTAGCCGTGATGGCGCTCTCTGCCGCCGTACTGCTTCACCCCATAATGCCACAGGTGCGACCTCTGAACTCTGATCATGTGACCAATTAAGTATCCATCAAGGGGGGAGTTGTAGGTTTCAGCAGTGAGGATTACTTCCGCGTTCAAAAAGCTGCAGTTCCTCGGCTGCCGCTGGGGGCTGGCTCCAGAAGTGAGCAATTCTCCATTGACCCCCATGTTAAAATAGCCAACTTTACAGCCTAAAAAAACATATTTACAGCCTGGTACATTTTTTGTTTTTGGCCTCTATTGGTAGTTTCCACCTCCGTGAACACTGTGAGGGGGGTGAATTTTTTTGTACCACAACCGTTTTAGTGTTATTTAGGCTCAATAAATTGGGGCGTGGTTACGTTGAGTGACAGTCTGTAGACAGGCACTGACAGTTAGCTCGTTGCTAAAGCATCGGCTGGGCTAGGCGGCTACATCCAGAGGCCTCCGGCTACCTCCAGCGGTTGACAGGGGCTGCAGTGTCCGTGTTTGTTTGCCAATGTTCGGATAGGTTTTTGTGACAGTATGGCTTTTTGTAGTGTAGACTGTACTAACCGACCGTCGAAGGAGTCTGTGTTGCAGTTTTTTCGGTAAGTAAATTTCTCACTATTTTACCTGGATGTTTGCACTAATTAGTACCGGCATATTTTGCCGCTGGCTTATGACTTAATTGCCGATTTATGGTCGCTGCTGATACAGATAGAGGACCGGAGCGGATAATGTTAGGAACGCTGCTGCGGTGTGTTCCGTGCTCTCAGAGTCCGTTTATTGCGGGAATACTAGGCTACAATTTTATTTCGTCTCATTTTTCTGTTTAAAAAGTCCGACATTGCATGGACAGAGCAGCTCCGTCAGTCAGTGGCTGCTGCTGTTTGTGTGCTGCTGTAACTGTAAGTGGATAGTGGATGGAGGCAGCAGCGAAAGCCGGTAAATATTAAATATTAAACATTTTAATATGTTATTATCATCATTATTTTGTATCGTTCACTCATTATATATCATTAATAATAGTGACAGTAATAATAACAATAATAATAATAATAATATTTTAACTTTTTAATATATTTTATTAATATGAAGCAGCTCCGTCAGTCAGTGGCTGCTGCTGTTTGTGTGCTGCTGTAACTGTAAGTGGATAGTGGATGGAGGCAGCGGCGAAAGCCGGTAAATATTAAATTTTAATATATTATTATCATCATTATTTTGTATCATTCACTCATTATATATCATTAATAATAGTGACAATAATAATAACAATAACAATAATAATAATAACGTTTTAACTTTTTAATATATTTTATTAATATGAAATAATAATGATTGTTTCACAGTTAAATAACAGGCTAGAAATAAATTTCCCTCCACAACTCCACCAAACCCTGCAGCTCCACCTAAAAGTCACAGTCATGTTTAAAACACAGCAGCAACATTATGATCTCTGTTGTATGCTGTGTGTCGCGGTTACACAGGGTCGAGCTAGTCGGGTCAGACTCGGGGACTGTCGTGTGGTGGATGTAGCTGCGTGTAGCTGCCGCTTAGCTTGTTAGCCTAGCTGATTAGCTGATTAGCCTTAGGCTAGCTCGGTTGCTCCGAGCTAAGTGGTTGGGTTCTCGGCCGGCTGGCCCCGGCTGACCCGTAGAGTAACCGCTTCTTCGCCAAATATGGAAAGTACACTCCCACTAAAATTCAAGATGGCGCAGCTCAAATGCCCATGGTTTGGTCACAAAAACAACTCCCCGAAACCAATGGGTGACGTCACAGGTGCTACGTCCATGTCTTATACAGTCTATGGTATCCATCTACTCCTCCTCCTCGGCCTGTGCCTCGAGAATGTGATGATTAATATGACTAACAGAGGTTGACTCAGTTAGCCTGACATACTCGTCCTCCTGCAGCCAGGTCTCAGTCAGACAGAATAAATCAATCTGCTGATCCGTTATCAAATCATTTACTAACAGAGATTTAGACAAGAGAGATCTAATGTTTAAGATTCTTTTGTATCGACTGGGAAACATTTATAGATTTCTGAATCCACTGAATCCACAATCATGTGACCAATTACTCTGAATCAAAATAAACTTAAACTAACATAAGGAACAATACTTCTTTTTTAACCAAACAATATTTTTACAGGTACTGTATTTTGGATCATTTTTAAATTAAGGTTACCTTTTTAACAACCTAGTTCTTACATTTTTTTTAAAATCAGTTTTTAATAACCATGAATTGAAACATTAATGAAATTATGACAAAAATGTAAAATAAACATTTCAATTAAATTTCAAGAAAAATGTCTCTCAGACAGTTACAAAGACAATTCGTGCCATTTGTGCACAGATTATTGCACAGATTATATGTAGAAATGGCACATGCAAACAAATGTGTTAACACACATAAAAGCAGAAATGAATATATTTCATTTCTGAAATATATTAATAATATTAGTTAGAATTGCTGTTTGGATGGTATGCCTGGAATATGGATCCAGTACTTGGAATTTGTTTAGAGTTAATATCATATTCTCTGAATTCAGAGTCTGCTTGGAATTGGTGCAGGAGTTAGGATTGTATTCTTGGAATTTGGGAACAGTATTTATATTGTTTTCTTGGAACATGGGTTGCATTCTGGTATTAGATTTTAGTACATTACATTACCAAATTCTAACAGTCCAAATTTAGTCAGCATGTGGTTCAAAGCACATTTCAGTCCATGTGGGATAGAATGGTATGAGTTTGTATTCAAGATTTTTAGTATTTTTGAAATTTAGATTATTCAATCTAATAACAAAAATAAACACTCTGCCATTTGCTTATTTGTTCACTTTTATTTTAGAAATGAAATGTTTACAATCAGAACGATTTTCCTTTTCTACAACTTTTTTTTCTTAGAATCTTTCATTCTGCAAATCATGAAATGTCATAGCTGCAATATAATGACCTCATGCAGCGACACTGAGACAAATGAGAGGCTTTACAGTCAAACATGTAGATATACAGTGTGCCTGCAGCCACTTCCGTGGAAGGCAGCACCACCACTTAGCTAGGATTGCAGCTGGAGCTTCTGGAGTTCCCTCCTTGCCTCTTCTATTTCTCTTATCAGAGTTGCCAGATGGTTATAGCTGATGAAGTTTGCAGTGCAGACAACTAGATGGAGCCATTACCCCAGTCCAGTCAACCTAATTCTAACCATCTCTGGCTGACAAAGGGAACATCTTGGATGGATCGTCAGAGCCATACACAACACCATCATGAATAAACATCCACAGAAGGACTACATTTACCTCAACAAGGAGGACTTGCTAGCTAGGAGAGAATTATCTTGCTAGCACTGCAATAGCTAGCAACTTGGTTCGCTAGGTGGTATTCTTTGTGTGGAGCGGAGGACAGGGACAGGGAGTTTGCTGAGTAGTATCTTGCCAAGCTAGAAATGGGGCTACTTAATAGGCTTTTATGGCAATTAGTTTCTTATTCACAGAGGCAGCACTGAGGAGGCACTGGCTTACAGTTAAAAAAACACAACGTACTCGCCAGCTCCAATCCCAAGACAGGTTAGGACCCGTCTTGGCTTCTCCTTCAGGAAAAGAAATCAGGTCCCCTACCCTAACTCTCAACCTAACCCTCACCCAGAACTGATAATTTTTCAAAATTTGTGTTTTCATGGGACCTTTTAAAGGAATTATCAGCAAGTTTGCTCAGATATCAGAACACGTTTCAGTTCTGTCTGTGTAAACTGATAAAACGTGATGTTTTTGTTTTGGGCCTTCCATCCACAGATCATGCTGTTAGTCATTTAATCAGCACTTGAGCTTGATATGACCAATCATTGTAAACTTCTAAAACCACTTTTTTGTTTTTTACACTGCCAAGAAAAAGATATACTTAAGGCATTTCTTTGTTTTATTTCTATATCTTTGTAGATTATTTTGCAATGTTAGTTTTATTTAAGAGGTTTATCTTTCTATATTTTTCATTGTTGTTATTTTTTTTTCATGGCATCTTTTGTACTAATTATCATTTTTGGAGTCACGTTGCAAGTCAAAGAAAATCCCAGCCAGAGGGATATTCACTGGTGGTCAGGTGGTGACAGGAGTGGACTGGCAGTGGGAGGATCAGGATGGAGGCAATGGGAGGAAAGCAAAGGTGACAGAAATCCAAGACTGGAGCACAGCCAGCCCTCACAGCGCTGCCTACGTACTGTGGACAACTCCAGGGAGGTGTTATTGACCCAGGGATAGACCTATCCCCTAACCCTTAAATCTGGTAAAAATTGAGGTGGTGAACAACTGTGTCAAGAAAAGGAAATTGGATACCCGATGGCAATTATGAGACACTTTGAGTTAATCTTTTTCAAAATAAAAAAAAAAACAAAAAAACCTAAAAACAAATTATAGCAACAACATGATGGATGACGGGTGGAGGGTGGTACGCTACAGCAGGAGAGCCCAGCGTACTCGCCAGCTCCAACCCCACGAAGACTGGTGGTAAAGATCATGCATCTCCTTTCTCCTTCGGGAAAAGGAATCAGGTCCCCTACCCTAACCCTCATGACAGAATAACAGCTAATTTGCATTACGGCTCTCTGGATAAGTGCTGTTGTAGTTGGAAAAAGAAGAAAGGCTAATTTTTGCAAAATGGGCAACTCCAGGGTGGTGGTATTGACCAGGGGATGGACCATGCACCTCCCTTCCTCATCAGAGGAGGGGCTCCTAACCTCACACCTAACCAGAGTAAAAGGAGCGTGCACTTCCTGCTCTCCTTCACTGGAGAGTAGGCTCTATCTCAAAACCTAACCCTATCACCTAACCCTAACCCTCTTCAGAGGGTGGGCATTGAACCTCACACCAGACCATTTGCAAAAGGAACAACTCCAGGGTGGCGGTATTGACCAGGGGATGGACTGTGCACCTCCTTTCCTCTTTGGAGGAGGGACATTGACCCTCACACCTAACCCTAACCCCAGCCCCAAGCCCATATCCATGCACTGATTCAGGTCCAGACCTCTGGCCAAGTCCAACAAATCCCACACATTCAGGCACAAGCCCAAATCCACCCCCAGGTCCGAGTTCAGTTTCAGCCCCAAGCACCCCAAGCCCAAGTACAGCCTCTGATTCAAATCCAACTTCAGGTGCAGTTTCAGTCCCAAAACCAAAACTTGCCCCAGGTACAGGCCCCAGCCCAGGCCCAGCTCCAGTCAAGGGTCCAACCTCAGCCCCAAAAGTGAACCAGATTTTGAGTGGCCATCTCAGCGATCACTCCCTGCACCCTCCGGGGGACGGGCATTCTTCCGCTCTCCTACTCCAGGAACCATCTCTGGCTGACAAACGGACGGAACATCTTGGATGGATTGTCAGCCCCATACACAACACCATTAAGGATAAACAACCACAGAAGGACTACATTTACCTTGGTGGTATTCTTGTGTGGAGTGGAGGAGAGGGACAGGGAGCTTGCTCAAGAACAACCTAGGGTTTTGTATCAACCTAGGGAAAACAAGAAATTAATGATGAGTAATAGGCAGTTCTCGCCTTATGAAGGACTTTTTATATGTTATGAAGCTGTCTTTCCAGGCTAGGCGGAATTCCTTTAAATTAGTGGATAACTTCCTTTCCAGCTTCCTGCTTTAAAGTACGTATTAATGACCTTCTTTTAATGACCTTCTTTTTCAGAGAGGAAACAGAGTCAAGGGTTGTACGTAATGAAGCAGCAGTACTATCAACTAGATAGTCTCTATCTGCTGGAGTAAAGTTTAGGCACATGGCAACGGAGATAAAGATGGAATAACTTCCTTATATTTGGTAACAGCATTATCAGACAAATATCTACACTAGTTAATTTTTTTCCCAGATGCTGTGCAGTTCATTATTGTAAATTCAAATTTTACTAAAGAATGATCAGATAAAACAGGGTTCTGAGGGAAAACTTTCAAATGTTCAGCTTCTGTGCCGTAAGTTAGTACAAGATCAAGGGTGTGATTAAAACAGTGAGTTGGTTTGTTAACATTTTGCAAGAAGCCAGTTGAGTCTAATACTGAATAGAATGCAGTCTTAAGGTTGTCATTGTGGGTATCTACATGAATATTAAAGTCACCCACTATAATTGCTTTATCCGTACTAAGCACTAAATCCGATTAAAATTCAGTGAATTCAGACAAAAACTCTGAGGAAGCAGCAGGTGGACGATACACCGCAGCAAATAGTACTGGTTTTTCTGTCTTCCAGTTTGGATGTGAGAGGCTGAGGATAAGGCTTTCAAATGTGCTATAATTCAGCTTAGGCCTGGGATTAATTAATAAACTTGAGTGGTAGATTGCTGCTACTCCTCCTCCTCGGCCTGTGCCTTGAGGGATGTGATAATTAATATGACTAACAGAGGTTGACTCAGTTAGACTGACATACTCGTCCTCCTGCAGCCAGGTCTCAGTCAGACAGAATAAATCAATCTGCTGATCCGTTATCAAATCATTTACTAACAGAGATTTAGACAAGAGAGATCTAATGTTTAAGATTCTTTTGTATCGACTGGGAAACATTTATAGATTTCTGAATCTACTTAAAGACTGAACTTAACGTGAGAAAATTAAGAAAGACTTAATGGACATGACACACACTGCTGAGAAGTATTAAAGACATCTTAAGGAAGCCAAATTTTTCAACATGATGTGCTCAGCAAGTCCAGCAAGGAAATATATTTTGTACAGTCATAAACCAGAACTTACCACAGGGGCAAAGGGTCTTATCCAGTACAAAAGTTGTTGGGGGCAATGGCTGAAAGAATCCTGCAGTACATCTCTGTTGTGGAGGGGGTGTCTGGTGTGCATGCTGGCATCACATTCAGCACAGAAGAAGGGGCGTGGTCGACAATCCCGACAACGGACAACAGCTGTATGACTCCAACACTGTTGGCAGATGTGGGTTTCCACATTTTCTTGTGCCGCTGCGGATTTAAATGGTTAACCAGACGTGGTCTCTCTGCCCTCCAGCTCTCTGCAAAGAGACTTTTTCATGTGCTCCAGTTTGATGAAGCCAGAAGAGAAGCTCTTGGGGTTGGTGCTTCCACCTCATCTCCTGTGGTGTCGCTAAGTGATTGCTGGAGGTCTCGTAGAAACCCCTCTGTTTAAATTGTGAAAAAAAAGTCAAAAATAAGCGTACTGTATGGAGCAGCTGTGAAGGTGTAAGTGCTGTGCTAAAATTCTGGCAAATTTGTTTTCAACTACAAAGATAGAGTTTACATCTTAACTGTGTATCACATACACCATACAGATACAAGTCCAAATGTCTGAACATGATGCTTTGGGCTTATGGAGAACAAATAAAGTACATACCAACAGTCTCTGAAGCAAAGACCACCTCAGAGTTGGTGTCGGGGGCATCAACAGGGGGATGAGTCTCCTGACTGTAACCAGCTGTATCAGGATTAAAAAAAAAAAAAAATTGTACCATTAAAATGTTCTATTTGTCTCAACACGTTAGTCTGGTTAACAGAATGAAATAGCACAATCTCACTGCCAAACATTTATCTACATGAGGTGTAGTTGTATCTGTTACCATACCACCAAACCAAAGCCGGTAACTCCTAAAGTTATGCTTTGTACTCCAATATTCTTTTTCCCCTGGTGCCATACATAAAGCTTTATGTTTTCCTTGATGTGAAACACGAACGCCTAAAAAATCTACATCTTTAAAATATCATGAATGCAAAAACAACACTGACCCTGGCTTGACTGATTCCTGCTTGATCGTGGTCTTGCATAGATTAAATTTCCGTCACTGTTTCTCTTCTTCCACCTCACAGTTCGCACAGGTGCCACTGGTGCTGCTGCTTCCTCTTTCTGCAGCTCACCAAGCAAGTCATCAACCCTCTCAAGATCATCAATGAGCTCTCGCTGATCAGCCAGGTTATCCACACTCATAAGCAAGTTCTGAATCACTCATGATGAAGGGCAGAGGCACAGACACACTGAAAAAAAGACTGGACACAAGACAGTTGGACAGAGAGCACATTCACAGGAGTAAACTGAGTTGCAACAGAGAGATAGATAAAACAAAGCAAAGGTAGAGCAAAGGTGAGAGAGAGAGAGAGAGAGAGAGAGAGAGTTAACAGGTACAACACAGCAAGGACAGGTGGATCTTAAAAGTGCCTTTGGGTTGTTTTGTTTTTAGAAAAAAAACAAGGGTTGGCTGATTGACAAAATATGCAGGACCTGTTGAGGGAAGAGAGGAGAACTGAGAAACTCAAAACTAAACAAACATTTGACACATACCATTTCTTTTTATTTTAATTTACAACATCACTACTTAGCTACTGACCAATTGTTGTGAGCTCCTATGTAACATAGGTAAATGAAAACGCCTATGTGTACCTATGCAGTCTGTGCTTTATATTACTGGAGACAGTGATAAAGAGAGTAACCAGATCATTAAAATGTAAACCATAATTGGATCATGGTAACAATTTTTCCAGGTCTGACAGTCAGGAATTTTTGTGTGCCGACTCATGTACTCAGATTATTGTTACAGACAGATTAAAGGATATTTTTAAATACAACTTTGTAAAACAAAAACTTGACATTGGGCTGAAGTCCAGACCGGCTGATTCCAAAAACCAAGCCTCGGAAAATGAATTTTAAAAACTGCAGTGGTACACCTGCTGCTCCTACAAGCCTGACACTCAGTAAACTGCAGAGGGACATCTTGTGTTTAACTTATGTTACTGAAAACAAAGCCTGGGGATGAATGGAGCAGCTTCACTGTAGGAACTAAGAACAAATCTGGCCCTGAACAGCATGACAGTTATTAAGCACACTCACATTTTATTGCTGAACCACACAATTCTTTGTTCATTCATTCATTCATTTTCTACTGCTTATTCTGTCAGGGTCGCAGGAGAGCTGGAGCCTATCCCAACTGACTATGGGCAAGAGGTACACCCTGGACTGGTCGCCAGTCAATCTCAGGGCTGACACACAAAGACAGACAACCACACACTCACACCTCACACCTAAGGGCATGTTTTTGGGATTGTGGGAGGAAGCCGGAGTACCCAGAGAGAACCCCCGCAGACACAGGGGGCTTTTTTATTGTAAACCTAAAACGGAGAGAATTCCTGGTTTAAAATGAAAAAAAAAAAAAAAGTTAAGTGTGACCAATATTTTGTGTGTGCACTTGTAATCCAAAAAACAAGCAGTAATTATAGCTGTCAGTTAAATGTAGTGGAGTAAAAAGTACAATGTTTGCATCTGAAATGTTGTGGAGCCGAAGTAAAAAGGAGAAATTCATGGATATACTCAAATACAAGTACTTTAAAATTGTACTAAGGAACAACACTTGAATAAACAGTATTAAAGTGTAAATACAGTGGAGCTGCTTGTTTGCTTCAGCATACCAAAGTATTATCTGACTTGCATGTTTGAGATGTTCTAACAAAAATAAAGCTGAAGTAGCCAAAGGGAACGGACTCTCTGGGCAATTGTCCATTCTCTATTCTAGTTCATTGTATTTCTGTTCACACAAAGTAAAACAAGCTATAAATCTTCATGTTATGTCACTTAATATTCAGAATGTTCAGAACTTGTAGAAAATGGTTCTATTCCATCCTTTAATGTCACAAGGAGCATTCAGGAACCGTCTCCTTCAACAGTCTTAAATAGTCTGACTTTAACTCAGTCACTCACTTCAGCGGGCAACCTGTGGACTACAGTCACCAGCACTCAACTGCCGTGGAAGACTACATCAGCAGCAGAGGACAACTGTCCAACACGCTACACCCTGAAGTACATCTTAAAACAACTACATCTTTTCCAAATTCACCATGGAAGGAAAATACAACTTGAGACCCAGGGTAAGATTTTCTTCTTCAGCTAAGCCAGTCTGCGAGTTTCTCTTCTTCATATTTGGTCTAAAGTTGGGACAAACACAATAAATCCTTGTGTTAAGGGAAACTGGACAATGGTAGAAAGAAGCTAAATATGTTTCCTTAAGTACAACAAAGTTTATGCTACTTTTACTCTCCATAAGTTTGTCCTTAAGCTTTATGAAACCATTTATATTTCACCACAGACCTTTAATTTCAAAATGCCCTGACTACTTCATATTTCGATGATAATAATTCTGTGCTTGTCTGTGTTTTACTTGTAAGAGAATTTTTTCTGACTACTTCCTCCATCACTGTAGATGGAACAGCTATAACTAAACAGCTATCAAGAGCACAGACTGGCAACACTAGCGAGCATCCCAAACCATAGCACTATGTGCCACCCACTGGAAAGTTGAATAGAATAGACTGTCTTTCTCCTTTTAGAAACTGGTCCTTAAAAAGAACAAAAAGAAGTGGGAGAAGTTTGGCTTCTGGACCAAAAATCAGAAAGACAGCACTGTGGAGGAGGAGGCTGCAGAGTGTTTGGCTCAGACTGGAAAGAAGGAGGAGACAAAGGAGAAGAAATGGGGCCTCTGGAGCTGGGCTTGCAAGAAGAAAAGCAGCCACAGAGACAGTAAAGGGGAGGAAGGTGCTGTTCGTCCAGCGCAAGATGGACAGAAGTAAACCATCCATCCTAACCCCACCTCCTCCCCCATCTCCAACCCCCTTTACCCCTGTACCCCCCTCCCTTTACCCCTTTACCAACTAAGAGCCCGCTTCACGTGAACATGACCAACCAATCATGGTGAAGTACGAGCAGTGCCCACCCCTAGCGCAGCATCAGGTATTGTGCAAAACCTGACAGACAACCCTTCATAAAAAAATATGTTCTTTATAATCCAAGTATCCCACCTGAGAATATACCAAAGGTACAGGAGATGGCTTCACATTTATTACTTTTTGACATTTTATTAGAATATGCTATCTGTAGCATGAAATCATTGGGAAAGTCTAAACTATTTTGCAATAAATTGGAAATTGTTGCTTCTGCTTGGACTGTTGTTATCTCAGTCTGTTTTGTTTCTAAAAATTTGCAGAAATCAGCTTCAGTCCAAAAAGAATGAAATGTTTTCGGCCTCCACAAAAACAGATGGGATTAAATGACAGGAATATTTGTCTGAAACTGTTTGTGGAAATGTGCCAGTTCACCAGACCTCAGCACCTGCAGCAGGCTGTTTTCATTTCAGACAAACTGAAGGAGGTTTGTGTGTGATTTTAAATCTCTGTGTGAACTCTCCACCACCATGGAAGCCTGGACAGTAATAACCTCCAACATCTTCAGCCTGAACACTACACTAACTAGTTGAAGTGTATCGAGAACCAGATCTATGGCCACTGAATCCAGACGGAGTTCCTGAGAACTGATTTGATGCTTTGTATGTTAGAAGTTTGGGAGCCTGTCCAGGTTTCTGAAGGTACCAACTGAGAGAGCTCCCAATATTAAAGCTCCCTGTGGCGCTGATGATCACTGCGCTGCCCTCACCAAGCGAACCCTTGCGAGGCCAGACAGCCGGATAACATCACATGACGAATGCGAGGCGACTTTTCATGCTTCACTTGGTCACAGACACACACTGTCATTTATTTTGTAAAACTGAAATACGACAGAAAAAATAACACAAATCACTATCCGCACAAAAACGTAAACAACAGTACACATTGTGGAGTTTGACGTCTGACAGGACACCTGCACAGGTAACACACCTGACGGGAAAACACAGAGGGTTTCTGCTGAGACAGTAGTCTTGATGTGTGTGTCTCTCTCTGTCTGTCTGTGTGCAGTGGTGGAGGAAATACTGAAGCTTAGTACTTAAGTAAAAGTACAAATATCCCGCAAAACATTTACTCAAGTGAAAGTGAAAGTACTACATCAAGAATCTTACTTAAGTAAAAGTACTAAGTACTTACTTTTAAATTAACTTTCAAGTATTTTTTTTAAGTAAAAGTACTCACGCAATGGGTTGTCTCAGTGTCGGGGCTGTGCCATTTTTTTTTTTTAGTTGTACTTTTACTTAAGTACTAATTAGTACTTAAGTAAAAGTACAAATAAAAAAAGCTTAAGCTTCACTACTTCCTCCACCACTGCCTGACAATAAACTGACTCATCCGTAAATGGACTCATCGTTAAACTGACCCGTCGGTGAATTCACCCGTCGGTAAACTGACCTGTCAGTAAACTGACCTGTCAGTAAACTGACCCGTCAGGTGTTCAGTTCACCTGATGCTCCAGCAGAGGGCGCTCCTGAGGGCACTTGGTCGAGGGATCAAACCCAGGACCCTCCGATCTCCGGCCGGTCCAAAGTCCAAAGCCGCACTCTTAACGTAGTGCACCCCCAAATTTTGATAAAGAATGTAGATATACTGATATATGCCTCTGCCAACGTCGCTGCTCACAAGCAACTATCTGCTTAAATACGGCCAAAGATGGCTGTCTCATTCTGAGCTGGAGGGCTTAGCTCACGCTCAGCTGACGTTGGCTCTGGGTCCATGTTGATGTTGCATGTCGTTTTCTTCTCGCCGAAATTAGGCCAGTCCACTAGCTCGTCCTGCTACCAAATGCACGCTCTGCCATCATTGGAGGTAATAGAGCCACCTGATTGGTCGGCAAGATTTTGAGGAACTTATGTTCATAACATGTAACAAGTAACGGCATAAACAGTAGAAATGTAGTGGAGTAGAAAGTACAGATAACTGCTGCAAAATGTAATGGAGTAAAATCAAAAGTATGCATTATTATTTTTACTTTCTGTGTTGTGGACAGTGTTTTATGCCTGTCTCACATGTGGGTGTTGTCAACTCCACCTGTGTTTCAGGTGAGTTTGGAGGCGATAGGGAAGTACTACAACGCTTTCATCCAGGAAATATGAACACAGTCCTCGACCGCTGCCGTCTTCATCGAGGAACTTGGAGAAAAGTAACAAAGCTCTTAAACCAGACACTAAGTTTAACCCTAAAACCAGGTCTGAACCCTCAGACTGGTGAGGACAGACCGAGTCCTGACCTTCAGACAGAGTCCCCTCAGACAAGTGAGGACAGACCGAGTCTGAGCCCCAGACTGGTGAGGACAGACAGAGTCCGAACCCTCAGACAGGCGAGGACAGACCGAGTCCTGACCTACAGACAGAGTCCTCTCAGACAAGTGAGGACAGACCAAGTCTGAACACTCAGACTGGTGAGGACAGACAGAGTCCGAACCCTCAGACAGATAAGGACAGACCGAGTCCGAACCCTCAGACAGGTGAGGACAGACCGAGTCTGAACCCTCAGACCGGTGAGGACAGACTAAGTCCCCTCAGACAGGTGAGGACAGGCCGAGTCTGAACCCTTAGACCGGTGAGGACAGACTGAGTCCCGTCAGACAGGTGAGGACAGACTGAGTCTGAAACCTCAGACAGGTGAGGACAGAAGGAGTCTGAACCCTCAGACAGCTGAGGACAGACCGAGTCCCCTCAGACTGGCGAGTCCTGACACTCAGACAGCTGAGGGCAGACTGAGTCTGAACCCTCAGACCGGTGAGGACAGACTGAGTCCCCTCAGACAGGTGAGGACAGACTGAGTCTGAACCCTCAGACCGGTGAGGACAGAGTCCAAACCCTCAGACAAGTGAGGACAGACCGAGTCTGAACCCTCAGACTGGTGAGGACACACTGAGTCTGACAGACTGAGGCTTGAATTAAGGAGCTGTCCTTACACAGTGAGGACATCAGAGGTGCTGTTAGAGGACTGTCTAATATAATTCTGTGTGTCATACTCAGGTGGTGAAGCCCTTACCAGTCATCTGCTCCTCTCCATCCACTTCCTCCTCCCCACCCTCTTCATCACAAGTACACACACACATACACACAGTCACACACACAAATTCTGATGTGATGTTTTCTGTTTTTAGTTACCATGGCAATCCCAGCCTCCTCCACCTGGCTGGTTAATAGGTTCGGTAAGGCTCTCTGCCCTGTAGTGGCTCCACCCCCTTATTCCTATGACCCTAATGGCAGTGATTTACCCAGAGGTCAGAGGTCATGCCCTTTAAACACAGTGTTTCACTTCCTGCTTGCAGCTTCCTGTCTCTCACTGGTCTGTCTGTCTGTCTGTCTGCAGAGTCCTTCAGCATTACTTCAACCTTGGAGTCCAGGTAAGTTGTCCTGAAGTCACCTGCCGTGCTCATCATCATATCAACCTGTTGATCAGTCACATGTGATGATTGATGATGTCACAGTCTGAACTGAGCCAGGACCTGCCCCTGCATGGTAAAACCTGCACCCTCAGCCTCCTCTGATGTCGGGGAGAGGATGAGTGAGTGAGAGAGGAGTGAGTGAGAGGATGAATGAATGAGAGGGGGAGTGAGAGAGAGTGGAGTGAGTGAGAGGGGAGTGAGTGAGAGGATGTGTGAGTGAGGGGGAGTGAGTGAGAGTGGAGTGAGTGAGAGGATGAGTGAGTGAGAGTAGAGTGAGTGAGAGGAAGAGTGAGTGAGAGGATGAGTGAGTGAGGGGGAGTGAGTGAGAGTGGAGTGAGTGAGAGGATGAGTGAGTGAGAGTATGGGTGAGTGAGAGTGGAGTGAGTGAGGGTGAGTGAAAGTGGGGCAGTGAGTTAGAGTGGAGTGAGTGAGAGGGGAGTGAGTGAGAGATGAGTGAGTGAGAGTGGAGTGAGTGAGAGGATGAGTGAGTGAGGGTGAGTGAGTGAGAGGATGAGTGAGTGAGAGGGAGTGAGTGAGAGGAGTGAGGGAGAGGATGAGTGAGTGAGAGATGGAGTGAATGACAAGATGAGTGAGTGAGGGGGAGTGAGTGAAAGTGGAGTGTGTGAGAGGATTAGCGAGTGAGAGGGGGAATCAGTGAAAGAATGAGTGAGTGAGAGGGGGAGTGTGGCAACTGCTCAACACACCTGCAGACCTAACATGAAGTAGAACCTGTCTGATCTGGTTCTGGTTCTGTCCCCTGCTGGCCCTCCTTCATACCCTGAGACAAGCCGAGGCTCCCATCAGCCCCCGTCCTCTTACCCAGTCCAGCAGGGCAGGAGACGCAGACGGTGGCAGTTAGTACCTTGTGAGAGGGGGAGTGAGTGAGAGTGGAGTGATTGAGAGGATGAATGAGTGAGAGGGGAGTGAATCAGAGGGGGAGTGATTGAGAGGATGCGTAAGTGAGAGTGGAGTGAGTGAGAGGATGAGTGAGTGAGGGTGAGAGTGAGTGAAAGGATGAGTGTGTGAGAGGATGAATGAGTGAGAGGGGAATGAAGGAGAGGGGGAGTTAGTGAGAGGATGAGTGAGTGACAGGGGGAGTGAGTGAGAGGATGAGTGAGTGAGAGTGGAGTGAGTGAGAGGATGAATGAGTGAGAGGATAAGCGAGTGAGTGAGAGGATGAGTGAGTGAGAGTGGGAGTCATACCTACATTAACCACGTTGCAGCTCTTCCTGTGACAGTAATTGTGTGTTATAGCAGCAGAGGGTTCTCACACTCTCACACACACACACACACATACACACCTGTAAACAGGGCGTGGTCGAGCTCTTTCTCACGATGAAGGCTGACCACGCTCCTCCTCACTGAAGATTCTTACTCACAGCTTCCAGTCGTTTTGTCTCCTCCTCCATCTTCAGGCCCCGCCCCTCCTCAGAAAGGCACCTCCTCCTCCATGAGCCCTCCGCCACCCCCACCCCCAAAATAAAATGAAAATATAAAAAACAGATTAAAAAATGTTAAAGACTTTTTCTTTTTAAGGCTGTTCAGTCCCTGTTATTGATGAGGGATCATTTTTCATTTGTGTATCTGTTAATAAAGTTTGTTTCAGCAGCAAACGATGACTCACTGTTTATTTGTACTGGGACCAGGATCCTGTGAAACCCCAATCGGGAGCAGGACCCTGGGTCACATGACCACACAGAGGAAACAAAATGAGATTTGTTTAAAAACTTTATTAAGAAAACCAGATTTAAGGCATTTACAGCAGAGTGAATGTGGAGCTCCTTCATGTCAAACAAATAAAACCACCTTAAAACTTTGACACCAACAGTCAACACTCCTTAAGGAGGTATTGTGGAGTCTTTAATCTGTCAGAAGCCCCGCCCCCTCCATACATGTATTTTCATATGACTTTTGGGTTTCACGTCATGATTAGCAACTGCTCGCGCTCAGCTGGGTCTGTGGGCGGGACCTCCATACCACAGCTTCGCCCTGATTGCTACTGACAGTCGCCCTCTGAATCACATCACCTGGGCAACGTGGCAGCACCTGTCGGTCATCTTTACAGTCTGGACCGAAGCGGTTGTCATGGTAAAAGTTCACTGGGGATCTCCACAGTCCAGAGGTCATGACTCCCTCAGGTGCTCAGTGGATCCTTGAGCCAGCGTGGGTTAGACAGGTGAGTAAGGTGTTTGTCCTGCAGACCAATCAGGACAGCTGAGCGCTCCAGGTGCTCAAGCTCCTCCTCCTGCAGGGAGGCGGTGCACAGCCATGTCTCTCCCACATCGACCAATCCTGAAAGAGATTTGGACAGGCGATGCCCTCAGGTACCTTATGAGCTATTAGGAACACCTGAGGACAGTGACATCATCTCCCACCTGTCACCACACCGTGGCCAAACCTCTCTCCAGACTCCAGGAGTTCCCGGATCTGAGCTGCAACAGAGACACAGATAGAGAGACACACACAGACAGAGAGACAGACAGAAAGACAGAAGCACACAGACACACACGTGTTTTTATTAATGGCGCCTGACTCCTTCTTCCACAAACATTAAATCTGCTTAGTGTTTTTATCACTTAATGGCTTTAATTTCTTCATCACAGCTGACTTTGTAAAAGAGGTGCTGGGTTACTGAATCCCCAAACGTGTAACCTCAGGAAGGGTGTGAATGAATTCTTAACTGCTGATTTACTCAACTCTCCACAGGTTGTCCGCTAAGAACAGCATGAACACTGTCAAATGAAGCACAGTCTCTGACATGTCACTCATTTATTGCTGGTTATTAGTTTCTCCTTTAGTGTAGGAAATGAATGTTGTCCACCCACTGCATGGCTTTCAGACAGTCACAGGAAGAACCTAATGCTATCTTAGAAGTACATGCTTTTTGAGCAGTTTTAAAGAACTTACCCACTTCTTTGCCTGTCTTTATCAGTTTTCCCTTTCTTATCTCTACCTGAGTGCCCATATTCACTGCAGGGGCCAGTTCTGTTTTCAGGGGATTAATCAGCACTATCGTCTGAAAAACAAGGAAACAAAAGTGCCACCTCATCCTGTGCAGTGTATAAAAGGAAGATATAGTGAGAGCTTCCAACTGCATCAGTGCATAGTATCAACTTTACAAGAGTTTAAACACAGTAATGAAATGTTTTTTCAACTGTTCTTTCCCATAGAGTCTGTTAGAATATTGAAACTGTCATGGGCGTTAATTCAGTCTTGTGTTTTAGCAGTGTTAATGAAATGGTCATTTTTGAGCGGGAACACAAAATTGTTTAAATGGAAATAAACAGAACATGAGGGATATTTGACTGTTACTCACAAAGTCCTTCTCAATGGTCTCAAAGTCTGTGTCTGTGTCCTCACTCACAAAGCTTCTGTCCATGCTCTCATGCCTCATCAGAGTCACCTGTTGGACATACATCATGGGATTTTACCACTGTAACTTCTAAAATGTTCTATGTGAAGTACAGGGTGTTGGGTCACACTCATCTGGACAGTATCAAACTCAGCATCTTAGCACAGTCAAGTCCTGTGAGCCCACATCTGTTTACAGCTGTGTCATCTTAACATCATATTCTAAATCATAAAACAGAGACATGCATTCATTTTTTTTTTTTTTTTTAACATATACATTTTTGAATTTTACTCACAAGGTCCTCCTCCTCAGTGACCTTGTGGTCTTGCCACATCTCTTCGTCCTTCTTGAACCCTTCATCCACCTTCTTATATACAAGCAGATGCCTCTTTGTGAACAAATCATCAGATCATTGACATTTCTTAAACATAGCATGTGAAGTGCAATGAGATGACTAACACTGACAAGTGACTAACACTCTTACAGGTAGAAATTGATTTTCCTCACCTGTGCACTGCCCTGGCCCCTTCCATGCCATTTAAGGGGACAGAGCTCATCTTCCAGTATTCCATTGCTAAATAACTCTTCATTCTGTTTTTTTCTGTGGCAGAAGCAAATCACGGTAATGGCAGCGATGATGACCACAACCACGGTAGGAACAGCTGCTGCCATAGCTTCAGGTCCACAGCTCATGGTCTGCGCTGATGTAACACTGAGTGTAAAGAAGATGTTCTCAACGTGGGAATCAGTGGGAAATTCAATTACACCAACAAAACTTCATATTAACAGACAAGAAATGTGTTATGTCTGCGACTGTGTGGTGTTTCTGGGTTTCGCTGTGTTTACAAAGTGGCTTCTGTCATTTTAGAAAACCCAATATTTCCAAAGATGACCACCGGAGATTCTGTTCACATAGTTTGCAGAGACATCTCTCATGTGTAACATCCGTTCACACTAACAATTAAGTCCGAACAAATCTGGCAAATGCTGGTTTCAAAGCACTCCTTTCGTAACCATATGAGGTTTTTTAGCACTGGTTCAATGTTTTTCTGTCATTTGGATCAATGCAGTGTTCAAAAAAACAAAAACAAAACAAAAACAAAAAAACACAACAACTAAACTAAAGCACTTGTCATGTAAGTAAAAAAAAACAGAATCTCTAGTAAAAACGTAATGAAATGCTACACTTCATTTTCTGATGCTGTTGCAGTGAAAACCCAAAATAAACAGTTTTATGTTGTTATGCCATATCTTGTCTTTATTACAATGAATTCTGACAAAATATAACAGAAACATCTCAACGTCAACGTCTCAGGGTATGAAGGAGGGCCAGCTGGGGACAGAAGACCAGGACCAGATCAGACAGGTTCTACTTCCTGTTAAGTCTGCAGGTGTGTTGAGCAGGTACCTCACTCCCTCTCTCACTCCCTCCCCCTCTCACCGACTCCTCCTCGACTCACTCCCCCTCTCACTCCCCCCCCCACTCACTCCCCTCTCATTCACTCTTTTGTTTTTCGTGTATGAAAACAAAAGAAGTGAAGTCCAACATTATAAACAGAAACATCTGACATATTCCCCCAAAACACAGACCCTGTTGTGCAAAGACTGAATAAAAGTGGAGACTTGCATCCATTGAATGTACAGTACATTCTGTCTGACACAGAAAACACTGGGACTAACCTCAATGCAAAATCCCCTCGCATATGTCAAGTATTTTTTTTCCCACTGGAGAAACAAACAAAAGGTGAAAGAAATAAATGGTGAACTTAAAAAAAATCAAACAGGAATATACAGCAATAGATTAACATATTTAGAAACTCTTAGTATGAACTGCTATTAAAATGAATCTGAGGTGAACAACGAAACGAGAAACGAGACAGAGCAACAACAAGGCGCTCAAGTGCTTCACACCGCTTTGTTTCCCTCCTCTTCCTGTGTCATCTGTTCTTCATTCCTAAAGAAGAGACCATTCCCTTTCACTGAACAGATGGTCGACAACGCACAGTTTCTTTGAGGACAGAATCCCACAGCGGACAGAAAAGTGAGGAGAAGACATTATGGCCCAAACAGAAATAACCTGATGCTACAGGTCATGATTGCAGCCGTTCTGCAGCAGCTTTTTCTCACCACTCATGAGCCACTCTTAACCTGATTGGCTGTAAGTTAATGTCATTTGGGAACCTGATTAAAGAAAAAAAAAAAAAATCTCTTCTCCTCCTTTTTTTCCTCCTACCATCCCTCCATCCCAGCGTTTGAAGGGCAGGATCCAATCAAATCTGCCTCCTACTGCCCCCTGGTGGCTTAACTGAGTTCTTAACTTTGAAATTCTTGTCGTTCCGTTCTTCTGATTCGATCTGAACTCTTAAGGGACATTCTCTCAAAGTGACTTTGTGTCTGAGGAAAAAAAATTCTTCAAATATCTGAACATCTAAAGTAATAAAAGAAACTGAAGTTAACCTCTTCTATCAATAAAAGCAAATAAAAAAGGTGGAGTTCCTCTTGTTCTGAATAACTCCACAGTTCCTATTCTAGGAATTCAGATTTTTCTAGTCTGAAAACTAAAGGACTTTTTTTTTGTCTGACCTTCTTCTTAAAAAGAAGTCATAGCAGCAAAGGCATAGTGATGCACTGATAACAGTAAAATGATAGCCAAAATAAAAACATGGAGGTGTGCCAGACAATCATATCTTAAAATTAAGGTACAACATTCATGCCTGAAATGTATTAACATCCCTTTTATTGTGACTGTGTGTGACAGCCACAATTTTCTTGATTTTAACAGGTAAAAAACGATCAAACATTTTTTTCCTGATTTGTCTTAAATCTACTAAATGTACTTTTTCAATAGGGCTAAACTAATCTGACTAAACTTGGGCTGCCGTCTGTTTTCTTGGAAGAGTAGCTTGTGTGCACTTAGCTTAATGTTTCTAAGTGTTTTCCCTCAGTATCAACTAGGAAGAGTGTCACATGCCTGCGAATGCGGGTTCAGACTCTACAGTCTTAACAAGTCACACTTCCAGGTTTCTCTAACCCTGTAGGTTTTTCAACATTGCACAGAGATAATCAAAAATTATCCTCAAAAAAGTCAAAAGTCACCACCAGTGGCTGAAGAGGCAGCGCTCTCTCTCTCTGCAGGAGTCGTGAACGAGGGACTGGCAGCCTCAGATGTGGAGAGTGCAGTTGTTGTGGTGACCTTCCGAGCAGGCGAAGAAGAAGAAGAAGAAGAGGAGGAGGAGGAGGAGGTGGTGGTGGTGTGCGCCATCATTGTACCAACATGGCCACCATGGAGCCCATGATGCCGATCAAACCACCATTGAGGAAGACGGGAGGGCCGAGGCCAGATGAAGAGGAATGGGAGATGGACAGCGGGGGCTTAGGCATCTCACTGGCAGCCAGGGAGCCGGGCGAGTCGTGCTTCTTGCTTGGCCACTTCCCTTTCAGGATGGCGTGGCAGATGAAGTCCAGATGGTTGATGATCACCCGGTCCTACAGGGGGTAATTAAACAGCAAAGAACTGAGCCAATGGCATGAAGAAGATAATGTGAATGGATGTACATTCCTTTCAAATAAAAAAGTGACTCTGATTCAATGAGAAGAAGCACTAAACAACAGAAATCAGTTTCATATCTGATCAAAAACATCAGTTGGGTCTAATCACAGATGGTATGTTTCCTTTAGTTGTATCAGTGAATCAGGGCTTTAAATCAATAGTAGCATGGACACAAGTAAGTTTTTTATTAAACATTTTGGGTTAACTGTTAATCAGCCAGGTTGGGAGTTATTTTGCCACTGGAAACAGGGGAGTCACCACAAATGTTATTCTACTACCAGGTTTCCAAAGTATTGCACTCATAGCTCTCATCTTTTTTCTGATATATTTCCTTTTCTGTTCATTCTAGTAAAGAAGAGAAGCCAATCAGCAAGGCTGTGGTTTTCAGGTAACAAGCACGACACAATTACCAAATTTACAGCTGCAGGGTTAAACACAACAACAACACTACGGATTATGAGCGTTTATTGATATACAGTGGGTTCCAAAAGTTTGAGACTCAGACTCAGACTGGATGTATTTTTCATTTTATTTTAAAATAGCATGCGTGGCACACTGGTGAATGTGGTTTAATCGATTAACATGCATAAAAAAGTAGTATTTTCCATGCAATATGATGCCGCTTTTCTATGTTCCCAGCATGCTTTTTACACGAATAAGCCATGATTTGCATCTCCTTGTGATTGTCCCTCGTGGCTGAAGGAAAAGAAAGAGTTATTCTTTAAGTAAGGTGTTAATTCAGATACAGCCTTCTGTGCACACATACTTTGACAGGGACACTGGAGCCAGACATATATTAAGCCTACAGTGTAAATTATATGCACCTCAAAGGTCAGATTTAAAGAAAATCAGATCACATCAGGATGGAAAAAAGAAGAGGAACCCCACCAGAGACCTCCACTTTAGCATCACTGACAGAGCACAGTGTTTTACACAGCAACATTTAAAAAGTCCTCAGTAAGTTTTACCATGGTAATGACTTACTTTATCATCAGAAGCTTCTGCTCCGGGTTCAGCTGTTCAGATTTCTTCCACATGTCTGAAAAACAAGGGACAAAGTCATCAGTAACCCCGTTTGAGACATACAAACTAATACATGTCAAAAAGAACAGCTTTTGTCTTGTAGGACAGACCACAGTGTCTCACAGAAAACACAATACCTTCTCCTCTCCCACCACACCATCATCATTTCCTCCACTGTGATGGTCGATGTGCTCCAGAGCATCCAGCAGGTTGGTTGGTCTCCTCTTCTGCACCTCATACTCATACTGAGCAAATATCCTGTCCATCCCAGTGGCTCCAGTGTGTTCATCTGATCACAAAGATCAAACAAGAGATTAAAAACACATTAAGGATTAACTTCTCCTCTGTGAACTGTTTCAGGATTTGAAGGAGTCATGGAAACATTCCCTTTATATTCATACTCACTGAGCCTCCTCCTCTTCGGGGTGGGAAGGTGTGCATCCAGCGCCTTGGCCTTCTGGGTGTGGGAGCTTTGGGAGTGTGAGCTCTCTGCAGCAGTCTTCTTCTTTACCACAGGCCTCTGTTACATCCAAACACACACAGGCAGTGAATGGTCACAGCTCTGGATCAGACCTCTCAGCAGTAAACACAGTTGTACAGGTGTTGAGGGAGGAAATAAACACGCTGCTGAAAAAGCCTGAGGAGGCCACTCATAGAAAATCCCACCTGTGAACTGCACCTGAGCTCTGCTTCACTTGCTGAATGTGCCTTGAGTTTCTGTCCCACACTGCACTGAGTGCAGAGCGAGCTCCTGTCCCAGGAAATAAGGAGCTGAGAACATAGACTGTGGCTCCAAATTCATTTAGGAAATCTGGCCCTCGATGTACAATGAAGCACTGTTTTTCCATATTTGTTATGATTGCTATTCTTACTGTAGGAAAGTCCCTCAGTTATGTTATTCAATTGAGTTTATGCACCACTGTAATGTCAGTCATTAAGGGGGACGCTGGCCCTTTAAGAAACCCAGTCTCTGTAATTAGCAGCTGTGCGTCTCTCTCAATGATTTCAATGATAGTTGGTGAACTGCTCTGTTTCACACTTCAGGGGAGGCTGTGTGCGTCATTGCTGATGTAAGTTTGTAATTTGTTTTCATCTGTGCTTTCTTTCTTTATTCGTTCTAGCAACTGCATATTTGCTGTTTATTGTTTTGTAAGATCGTTTTCTCCATATAGATACATGCTAGCTTGGTTAGACCATAGATTTATTGCATGTATATTTTTTGTTATGATATTTGTAATGGTTATTCTGTATTCCTTTGACAGAGACACACAGACACAGACACGCACAGAGACACACAGACACACACACACAACACAACCATACCCTGTTATCCTGCCTGCTTTAAGTAAAGTTCCTGAAATCGAGATACTGCCTCCGTGATTCTTCTACCGGAGTCACATCATAGTGCTCTAATCCAGCACATCCAAGGAGGCCCTAACCCTCCTGTACACTTACACTTCTCTGAAAGACAGACACCTCCTGTGAGATAGGTCTATCATTCATTTAAGAGACATTTATTCTGCTATACAACACTACAAGACTGTAACTTGCCCTCAAGGACTTGAGACCTGAGTTGGACCAACTGGGACAAGTATTAGTGTGCAGAGAGATAAGACAATTGATGGGTGTAGTATATATATACCCAACTGCTGCCAACTCAATTACACCAGGACACTCAGTCAGTTAATCCTGTTTGTGAACTGTATGTGTGCTAGGACCCACCATTTTGTTTGCAACCCGGAAGAACTGAGAGACTTCCCGGACCACACTTCCAAAGCCTTCATAAGGCCGCACATAAGGCCTAATCCATGATGGCAGCTGAGCCCGGGCATCAGAGGACGTAAACCTGTGGGAGAAGTAGCACGTTATTTTATTTTAATCACCTTCATCATTGTTGAACAGATCAGTTCTTTCTGATTAATGTTAGTAAAGCTCAACCTTTGTTTAATTACTCCACAGATTTTACACTTTAAGTTCAGGTTACTTATTTCATGCATTTTCCTGATTGCTTGTTGCTAAACTTAAAAAAATGCAAAAGAAAAATATAATAACAGCATCCACAAAGAGTCCTACTTTAATTTTAGGGGCTTTTAATGACAAAACACGTCTTTTAATAACACAGTAGCAACATTAACAGAGTTTTTGTTGCCTATGACAACTTTTTTTTTCTGGCACGACTTATGTTCCAGCACTGACCATTTGGATTGCAGGTTAGACATGAGAATAAAAGCCATGCTAGGATGGCACTGCATTTTCAGATTTGTATCCTAACCTCTTTCATCACACTCTCTGCACTATACAAATAAATGGCTCCTTACAGCCTGATGAAAGCCACCTGTTAATGAGGAGGTGCTTGCTCGTGAGATTTCATTGTTTGCATAATTAATGCCTGTAAAACTGCTCGTTTTGTGAGCCTGGTTCATTCACAAAAACATTACCAAAGAGTAAAAAGAAAGAGCAGAGCTTCCTGAAGTTGCTGCTGCCTGAACTCTGCAGACAAAAAAAAGATGATTTAGGTGTGTCAGGTGTCATATTACTGTTATTGTAACTGTTAGAAATTATTAATAGCATATCCATGGATATACATGGATGCATGTTGATGATCCTTATAAATAAATCATCAAGTGTAAAATCAAAAGATATTCAGTTCACTGTGATGAGAAAAGCTGGAAATGATTATTCCCACAATGGAAGAAAATGAGTGAACGTTTGGCATTTTAGTTGAAGTAGTGTTCTGTCGACTAACAAACTGTTTGAGCTCTGCTTCTCTTAGATCACTTTTATGTGCCACTTCAGGATGGATGTGTTTGTACGGGCGGTTCTTGCATGAGGCCCAAGGTTCTGTGCAGTGCCTCAGAAGTCTGACCTCTGATCACACAGGAAGATGGCTCCATAGTCCTCCTTATGGCGAATGACTCTGCCGATGGCCTGGTTCACAGCCCTGAAAGCCTGCTGTCTGTACCACTCCTGCCCAGACAGGTACTGTCCACACACACACACAGAGGAAGACACAGACAACCACGCTAAGACTGAACCAAGAAAACATCATCAAGCCTTTTCAGTAAGACTCATTAAGCAGTTTCCCTCACCTTCAGCCCAGGAGCTTTCTTCCTGCCCATCTCATCCAAGAACTCCATCTTCAGGATGACTCGAGGGTCCATCTTTGGAGGGAAGGGAAGGCCAGTGATGATGACACCCCGACCAAAGGTGTCTGCAAAATCCAGACCCTCACTAGCCTGGCACAGGAATACATTAACCCAAGTTCATTTACAGATGGATGCATTTGTGTAATGTTACAGCTGATATAAAGGAAATTACAACTCGTATGCGAACGGGGGGTTCCTGTCAGACCTGCAGAGGTGTAATAGCAATAGAAAGTTACTGGACTGTGGGTGCAACAGAGGGATTTTGACAAGAGCAAAGTGAAAATGACTTCCAGTAATGAGGCCAAAAACTGAACGTTTGGCCTGATGGCGACACAAGAGGAGAGGTGATGGACACTGAAGACATTCTGTCTTTTAGATATAAAAGATAGGTGCCAAGGTAAAAAGAGTATATTCTGAAACATTTCTCCAGACTCCATGAAGCCATAACAACCTCACCTTCCCTCGACACACAGCAAAGAAGGATCCCCCTTTGGATGCTGGATCGTTGACTTTGTTATAATATCTGTGCATAACCTAAGAACAGACAAAGAGATCATTGAGAATATTGTTACCAACTCACACCATGTCCAGCTCATGAAATACTGTGAAACCTGTAAAGATATTTAATTAAACCGCACTGACCTCAGTGAAGGTGCCCTTTCCTTTAGCTTCAATAAACATGGGCTTTATGCTGTCAATGCGATCCTTATGTCCATTAGCCTAATGAAAGAGAACACACACACATACTGTGGCTGATATTTCAGCATTCAATTCAGAAATCATTTAGAACATCTCTAATAAATAAATCAACAAAAATATGACACAATAAAAGCAATATGTTTTCCTGAGAGCCACATTTCCACTTACTCTCCAGAACTCCAGGGTTTTTTCCATCAAAGGGAAGGAGGGAAAAAACACTAAGAGTCCATGAGGAACTATACGGCTCAGGTTGGCTGAGGAGAGAACACAATAAGAAAGACATTCATATGAGGATGACGACAGAAATAATGAAGAACAAAAATATTTCCATACAGTACACATGGTATAATGTTTGACCTCACCAACAGTTTTGCCTAAAGATGCCATGTTTTCAGGGACAGACCTGTCACAGAAGGAAAGATCAGCAGTTTTAAATTCAGTCATTGTCATTGTAAGAGTTAAACGGTTTTAATATTAAAAAGTTTAAATATAAAACTTCTCCAAAGGCCGAGTCCCATCAAGCAGTTATATCAGATGTAAGAGTAAACCCTGATGTAATAAAATAAACACAACACATCAAATACAGTTGGTTTATGAGAACATGGACATTTCTGTGTAAAAGACAGCTGGACTTCAGAAAGCTCAGCAAAAGATGAGCTGAATGGTACTATGATGACTTTTCACACCAGGACATTAAAGAGTACAAAAGCATGTGTACATCAATCCAATCAACGGACATGATTAAAAGTGTAGAAGCTTTTCTGAAGAAGAGAATACTGTAGTATAGAATGAAGAGCAAGATACTGAAGAATAGAATACTGTTGAATAGAACAGAATAATATAGACTAGAACGTAGAATAAAATTCTAATTCAGTTCAATTCAATTTTATTTATATAGCAGAACATGCAGCTCTGGAGCCAGAGACAGAGAGACCAGAGAGAGACAGGCACAGGGCTACAGGAGAGAGAGGACACAGAGGTAATGACATGGAATAAAGGCTAATACATGTGAGAGTGGGTCTGAGGACAGAAAGAGAGAAGAGAGGTGTGCAAAGGATCATGGGAAGTCCCCCAGCAGCCTAGGCCTATAGCAGCATAACTAAGGGATGGTTCACTTACCTGAGCCAACCCTACTAAGGGCTATATTCTTAATTGTAACAGTGTCTATAGAAATAATTGGGAATAACTGTAAGTTTAGTCATAATAACTAAGATTGTAACTACAACTAATTATAATAAGATAAGATTTGTCAAACAAAAAGGTTTTAAGCTTAATTCTGAAATTAGAGAGGGTGTCTGCTTCCCGAACCCAAACTGGCAGTTGGTTCCACAGGAGAGGGGCCTGATAGCTAAAGGCTCAGCCTCCCATTCTACTTTTAGAGATTCTGGGAACCATAAGCAAACCTGCATTCTGGGAACGAAGCAATCTGTTGGGATAATATGGTTCTATCAGCTCTTTAAGATATGAAGGACCATTGAGGGCCTTATATGAAAGGAGAAGGATTTTAAAATCAGTTGTGGATTTTACAGGAAGCCAATGAAGAGAAGTTAGTACAGGAGTAATATGATCTCTGTTGCTAATTCCAATCAGTACTCTGGCTGCAGCATTTTGGATCAGCTGGAGGCTTTTTACAGAGTTAACTGGACATCCTGATAATAGGGAATTACAGTAGGGAATTACACCTACATCATTGACAGTTGTAGGCAGGATGAGAGCTCTAATATCTACTATTTTGTTGGTAAAGAAACTCATAAAGTCATCACTAGTGAGAGCTAGAGGGATGCATGGTTCCACAGAGCTATGGCTCTTTGTCAGCCTGGCTACAGTGCTGAAAAGAAACCTAGGGTTGTTCCTGTTTTCCTCTATTAATGATGAGTAATAGGCAGTTCTTGCCTTACGAAGGGCTTTTTTATACATTATAAAGCTGTCTTTCCAGGCTAGGCGGAATTCCTCTAAATTTGTGGATAACCACTTCCTTTCCAGCTTTCCTGATATCTGCTTTAAAGTACGTATTTGTGAATCATACCATGGAGCTAGCTTCCTCTGAGTCAAGGGCTGTACGTAATGAAGCAGCTGTACTATCAACTAGATAGTCTATATCTGCTGAAGTTTAGACCATTGCCCTCGGTAAAACTGGCACATGGCAAATTCTTTCCCAGATGCTGTGCAGTTCATTATTGTAAATTCAAATGTTATTAAAGAATGGTGGGATAAAACAGGGTTCTGAGGGCAAATTGTCAAATGTTCAGCTTCTGTGCCATAAGTCAAGATCAAGGGTGTGATTAAAACAGTGAGTTGATTTGTTAACATTTTGCAAGAAGCCAATTGAGTCTAATACTGAATAGAATGCAGTTTTAAGGCTGTCATTGTGGGTATCAACATGAATATTAACGTCACCCACTATAAGTGTTTTGTCCGTACTAAGCACTAAATCAGATAAAAATTCAGTGAATTCAGACAAAAACTCTGAGGAAGCAGCAGGTGGACGATACACCACAGCAAATAGGACTAGTTTTTCTGTCTTCCAGTTTGGATGTGAGAGGCTGAGGATAAGGCTTTCAAATGTGCTATAATTCGGCTTAGGCCTGGGATTGATTAATAAACTTGAGTGGTAGATTGCTGCCACTTCTCCTCCTCGGCCTGTGCCTCGAGGAATGTGATAATTAACTACATCTACTTTGCAACATTGCACATTATTACTATTATTATTTGTACAGACTGTTTCTTCCTCTTAGTACTTCTTTCTTTTTTCTCTTATTTTAGTATAATTTTTTTTTTGTTTAACTGAGTGTGTTATGGACTTATCAGTCCAATTCGTCTGTTTTGCACCAACAACACCACGTCAAATTCCTTGTATGTGTAAAATACCTGGCAATAAAGTGTTTCTGATTCTGATAATATGACTAGCAGGGGTTGACTCAGTTAGACTGACATACTCTTCCTCCTGCAGCCAGGTCTCAGTCAGACAGAATAAATCAATCTGCTGATCCATTATCAAATCATTTACTGACAGAGATTTAGACAAGAGATCTAATGTTTAATAGCCCACATCTAATTGTGGTGTTTTCAGGTTCAGACACACACTTAATTTTTTGAGGTTTTTATGAATAACACCTCTTGCATTTTTTGGTTTATACGCTTTTTGTTGACGGGGAGCAGACACAGTCTCTATAGGATAAAGGGAATTGTTGGAATGGTAGGAATAGTAAGAATCATGGGAGGGTGACAGCTCTAGAGAAACTGCAGAGAAGCATGTAGAACTGCAACTCTGCCTCCTGGTCTCATGACTTTGGTTGTCTAATAAAATCTGCCATATTTCTAGATAGATCTAGATTTCTAGATATGAGAGCTGCACCATCCAAAGTGGGATGGATGCCGTCTCTCCTAATCAGACCAGGTTTTCCCCAAAACAGGTTTTCCAGTTGTCTATGAAGGCTGCATCATTTGCTGGACACCACCTAGACAGCCAGCAACGGAATGATGACATGCAGCTAAACATGTCATCACTGGTCAAATCGGGCAGTCCGACATTGTTTTGGCAAAGTTACGCAGCTATTCCACATTAAAATTTAGTGACCTCCGATTGGCGTAATCAGGTGTCATTACCGTTGACGTGAATAACAATCTTATCAAATCTATGTTTATCCTTAGCCAGCAGTTTTAAATATGATTCAACGTCGCCCGCTCTGGCCCCAGGAATGCATTTAACTATGGTCGCTGGAGTCTCTAACTTCACACTTTGCAAAATGGAGCTGCCAATAACCAGAGTGTTTTCCTCAGCAGGTGTGTCGCTGATTGGGGAAAATCTGTTTGAAACATGAAGTGGTTGATGGTGAACCACGGGCCGTTGTTTCAGGATATGTTTCCTTCAGACTGCCACCCAGCCGCCCTGGCTTCCCAGCGGAGCTGCCGGGGAACAGCTAACAGGAGCTAAAGTAGGACGGCTAGCTGTAGCTATTCTAGGCTGGTCCACACCAGCTACAGGGGTCTGACTAGCTAGCGCAGCTACGGGGTGGTTATCTATGGTGCGGAGCCGAGCCTCTACTTCCTTCAGCCTCGCCTCCGATGCTATAAAAATATTACATTTATTACACATACCATGATCGCTAAAGGAGGCAGATGAGTAACTAAACATCTCACACTCCAAGCAGGAGAGAGAGAAGCCATTGTCCAGAGAGAGAGTGATTAGATGGTGATTAGAGTATTGTGTTAAATCCCAAGGGTCCCGTGCACAACAGATGTTTAACTAAAGCAATATACTTGTGCAAGAATTCAGAAATTGACCACAGAACACGGCAAAGTTAATGTTGACTGATGAGCTGAGACTTGAAACACTCATAACACCACAGTGCAGAAGCAGCAAACAGGAAGTGACACAATACGTTACCACCACGTCAGAACATCAGGATCTTGGCTGTCAGCACTGGAAGGCAGTCTATCCCTTTCTGCTTTCTATTTTTAGAAAGCGGATACAGCGGAATACAACGTAGAACAGAATATTGTAGAATAGAACATAGAATAGAATACTGTAAAACGGAATGTAGAACAGAATACTGTAGAACGGACCACTGACCTTCTATTGAACGCTGAACTTAACTGCTCTCCATCTGGGCCTCGTTCAACGATGCTAACAAAGATCTGGTCCCGCTCAATCACATGGCTGTTCTCCAGACACACTGGGAATTCTCTAAAAGAACACCAAGGACAAAAACACACTGAGATCCAGGTCGAGGTTTACCTGCTGTTAGTCCAACAAAATTAATAATGCCTTAGGGCTGACTGCAAAAATGCTGGAAAGCTTAGAATTTTGATGTTCTTTGATAACAAGTCCTGATGATTCTGATGAGGACTTGGCTGCTTTGCCATTCTGGCACTTTGCAGATGCTGGTGTCTCGCCAAGAACAGCTTAGCTCAGCTCAGCTGCTCTTTATGAGTCTCATCTACTCTCTGCTGAGTTATGTCAGTCTGGACCAACATCAGAAGGATGACTGGGCAGACCAACATCACCATACCAGGAGCTGGCAGAGCTAAAAATGATGTGTACTTGGTATGAGTGAGTCAGGCAAAGGGTTAAAACAAAATCCACTTTGTTGAGTTAGTCCCTTTATTATAGCAGCTGTTGATTTCAGGCACTAGTCTATAGTGTTGCACTGCGTAATTGTGCATCTGTGCAGGAAATGAGCTTTGAGTAGAAAGGTAAAAGGGTAACTTACATCCTCATCTCAGAGGTGAAAGAGGACAGGGGAGAGAGGGTGCCGCTGGTCATAATGATGCAGCGAACACCCTGACTCTTCAGGTCCTGCATGATGAAGCCAGGAGAGAAGCACCAGTAACTCAGAATGTTGCCTAGAAGATGCCAAGGAACACATAAGACCCATTTAACCAGGTTTACACAGTCAGAGTACAGGAAGGCGAGTGAGGCTAACTAATGACAAGCTAAATTAAACCTTTAACCAGGGTTCATCCTCTGGGTCTGATATCCACACAGAAAAGTTCAGGGCAATATGGACAATATGGGCAGTTTGAGTGCTGTTTCTCACATTATTCAAACTTGCCGTTCTTCCTCCTGCCCCTTAAAGTTCTTAGCTTTTACATGTCAGTTTTTGTGCATGTAATTTTTTTTTTCTTTTGTATGTTGAAAACAAAGATTTAAGTGAAAAAAAAAAGATCTGTTTAGAGCAGTTAGCTGTAGCTGATCGAACACCATATTCCAGCAGGTCAAAGGTGTCATTACCTTGTTTCTTTGATGAGGATGAAGCCCTCCCATCAGTGTTCTTTTTCTTGTGATAGCTGGTGTCTTTGTGGATATGAACCTGAGCCAAACAGACAGGTGTGACAGCTGATGTCACTATATATATAACAATCACCTCCTTTATTGTCAGTTCATGGGTTTCGATGAACACGCACCTTAAAGTTAGACGTGTTGGACTGCATCTGCTGCTGTCTGTCTTTTTCTGATGCTTCACCACAGAACACCAGCTTCAAAACAAGGAAAGATAGAATGATTTATTGTTGCTGCAGTAAATGGAAAACTAATAGCTGTGCATGCAATGGATCAGTGATGTGTTCTACCATGATGGTATAATTTGTCAGTTACAATGTACAGCAGCAAAACTGGTAATATGCTCATTTGTTTTCTCTCCAAAAAGTGAGATGAGAAGATGAATATCAGTTTCATGAATAAATCTCTTGAAAACAATTCTTTACTGCAGGTTACCAGATACAGTCAGTGAGCATGACTGTGTATGTAGCTCTGCATTACTGATAAAGTTTAGTCACAGAGATCCACAAGATTCTGTGCTTGGACCAGTTCTATTTACTTTATGTATGCTTCCGTTTCGAAATATTATTAGGAAACACTCCATAAACGTTAATTTCTTAGGCAGATTAAACCTAATTATATTTATCAGTTAAGCCAAATCAGTTAGCTAAACTTTAAACATGCCTTAGGGACACAGAAATCTGCATGACCTGCAACTTCCTGCTATTAAACTCAGACAAAACTGAAGTTATGTTATCTGTCCCCCAGGGTCTGTGTCAATAATATCCAACTCCTCCTTTATCTCCACCCTGTAGCATACCTGTATGATATCAGCCAGCTTCTGCAGTCCACTCGTGTTCAGGAATACTTCTGTCCCTGATGAGAAACATATGATTATGTACTGGAACAAGGTCTGAATGATATGGTCAGCAGACAATGAGTCCCTGTATGACATGAATAAGGACCAGTACTAAAGCATAATACTATTGGTTTACATGCAGTTGCAAGGTATGAGAGGAAATGAGACCACTGGTCAAAAATGCATCTCTAGCTGGACGTCAGAAAATATAACAGAGCCTAAATCAAGCAACACGTTTAATAAACAGTAATATGAAGAAATCAAACCATACTGACGTCCTGCAAAGCATCCAATGATCTGCTCCAGAGCTTTATACACAGCTGTCTTGCTGCTATAGGTCAGGTGAGCTCTCTCTAACAGCTCATAGATGAAGCTGAGACAGACAGAAGGAGATGGACAGAAGACACTTCATTCATATTTAACTAACTTTCTGTGGCAAGTCAGAAGGAAGATATCCACTGGAGTGTTACTGTAAATGGAATGTACTGGTACTGTCACAATGGACAGACACTGCTGTACTTGAAGCAGTTAGCAAAGCAAAAGTGTTGCACTCTGCTTCCTATCTACTACCACACTTTGACGTACATTCCAGGTTTTGTGATGCCTTTGTCACTTGGAACGTCATAGGAATCAATAGCAGCTTCCAGATCCAGCAGAGTCTCTGTCAAAGCAGACAAAAGCAGTTTTGGGAAAATCCCACAGAGCAAAGCATTGATGAGTGAGATGATTATCGTAAACCTATAAAATAAGGCTTATTTAGCTTCTTTATTCCTTAAAGAATACTTACGCTTGATTTTAGCGATGGCGTTTAATTCTATTTTTAAACCTGAAACAAAAAAAATATTAGCAGCTGAAATTTCATTACATGCATGTATAGATTACCTTATAACATTTAAATATGTTTTCAATGTGTTGTCCGTAAAACACCATAAATCCCTCCTTGTTTGTGCATAACTTCAGTGGTTGAGACAAATAAGCATCCTGACCAGAGGTGAGGGACTCCACGTTGAAGTCCTCCGTCACAGAGTCTCCATGGCTGGCTTGTTTATCCTGCTCCACCAGCAGCCTGTCCACAGCAGCAATGGCTGAGGCCACATCATAGGGAGTGAGGTCAAACGATGTTACCTCTTCACACGTCTTTTCCTGCAGACAACAGAAACAGACAATCAGGCCCACTTCACATGGTGATTGGCCAGCTGTGAAAGTAGGCGGGCTTTAAACTTCTCTCTTAAACTGTGAAAGTGTGTGCCATCATCTCCATTTGTGCGATTCCTCATGTCCTGAGTGTAAAGACGTTAAAGACACAAGGTGTTCTTTGATGGTTAAGGAGCATGTCAAGGTTGTCAGTCATCCAGGTCGTGGCTCTCCAAGAACTGGTTGAAGATCTTGAAGGCGTGTCAAGAAGAAACATCTTCAGATCTCTAATCAAGCCAAGCCGCTCTAAATTTAACTCTTTTCTTTTTTATATGGTGAAGAACCAACAATCACTCAATCACTATAAATATATTTGGGGAATTAAGGAAAGTGTGAATCAATCAATTATGACATTATGACACAGTGTTAACATATCCAAGATATTGTCTTACCACATTATGAGCTTCATCAAAAATGACCACAGCTCCATTCAGCTCCATGCTGTGCGCCCTGCGGCACTGAACAAAGACAGAGAACAGAACACACACATTTCTCTGCTGAAATAAATCCATTATGCCCCAAAAGGCAGCAAGTAAACAGAGTGACATGGACTGACTGAGGCACCAACAGTACAGGTCAATGTGAAAATGAGTGAGCTCACCTTTGGATCCAGCAGGTAGTTGTATGGCATGAAAATAATATCTGACTGCTGCTTTATGGAACAGGAGAGGTAGTAAGGACAGACCCTGGAGAAGAATGTTCAACAAGGAGCAAAAGCAAAAAAGACTTGTCTCATTATCCCTGAAGGGAAACTTGGCTTTACCATAGAGCTGCATCACAAAGGACATGAAAACAAAATATTGTTTCTAGAGCAATATCTACTACAGCTAAGACATACTGTAGTGTCAGAATTTCAGTGTGTACTGTATGTGTAAATATGTTCTGTCTCTACAGTCACTACTTACAAGGCCACTTCTTTACAAAGGCTCTGTTTAGAAAAGCAGTCAACAGACACCTGGATTCCACTACAAGCAAAATATGGTTGGCATAAGTAAACTTGTGTGGTTAACATGAGAAAGGGAGACGCCACTAGAAAATTATATAAAAAATTATGTACAGCTGGTAAAATTCAGTTGTTTCTGCAGGACAACTCTCGCTTTTGAATTCTGTGTTGAAGAATAAAGCTCTTTGGACTCAGCCTCTCGGGTCTCCAGTGCATAGATATGACTCTGTAAAAAGAAGAGTTGAACATTTAGAAGTTTTTGGAAGAAAAAGACTTAGAGAATAAAGAGTAAAAGAGTAAGGTGTGGGGACTCAGCTTCAACTGGCCTTCAGCTGGGCCTACAGCCTGGCCTGAAATATCCACATCAATACAGCACTGAACAGGAGAAACAGCTTGCTCGCTTTCCTGCATCTTTATGCCCATTGAACACATTTATAATGTTCCATACTTGAGGTTCACCTGCTCCCCACTGACCTCTGCTCTGCTGTCCACCATAAACAACACCAGAACCATTGTTCCAGATCCAGTTATGGTTGTTGGACAGTTATCAATCAGATCCAGGCTGTGTGGTTATGTGGGAGGTTGCTAGGATGTTTGTGAAGTGGAAGCTAAGGTGTTCAGAGGGGTCTGCTAAGTGAGTGCAACAACCTTTATCCTACACCTAGGGTGTTGTGGTGGGTAGCTGGGATATGCCAGATGGCTACCATGGTCTCTGGGGTGGTTGATGGATTTTTGTTCAGTGAGTGTTAGGGTGACTGTCGTGGTGATTCTTGCTAATGCTATCTTACCAGCTAGATAGCTAATTACAAAGTCAGCTACGGCACTTAAAGCAGCTAACAAATATTAAATATATCTCCACACACTTTTTAGTTATGCAAATATTAAGATTGGTTTGATCTGAAAGGGTGTGTTACTTTTTTAATTTTATTTAAACAGAGTACATAAGCACAGAGCAGGGATGAATGTCACATAACCCAGAGTCTGGTTTGCAAAGTCTGTCCCTCATCAGGTCTTTATACAAATCCACACGTTTATTTCCAGGTCCTTCACTAACAGCACAAACAAAATGCTGTGTGTACTGACAGTGTTGTTACTGAGGTTAACTCAGTGGCTCTGCTGTCAGTCAGATATGTACAGCTTCCCACCCCCTAAGCTTAGAGGGCTTTTCATTAACATTTTGATGATGTCTATAACATTTTGGGTTGGTGTCCCTGAGTTTGGTTATTAAAGAAACATGACAAAGACGTACTGAGCATGACATTTCACTGAGTAAAATAAAACTTGTCATGGCAACACATGTCTAATTACTGCAAATAGAACTTAAAGGCTGTCAGGAGCACTGATTCTGATATATGACGCTTTCAGTGTTTTCTCACATTTTACAGTCCAAACTGATCGAGAACATAATGAAAGAATCAATAGGAAAACTGACTGTTGGTTGCAGCTGTACAGACCACACGCAACTATCTAGCAAACGCTGTGCAGCAGCTGTTTCACTCCTAATGAAGCAGGACAGAGACTTGTTAATGAAACAGACAAGTAGGTGAGCATGAAAACACAAATCACACCTCTGCTCGCGGCCCAATTTGACCAAGTCTTCAATATCAAGGATGGAGTTCACCAAGTCTCTGTCAGTGCTCTTCTCTAGAGAAGGAAGAATAACATTAAGTTACAAGTAGCATCTTAAATTATGATGCCATGGCCCGATGTTCTTAACACTTTAAGTAATGATAATGAAACATAACATAAAGCCTGTTTACTATTAAGACATGTCAAAATGAAAGCTTTTCTCTATAGTCATTATGTCACTCATAATCTAGGTATGTAGCTCTTCCAAGTGTTTAACCTTTACCTTCAACATTATTGTAGTAGACACATGACCTGGTGGAAACTTTCCCTTTGCACATATGGACCTGAAAAACATTTGATTCCATGGAATCAACAGCATTTAATTACACTGACATCTGTGAGGACCAGTTCAGTACCACCTGTCCCCCAAGACCAGAACCACATTTTGTGTATTAGCAGATTCTTTAAACGAGACACATCAACACACAGTCAGTCAATCAGTGCACCCACACAAACCCAGCAATAACTTTTTAAAAATACGCCCTCCTGAGCCCAGCTGTTTTTGGGGTGTGTCTGCATCTTTAAGACAATTGACACAGCAACAAGAACATTCTCCTCTGAATTTACAGCCTGAACAAGCCAACAGTGTACTCTGCTCACCTTGACGTGGTTGCTCTCCTGACGCATCACTTCCTGGTTGATACAAAGCTTCTCTCTTGACCCCAGCACACACACCTTTGGCCTGAAACCACCAGAGACATGAGGGTTAAATGGATATGTGGGTTTACCAGAAAGGCCTGATACTGACAACTCAGCTCTTCAGTGTTGAGTGTTGTGTACATCTTGTACTGATGAGATAACAGAGTTTACCTGTATGAAGTGTTCTTTAACTCACTGATAACCTGTGTGAGCTGAGAGTGTGTCCTGGATGCATATATGATCTTGGGGACATTGGTGTAGTAGGCTAGAAGACAATGAGAGCACACAATAGTCACATTAAATTTCAGTTAGAGGAAGCACAGTTACTGTTTCTCTCCAAAGAGGAGAACTGGCATTAAACCTAAAACAGGATCCTGAAGAACACAGGCACCAAAACACTTTAACCTGCACTGAGCTGTGGGGGACAGGATATGAACGTACTCGCCGCGTCCCCCGCTTGCAGCCTCTCTGCTATCTTGCGGGCAGAGATGGTGTCCTTGAAGTGCTCCCTCCAGGCCAGGGTGGCACACAGTAGACACAGGGTTTTACCAGTTCCTGTGGGACTCTCCAGAGCCCCATTCGCCTTCTGTAACAAACAGGCAGACATGGACACTGTCTGTAGGAGCCATATTATTCTTTTTTTGGTGACAGTTGGTTTATCTGGTCACCATGGTGATGCACTAAGTTTGGGTCACGTGGGCATAGTTCGGTGATAGCCGGAGGTAACAAAGGGGGGGGGGCACTCACTCACCTGCGCTCAGGTAGGAGGAGAGAGGGCAGCTGGGTAGCTCGTATGCACGTGTTTTTCCATTCAGACTTAGTTTACAGCTTCATACTGTGTACAGGGCTCCATCTAACTGGCACGTGTATTCTGAAAGCCGCTGTTGTACTGGGTGTTTTGAACATATCAAGAAAACTCGTGAAGATCAACGTAATAATGTAATATTGTGTAATAATTATTACATTATTGTGGCAGATCTAAAGATTGATATAGAAGAAAAACATGACTTTATAAAGTCATTTATTGTTTTTAAACACACGAACAGATGCAGCCATTTACATTCTGCTGTGTTCTTTTGTCAAACTCCAAATAATTAGAAAATCCAAATAAAACATCAGGTCCTTATAAAGTGCTGTAAGTTAACACCAGAAAACAGAACAGTTTTCTGAGCAATACAACACTAAACTTGTTGCTTTTCCTCTGCTTCAGATCATAAAAAAATCAATAAAACAGAGCCATCAATCACAGAGCTGTAAGTTAGCACATCAAAAGTAACACAGTTCATCAGAAAATAAAATGCTGAAATAGCATCAAGCAGTCACTTCTAGCAGGCTACAGAGGACATAGCAGCTCTGCTGACCTCATGCCTCTTATTTGTCCTTCTTCAGCCAGTCGCTGAGACAGACCAGCTTGGTCACATTTTCACAATAATGTAATAATTATAATGTAATAATGATTTTTATTAAATGTTTGTATTATCTGAATTTATGGAGCTTAAAATGATAAATGCTATATGAGCATGATATCAAAGCATGTGCATTTAGAATATTTTTATTGAAAAGTATAAATATATCAAAAGTGCCGTCAATTGACTCCCATGTGTAAGTTCTAAAATAAATATTGCACAAAGCTGCGCTCTTTTAACATGAATATAAGGAAAGTATTCTCAGATAAAACAATTTGCAAACAAAAAACCCAACTGGACTGGCTCATACCATTTTAATGAGGCGGAGTGCTGCCAACTTGAAAAAAAAAAAAAAAAAAAAAAAAGCCGTTCCCTATATGCGTTCTCAAACAGCCTATATATGCAATAAAAACTATATTAACAAACTGAAAAAGAGCCCTTGGCATGTTTCAGGCTTTTTGATGCATTTTTGCATGTTTTTTCTGAACAATAGTACACTGACTTCAGCTGAGAAGCATTACATACACTGATGAGCCATGGCAGCTCAGTTAGCAGCGGTGCAGTTTGCTTTCATTACTAAGGAAACTACTCACCCTCTGAAGACATTCAATCACCTTTCTCATGTAGTCCTTCTGACAGTCATATGGAGGAAACGGGAAATTCACAGTCACTCCACGCAGAATCAGTGAAGGCATTCTTCAGCCGCAGTAAACTCTACACGCACACCTGACTGAACATTCGGCGCCAACTTTCCGCTTCGGGCTGCTCATGCGCACTGTGGCGACTTACCTTTGCTGCGGAGTCATGAACAGGGGACTGCAAAGATGGGTTTCAGGTGTTTCTCATGATGGACATCTCTACCCGGAGACATGCGGATAACTGATGGTGGAAGTGATGTGTAGAATGAAAGGTGTAACTAGGGGTGTCGAATTATCGCGTTAATTGCATTAATTCATTACAGTCATAGTTAGCGCGTTATGTTTTTTTTAATCACGTTAATCTGACTTTCAGTCTCCAACTTTACCGTTTCTGCATGCGAGCTGCCTTTTTTATAAAATCCGTTTTTATGTGTTGTGCTTCTTGTGCTTGAGTTGTTGGGGGCGGGACACAACGGTCACTCACACCCTGAAGTGGACACTGATTGGCTGTCATTGTGTTTGGAGGGCAAGGTGAGGAGCGGTGATTACAGAGAGGAGACGCGAAAATGGAGGAGCGTGTGAGAGTTGTCGGCCCAATGAACGGGAAATTTACATTTCAAAAACGCAACTGTGTTGCTATAACCGGAGATTAGCAACTTATACAAGATGTACCGACCAGGTGGTATTGCACACTGGCAATGGTGTCACGCCTCCTACGCAACCGAGAGGCTGTCCAGGCTACGTTGGACCTACAGAACAAACACTGCCAACCGAAGCTGAGTGGGGGAAACTGCAGAGGCTGGTGGTCTTGCTTGGACCATGCAGGTAAGCTCAAATAAACACTGGCACGTGTGAAATCTAAAAATGAATGAACATCAGGTAGTTACTTTTAAAGACAATTATTGGAAATTGGAAATCAGTTCCACTGTCATTTAAATATCCAGCTAAGTTTATTTTGCTAACTTATCCACCTGTGCAGGTATGTGACTGAGCTGCTGGGTGGTGAGGCCTACTTGCTCTGTAGTGCTGCCTGCTTTTCGCCATCTGGACTGTCTTGGACATCACTGATGATGGTCCAGCCTACGTGGTGAACTTCTAGAACGCCTTCCAGAAGGACGGTTGGTTCAAGGTGGCCACAGCACTGGATCCACGTTTCAAGGATTTGTAATGTCTTCCAAGAGAAAAGAGGGAACAGGTAAAGACTATAAGGATAAGGTGGACTGATGAGTCCAATTTATTATCAGATCAAACTTTATTTATATGCAACACAAAGCGCTTCACAAAATGAAATAAAATCCACCCGTCCATTTCTCTGTTCATTCATTCAGTTGTGGACCAGTCTGGAGAACATGCTCCAAGCAGTAGAGCCCAGAAGAGCAGCTACTCTCCAGCCCTCCACAGAGGATGACGGACCAGCTCAGAAGCAGAGGAGGAGCGCTCTCCTGCTGGGGTCCGACTCTGACTCACAAGATGGAATGGAGTCTGGAGAGCTTCAGCACTACAGAGCAGAGCCCAGCATCAGTATTGATGACTGTCCCCTGCAGTGGTGCTATGCTTACTCAGGAGCCTATGAAAAGCTGTCAGTCCTAGCACGCAAGTACCCGGCCTTCCCGGCAACCTCCGTACCCTGTGAGAGACTGTTTAGCCTCGCAGGCCACATAGTGCAAAAGAAAAGCGCAGCCTTGCTCCCAGAAAATGTGACCAAGCTGTTCTGTTTTCTGGTGTTAACTTACAGCACTTTATAAGGACCTGATGTTTTATTTGGATTTTCTAATTATTTGGAGTTTGACAAAAGAACACAGCAGAATGTAAATGGCTGCATCTGTTCAAGTGTGTTTAAAAACAATAAATGACTTTATAAAGTCATGTTTTTCTTCTATATCAATCTTTAGATCTGCCACAATAATGTAATAATGAATTTAATAGAAAAATACCTCAAGTTGACAGCTTTTCTCAGCAATTTTTAGCTGAGATTAAAAAAAAGATTCATTAGATCAATTAATTACAGATCATAATTAATTAATCTCTGCAGAAGCTATGATGAGCCTGGCCAGCATGAGTACTTTGCTGTGTCTGTCAGAGGGACCCAGAGGCTAGTGCCTTTGCATACGTCTCCACCTACTGGTCAGAAGTGCAAACTACAGCCTCAGCTGCAAAAGCAGGTTAGGCCAGAGAAGTCAGCATCTCACCATTGAAATCAAATTCAAAAGGTTTCTTGTCATCTGCACAGCACAAAGCAGCTGTTAACACTATGCACTGATGTTCTTTCTTTGCCACTCTCCCTTCACATATGGCTATAAAATAGATCTTACACAAAAGTAAAAGAAAGGAGCAGATATTAATAGTATATTAATAGTAAATAGTTAATTGTAAACATTGCCAATAGTAAAATAAAAGGATTTTTATGATCTTAGATTTTAAAACTGAGTTTGTTATTTTTTTAAAATTTTTTAATGTAAGTTAAATAATTAAAGAATAATATATGAGGAATGAGGAAAGGTGGATGGGTGAGGGTTAGGGTTGGGGAAAGGAAGAGTGCCATCAACACCGCCATCCACCTGGCTCTCTCTCACCTGGACCAAAAGGACACATATGTCAGGATGCTGTTCATTGACTTCAGCTCAGCATTCAACACCATCATCCCTCAACAGCTGATAACAAAACTAGGTGAACTTGGACTGAACACAACACTCCGAAACTGGATCCTGGACTTCCTGGTAGCCAGACCCCAAGCAGTCAGGATCGGGAGCAAGACATCCAGCACAACAGTACTGAGCACAGGAGCACCCCAGGGTTCTTTGAGCTGTTTCAAGCACACCCTCTTTACCCATGCACACATAAACCTCTCAGCCCTGAACTATTTCAATGCAATCAGGAGCACCCCAGGGCTGCGTGCTCAGCCCGCTATTGTTCACACTCCTCACCACGACTGTGTGGCAACGCACAGCTCAAACCACATCATCAAATTTGCTGATGACACGACCCGTGGTGGGCCTGATCAGCGGAGGCAACGAAGCCCGTGTCAAATAATATAGCAGCCTATGTATTTAACAGAGAAGAGGTGGCACAGCTCAGCAGCTGGTGTACTGATAACAACCTGCTCCTCAACGTGGCCAAAACAAAAGAACTGGTCATCGACTTCAGACGGACTTTGCACACACACACCCCACTGTGCATTGACAACCTTCCCGTGCAGATTGTCCAGAGCATAAAGTTTCTGGGCGTACACATAACAGACGACCTCTCATGGACTAAGAACACCACACACATCACAAAGAAAGCCCAGCAGCGTCTGTACTTCCTGAGAAGACTGCGCAAAGCTCATCTCCCAACCTCCATCCTCACAACTTTCTACAGAGGAACGATTGAGAGCATCCTCAGCGGCGCCATCACATCGTGGTATGGCAACTGCACTGCTGCAGACCGTAAGGCCCTGCAGCGGATTGTGAGGACAGCTGAAAAGATCACCGGGGTGTCTCTGCCCCCCTCTCAGACATTTATAGCTCCCGCTGTCTGCGGAAAGCTAAGAACATTATCAGAGACACTTCCCACCCCTCTCACGGACTATTCACGTTGCTACCATCAGGTAGAAGGCTCCGCAGCATCACTGCCCGCTCCTCCAGGATGGGGAAGAGCTTCTTCCCCCAGGCGGTCAGACTGCTAAACAACGTCAGGACTATTGGACTGTAGTTTACGTACCAGTTCAACCAGCACACCGCACCTTATGCCTCGTGCAAATTCTTGCTGCTACCTCATATTGATTAGGACAGTCTGTGCAATCATACCACTAGCCACAGAGCTCTGCTAAAAAAAAAAAGGTCACTTTAACTCTGACCTGTTGTGTTTACAACTGTGTTGTAATGTATGTAAAATATGATTGAGTGTGTGGGGGTGTGTGTGTGGGTGAGTGTGTGTGCGTGGGTGTGTGTGTGGGGGTGGGTGTGTGTGCGTGCGTATGTGCAAGTAAAATAAGTGTGTATGTAGGTATGTTTGTGGATAGGCACTTGTGTGTTTGAATCTGTGTAGTCTCAAATAGTGTATGTAGGCACTATTACGTATTTGCCTTGTCCATACTGTGTTGTAACAGTTGTGTGTATCACCAATCGCTCCCAGTGAAACATTGTCTCGTCTCACTATGTACTGTGTATATGGCTGAAACGACAATAAAAACCTACTTGACTTGAGTGAACTAAGGCAAGGAAAGGAGTGGGAATGGGGGAGAGGTTAGGTTTTGAGGATAGAGTCTACCCTCTGAAGAGGACAGAAAGTGCACAGTCCTTCACACTTGGCCCCGGCTGCCACCATTAAGTGGCCCCCGATTAAAATTTAGCCATACTTAGATTTAAAAATTAGCCTTACTTAGCTTAGTTTTTTGTTTAGGGCAGTTTTCCTTAGTTCCAAAAATCAGCCACAGGGAGCTTCATATAGTTTAGTTTTCTTCATTTGGCTTCGTTGCCCTTAGTTCTGGCTTATAAATGGTTAAGAAACAATCACCTTCAGCTGAACTCTAAAAGAACTGAGACGCTGATTATCGCCTCAGATGAAAAAATCCCTTACATTTAGCAACACCTTGGGTCCCTGAGCTCCACAGTCCAGTCAAGCATCAGAAACCTTGGGGTGGTGTTTGACAAATCAATGTCCCTGGAAAAGTATTCAGGGCATGTGGTGAAAAGCTGCTTCTTTCATTTGAGGAACATTGCCAAACTCAAAAATATATCAAGCCCTGATCTGGAGTTGGTTATTCCTTCACATTACCTGTACAAATACCTTTTTATTCCTCCTCACCGTATATGACTGTGGTCCCATTATAATCTTTTTTTTTCCTTTTTTAAGGGGATCTTACTCTTTTTATGGAATTATGGAATAAGAACAGTTTTTAAAAGATTTTAAATATACATGTCCCTGTATTCTGTCTGGGCTGACAGATAGTGAACAAATCAAGAGACCCAGTAGATTTTCCTTTACTGCTTTACTGATTCTTATTTCTTTTGTAAAACAAGCACAAATAAAATGCACAACATGTTACAATATGATTATTATTACATACACATTTGACAGTTACACACTACAGTTAACATCAGTACACACAATGAGGCTTAGCAATAAAGTAAATTAGCCATAATGGCCTAACTAGCTTCTTGCTAGCAGTTAGCTTAGTGATTAGCACGTTTTTTCAAACTTAAAATAAACACCCCAAACAAGACCCCAGTGCCACAAACAAAACAAAGTGCATCCATTCTTACCATTGGTTCCACTCCAAGGCTTTGACAACCAAGACAGTTGTCAAAGTCCAGACTTTTTTAAGAACAAGGCAGCTTCTGTTGGTCCTACTCTCCCTGTGTTCCCTGGATCCACCTGTCTGTAGAAGTTCTCATACACAGGGTTCCCACTTCACAACTGGGTGAGAGATGTGAGAGCTGCCATCTTCCCTGTTAGGAGAAAGGAAAAATGCCCACCCCACGAAGGGTGTAGGGCGTGCACTGTCCATCCCCAGTTCTCACCACCACCCCATTCACGGTTATGTTGACAGGAACACTGGCAGCGTTTCCTGTAACACACCATAGTCCACCCTTGGGTGTCTTCCCAAGGAACCACAATTATAGGCAATAGGGTTGGTGTTAGTGGCTTAAGGTAATGGCAAGAGTTAGGAGAGGGGAAGAATGCCCTTTACCCGGGGGTTAGGCTACAGGGCTAAAAACGGGTTAGGGGTTATGCACTCCAACAAGGGGTTTGGATTAGCATTAGAGAGAGGGCAGGGGGTTAGAGTAGGGGCTTCAGGGTCTTTTTTTTTTCCTTTTTTTCTAATCCCCAGTGGAATTGACACTATAGTATGGTGATACATGTCAATTAGGGTAAGGGTAGGGGGTCATAACTGGACCCCCAACTGTGTGGGGGCACTGGGAGCAGATCTCCCTTGTCTTATCATGTGGGATTAGGTAAGGGCTAGGTGTGACAAGAGGACAGGTGGAACTTTCTCTTCTTCAATTGGCTTCTCTTTGGGCCACGGTGGGAAGTGATGGGTGGTGCTTTGTCTTCTTTAGCAGCTTGTCTTTTGGTCACTTTGGCTCCATTATGTTGTAAATGTGAGCTGTAAAATTTTATTAAGTTAGAAATACATACACTCAAACTCATACATTATATAATTATTTCATAGATTTTATAAATTAATGCAAATAAATATTAAAAAGTCAATATCTATTCATTTGTCATTTCATATAGTAAGCTCATGCAAATAAATAGTATTAAAAAGCTAAAATCAATTCATATGTTATTTCATATAGTCATTAAGTCAATTATAATAAATAGAAGTTTGTTTAAAAAGTCAATTGCTGTTCATTACAGTCAGGGTTAGGTTAGGGTAGGGGACCTGATTCCTTCTCCCAAAGGAGGAGGCAGATGCACGGTCCTTCCGCCCACCGGCTCCTCCGTACCACTGGTCTCCTTGGGGCTGGCTGCAGATTTTGCTGGAGGGCCGTGATGAGGTAACTCTTCCAGCAGTTGCATTTGAGAAAGGGACAGCACTTCATGTGGCCCTTTAGTGAGACGATGATCCTATGGCGTCAGCACCGGAAGGAAGTAATTGTAGTGTGCCCAGGGAGGGAGAGGGGAAGGAATTTTAGAGGATGAGTATTTAGGTGGGATTAACTCATACATACAAACATAGACACATTATTTAGTTAATTCATAAAGATCATTAGTACAAATAAATAAAAGTTATTAAAAAGCTTATATCAATTCATTTCATATTATTTCATATAGGGTTAGGGGGTTAGGTGAGGGAACTGAACTCATATTTGCTGAACTTGAGAGCAGAGCCCATGTCTAGAGACTTCGTCTGAGGCATGGCGATCACTGGTGCAACTGGCGAAGTCCTTTCCTTGCTCTGTTATTTGCATGCACCGATGTCACCGAGTGGAGATAAAATACTTTTCTCTGTGGGGGGCAGACACATCAAGGCAACAAAACTCAGGGGAAGGTTCAGTTAAAAATATATATTTTTATGACAAAAGTAAGTTAAAAACAATAGATTAAAAAAAAAAAAAAAAAAAGAGTACTCTGTGAAATCAAATTAAAATAGTCCCACAGTTGTCCACTCGCCCTAACGGAGTGTATACGTTCCCCTGGACAGCAGGTCTCTGCGTGGCTGTCGGTTGGTAGCTTGAGGGGAAGACAATGTGAGGTATCCGTCAGGGTTGGTCAGCTACCTATCAGTCTTCCCAACATGTATACAGCCCCAGAAACAAAATCAATAGACTGTATGGGGGGGTAAATACTAACAAAATTATATAAATATATGTGTAAGCAGAACAACACAACACAACTCAAGAATTTACATAACTAGTCCATTCAAAATAAACCCACTCCAAACACAGTAAGGCCCGATCCACAAGGATTTCTATGATAGCTGGGAAGGAAATGGCTGAACCCTGAGGTGCCAAACTTCTCAATCTCAAAGATTTCAAACACCCTCAAGAACAAGGAGAAACATAAATCATCACAGGAAACACAGCGTCGCTAAATGCTACTTCGAGCAATATGTTCAAAGAAATAGAGGGGTACTTAACCGCAGGAGGGGTGGAACGCGACCCCATCCCTCCACTTCCATCCGAGGCTTACCCCTCTCGCACCGTGCGTCTATGGCGTGATGGCGGCCTGGATCCACATGCGGCAGCGGCTCCCTTGGGTCTCGGCAGCGGACACACACGATTCGACCGAAGCCTTCCTCTCACGCTGTCTGACCAGGACTCGTTCTCAGCCGTTTCTTACCCGTAGTCAGCTCAGCTGTTAGTCCTGTCCGCTGCGCCCTGCTTGCCCGTCTCTCTCTGCGCCCGCCGACAAAGGGAAGAAGACCCGCGTTCCCGGCACCACACACCTGTGTCTTATCCTGTCTCAATTAGTCCGGTCGGTGCGCACGCAGCCTCTCACACACACACATACACATTTAGGCACACACACATTCACACTTAGTCACCCTGTGACAATGTCATAGCTGTTAGGTGTTAGGGTGTTTTCTTTTTTTTTGCTAATCTCCATTGGAAATCGACACTATAGTCTTTTACTACATGTCTGTAAGAGTTAGGGTCATGGGTCATAACCGGACCCCCAACTGTGTGGGGGCATTTTGAAGCAGATCTCCCACGCCTTCTCACAGGTACAGTCCCCCCTCTCTTGTCTTCTGTGTCATGTTTATCCTCATGTGGGATCAGGTTAGGGCTGGGTGTGAGAAGAGGGCGAGAGGTGTTTCCTCTTCTTCAGTGGTTTGTCTTTGGGCCATTTTTGCTCCATTATGTTCTTGTAAATGGGAGAGTGAAAATTTATAGTTATACATACATGCATACAAACATGTTATAGTTATTTCATAGAGTTTATAAGTTAATTAAAATAAATAAGTGTGTTAAAAAGCCAATTCATTTATTATTTCATATAGTAAGTTAATGTAAATAAGTAAGTGCAGAAAGAAACAAAAACTGAAATAAGATGATGTTATGCTGAAAACCCTGGCAGTGCACAGTGAGATGGTTGGTTAGGGTTTGTGTTAGGGTTAGGTTTTGGGGACTGAGTCCATCTTCAAAGAGAATGGGAAGTGCACAGTCCTTCAACCCTGGCCCGAGCCGCCACTTTTTTTTTTCTTTTTTCTCTCTCTTTTTCCTTTTTTTTCATGTTGGAGTCTTCTTTGTGACCATCAGTGCACTTTGAAATATTATCACTGTAATCACCAGGTGAATTTCCTGGGTTAGGGGTACAGAGGAGGGGGGGATGTAAGGGGTTTTAACCACGATCAGTTTTTGACTCATCTGCTGGGGAGCAAGATAGAGAGATGGGACCTTGACCTTCCTCTGTCAACAAACGTATCAGATACACACATTACTGTTCTATCAACTCCTATCAACTGTTAAGAGCTATGGCTGTTATGAATTAGGTTCCCCAGTAGATGGCGATGGTAAGCTATATCATTCCATGGTGGTCATATACCAGCTGGTGTATGACCACCAGCCTAGAATGACCATCAGCTGCTGAGTTTACCACTCCTCTTGGCTGTTTAACAAAAGTAAATGCACAAAGTAAGGCCTGTTAAAAAACGGTAATGGATGCTGCTGGGAAATAATTTTATCTCCAGTACAAGTCGGGTGGTTTATACTTTCATTTTAACAACATACCCACCTTCAAGTGAAGCAAGAGCTTCTCCCTGTTTCTGAGTCCATCAAATTCTGCACGGACAACTCCATTCCCACCAAGAAGGTGCGTTGTTACCCTAACAATCAACCATGGGTGACAAGTGACCTGAAGGCCCTTCTGAATGATAAGAAGAGGGCCTTCATGGCTGGGGACCGCACTGAGCTCAGGAGAGTGCAGAAGGAACTGAAACACAGTCTGAAGGAGAGTAAGGATGCCTACAGGAGGAAGCTGGAGGAGAGACTGGAGAGAAACCAAACCAGGGATGTGTGGAGTGGAATGAGAGCAATCACTGGTTTCCAGAGGAAAAGAAAATATGTTGCTGAAGGGAATGTGGACCGAGCCAGTGAGTTAAACCAGTTTTTCAACAGGTTTGATTCCAGCTCCCCCTCGCCCAACTGTGCCCCCAATTCTATTCTGAGTGATCAGTGGACTTCTTCACATCTTCCAGGGCCCCTAACACCTCCGCCATCTTCCTCCCTCCCCCCCAAACAGACCCCCCCCATAGGATTAACTATCATATCCAGCCAGGTGAGGAGACAGTTGGGGAGGCTCAACCGGGGAAAGGCTGCTGGACCTGATGGCATCAGCCCATGGGTGCTGAGGAACTGCTCCAGCTCCAGCTGTGTGGAGTGCTGCAGCACCTGTTCAATCAGAGTCTTCACCTGCAGAGGATTCCAGTGCTGTGGAAAACATCCTGCCTGGTCCCGGTGCCAAAGAAGAACCACCCTGTGGCACAGAATGACTACAGGCCCACTGCACTGACCTCTCATGTTATGAAGGTCATGGAGCGGCTGGTGCTGTCACACCTCAGACCCCTGGTGAGCCCAGACCAAGACCCACTGCAGTTTTCATATCAGCCCAAGGTGGGGGTTGATGATGCAGTAATATACCTGCTGCAGAGGGCTTACTCTTCCCTGGACAGACTGAACACCACAGTACGGGTCATGTTCTTCGACTTCTCTTCTGCATTCAACACCATCCAGCCGAGACTGTTGAGTGCTAAATTAGGGAAGATGCAGGTGGAGGCTCCCCTTGTCTCATGGATTGAGGACTACCTGACAGGCCGACCACAGTTTGTGAGGCTGCAGAGCTGTGAGTCTGACCTCCTGACGAGCAACACCGGGGCTCCTCTTTCTATTCACCACCTACACGGCTGACTTCCAGTACTCTTCTGAGTTATGTCCCCTCCAGAAGTACTCGGATGACACAGCCATAGTCGGGTGTGTGGAGAGAGGACGGGAGGATGAGTACAGGGGCCTTGTGGAGAGTTTTGTCAGGTGGCGTGGGGAGAATCACCTGCAGCTGAACGTGGCCAAGACAAAGGAGATGGTGGTGGACTTCAGTAGGAGTCAGTCCCCGCCCTCCCCTGTCTGTATTAGTGGGAAAGAGGTAGAAATAGTGACTACTTATAAGTTCGTGGGTGTTCATCTGGACAACAAACTGGAGTGGTCCACAAACACTGATGCTGTCTACAGGAAGGCCATGAGTAGACTTCACTTCCTGAGGAGACTCAGGTCCTTCAGTGTTTGCAGCAGGATGCTCCACATGTTCTACCAGTCTGTTATGGCGAGCACCATCTTCTTTGCTGTGGTGTGCTGGGGTGCTGGCATTAAAGCAAAGGATGCCTGGATACCTGGAGGAGGCGGTGAGGGACAGAATGCTGTCAAAGCTGAGGACAATCATGGACAGTCCCTCCCACCCGCTCCATAAAACTGTTAACAATCTGTATTAGAATTGTAATAGGTGAGTATGCTTTTAGATGGAAAAGGTGCATTTTGTGGTTCTCAGCTGATCATTAACATAAAGGCTGCTCCTGTGTGAGGACTGTCAGTCAGTTTGGAATCAAAAGCAGGTTTTAAACCTGTTCTGAATGGTGATAGTGGGACAGACCTTGAGTTTACATTTGAATCACAGTTTGTGATTTTGAATGTAAACAGAAAAAAAAGACAAGAGGAGGAAGAAGTCAAGAAACTGATCTTCAAGATCAAAGCCAACATTTCATCAGTGACATCATCGTCCTGCACTATAAATCAGACTGCAGCTCTTCAGACAGACATTTCAAACCTTTGAGCAAGCGACTGAGACAAAAGAGAAAGCTTCAACATGGAAAAGAACTCGCCACCTTTAAGGTTTGAGAAAACCAAAGAAGTACAAGAAGTGGAAGGAGCCAGTATCCACCAGCAGCAGCTAAGTCGCCTTCCACCCCCCCACACCCACTGAAATTAAATAGATATTTTTCACAGCAGACATTTGAAAATTTGGCATGGCAAGAAAAGCGCACGTGTTCACTAGAAGTTCATATGTGCTTTTTTTCTGCTGTGAAAAATGTTTGTTTAATGACATGATAGATAACCCAGCCGGTCGAGGCAGATGGCCGCCTACCCAGAGCCTGGTTCTGCTCAAGGTTTCTTCCTGTTACAGGGAGTTTTTCCTTGCCACTGTCGCTAAGTGCTTGCTCTGGGGGGTAATGTTGGGTCTGACTTGGTTTATAAAAAAAAAAAGGAGAATCAAGTCAGGTCATGTCATGGGTGAGGGGGGGATTTAAAATATAGATAAGATATATAAAAAAAAAATTAAATTAATAAAAAAATCCTTGTTTCTCTTAAAGAAAAGTACAGTTTTTCTTCCTTTATATCATCAGTTGAAATTTATACAATTTCCTGTGACGTTTTAACATCTTGGTTAATATCAAAGAAAACCAAACAAATAAAAAAAAAAAAAAAAACAGTAGAAAAAAATTATTTTGGGAAAGAGGTAGAAATAGTGACTACTTATAAGTTCGTGGGTGTTCATCTGGACAACAAACTGGAGTGGTCCACAAACACTGATGCTGTCTACAGGAAGGCCATGAGTAGACTTCACTTCCTGAGGAGACTCAGGTCCTTCAGTGTTTGCAGCAGGATGCTCCACATGTTCTACCAGTCTGTTATGGCGAGCACCATCTTCTTTGCTGTGGTGTGCTGGGGTGCTGGCATTAAAGCAAAGGATGCCTGGATACCTGGAGGAGGCGGTGAGGGACAGAATGCTGCCAAAGCTGAGGACAATCATGGACAGTCGCTCCCATCCGCTCCATAAAACTGCTAACAATCTGTATTAGAATTGTAATAGGTGAGTATGCTTTTAGATGGAAAAGGTGCATTTTGTGGTTCTCAGCTGATCATTAACATAAAGGCTGCTCCTGTGTGAGGACTGTCAGTCAGTTTGGAATCAAAAGCAGGTTTTAAACTTGTTTTGAATGGTGATAGTGGGACAGACCTTGAGTTTACATTTGAATCACAGTTTGTGATTTTGAATGTAAACACAGGAAAAAAAGGACAAGAGGAGGAAGAAGTCAAGAAACTGATCTTCAAGATCAAAGCCAACATTTCATCAGTGACATCATCGTCCTGCACTATAAATCAGACTGCAGCTCTTCAGACAGACATTTCAAACCTTTGAGCAAGCGACTGAGACAAAAGAGAAAGCTTCAACATGGAAATGAACTCGCCACCTTTAAGGTTTCTCAGAGTTGGGTCTGACTTGGTTTATAAAAAAAAGAGTCAAGAGAATCAAGTCAGGTCATGTCATGGGTGAGGGGGGGATTTAAAATATAGATAAGATATATAAAAAATATTTAAATTAATAAAAAAAACCTTGTTTCTCTTAAAGAAAAGTACAGTTTTTCTTCCGTTATATCATCAGTTGAAATTTATACGATTTCCTGTGACGTTTTAACATCTTGGTTAATATCAAAGAAAACCAAACAAATTCTAAAAAAAAATTGTTTTAAACTGAGAAACCAATGGGATGTTTGACAACTAGATAAGAGGGATGGATTAGTAATAATCACAACTGGTAAGTAAGAAACATGTTGGAATAAACAGTGATAATGTCTGTAAACTACACAGCTGATGTGAATGTAGGCTTGTTCAGTGTGATCAGTTCACAAATACTGGTTATTGCAAAAACAAGTGTTTGAAAAGAAAACGGTTAAAGGAAAAAACAGGACCAAACTTCACTGAATGTGAATGAAGGGTTGGAATATAATTATAATACAGTTGAAGGTGTTAGAGTTTTCTGATCACAAAAAAGTGGTAGTTACAGCAATTCAAATGTGTTTATTACTGAAAGAGATCAGCCTCCCCTCCTCTCCCCGACAGATATGATAAAGAGTAAATGGGGAAATAAAAGAACATCTCCTAATGAATAAAGACAATTGTTTTTATTTATTATTTTTTAAATCAGAGCTGCTTTTTTTTACCTACATGATGAACCACAAAACAAATATTATTTTAAATATTATTGGCTGTACTGATTGTATTTGGTATGGAAAAAAAAAAAACTGTGCAGGTGTTGTGTTATCAGAGCAGTCTGCCAGGTAACAGCATCCAGTCACTAACAGATTTCCCTATAAAAGGGTGTGCCAGCCTGGCGTCCATGAAGGTTAATATAGATGGTTAGGCAAAGATGAAGCAGGGAAAGAAACAAGTGTGAAATCATCCAAACTCCAAAGATAAAGTAATGTGCATGTAAAGCTCCCTGTTGTCGGAGTATGTGAGGTCAGTGTGTTGACAGTGTCTGCAGAGCTGTTACCAGGTTTATGGTTCAACCAACTTATTTTGAGACATGAATGAGGTGTTTTGGTGGTTTTTGGTGGTTTGACTGAGCTCTGGAGGTGAGATGAAGTGTTGTTGTGAGATGAACATTACTCATGCCTCAGTACTGCCCAGTGCTTATTAGCAACAACAACAACAAAAAAAACTGTTGTTGTTATTAGCCACACTAACGAATTAATAAAGAGAGTGAGACAAATGAGCTCACAGCTTCACCCCTTGTGTACGACAGTAAAAGAGCGACATTCCGGTGATAGACACACATAAACACATACATACTGTACACTTGCAGGTTGCTTTGCTTTCACCTTCTGTCCAGTTCATCCTAAACCAGCTCCCTGTGGTTTAGGTCTGGACACTGTGCTGGTCTACATCATGTGAAGCCCAAAATCCCTGAAAAAGGCCCGTTTCCATGACGTTTACGGGATCAGTGACTGCTCACCTAAACCGTTACCTTTTTTTTAAGTTGGGCAGTTTAACGCTTACCATGTGCTTCTCACCGCTACAGTGTTATAAAACCTTTTGCACTATCACAGTGAAACACAGGGTGTGGGCCTTTATCTTCAGCTGTCACATGTGATGCCTTCAGTTGCTGTGGGACAAGTTTCTGATGCTACATTTCTCACACCCACTTTCTAGTGTTTTTACTTTGTGTATTTTATGTGTATTGTTAAACCGCCTGGCTGGCAGTGATGGCAGAAGTTCTCTTCCTTTACATAATCATTTACCTAAGTACACATTATTAAAGTTACTTACTTTACAGAAAACTGGCTGCTGTGACTCATATGTTATAATAAATGACATTATTTATACTGAGGCAGAGACATAAAAACATAAAAACAGCCCTGGAGTTTGACTGAGGGCTGCAGTAGTACTAACTTATGATACCTATGGACAATGGTCAGCCAATCAGTGAAGAAAGTGCCAAAGAGTCTTTGATGATTTTGGGGCTGCAACATTAGACGTGAAAGATGTCAATCTGTATTCTCCAGACTTTCCCTGTGTGACTTAGGGGAACACCCAACTGGAAGCAGCTGATCTCATGCTGAAGCTACACAGCAGACTTTACGCCCCTCCGTCGCCTCATAGTAAAAACAACAAGTCTGTCTGTGTGACTTGTGTCTGGACAGAGACTTAGAAAATGTGCATGAAACTCTCTTATAGAGACCTAGAGTCTGACCCCAGATTAAGGAGACAGTGGCAAGAAACAGCTCCCTTTGAACAGGACCATTTTGAGGAAGTATTTTTAGTTAATTTTAGAGAATATTTTGATTAAAAACTACACAGGGGACACAGGAGACAGATAATTTGATTTATAATATTTTATTTTGGGAGTTTATGTTATTATTATATATATAACAAAGCCGACATTTAAGAACAAAACAAAATCAAAGTACAAATCAACAACATACATTAACTCAGGGAAGATGGACGGTGGTTGGACAGAGGTTTGGTATGGCAGGAGACGCCAATGCTTCCGGCAACAGCAGAGGGTCCAATTTAGTGTGGGATCTTCGGGGTGGAAGGACCATGCATTTCCTGTCCCTATGGGAGATGGGTTCAAAACATATTTTTTCTATTCTTTAGGGTTAATACTTATTGTCCAAATATCTGACCATGCACCTCCTGGCCCCCGCGTGGTTGGGGGTCAGGTTTTGACCCATGTTCCTAACCCCACTTAGGCACACAACCAGTTTAATTTAAAAACACATTTAAAAACACTCTGGTTTTTTTCCAATTTTTTTTTCTTTCAATAAGTTCATTTAAACACTTTTAAACACATTAGAATTTAATTTTTTGTTTTTTTAAATTTTATTTTTCAACAACAAACACTTACAGAAATTGATTTCGGCCAGGGGATGGACCGTGCACCTCTTGTCCCTTTTCGGGGACAGGCACAAACCTTTTTTCCTAAGCTTAACCCTAATCGTGGATTTACTTAAGGATATGCTAAAAAGGATGTAAGCCAAAATGACAGAGATACAAAGATATAGGCCAAAGTAAAGTAAAGCCAAATAAAGAATACCCTATAAAAGGAGGAGCATGGTCCTAGGCTGGATGGATGTAGATGAAGGAAGGGTTTTGGTAGAGGGAAAGCATAAGGAAGGGTTAACTGGAAATACAAAAACCTAAAAGAAAAGTGAATTTAAAAACCTAAGATTGGATAAGAAAAACACAAAATGGGTGGAGCAAGAGAATTGGAAGAAGTGAATTAGGAAGGAACAGAGAAGGTGCTTGGGTCTGAAGAAGGCAAAACTATGCCAAAATGTAACCCCAGGAGGCACCTCTAAATTAAGCTAAATCAAGCTAAACGCCATGAACAGAAAGCTAAATAAAACTAAGTAAGCTAAATGAAAAACAAAAAGCAAGTCAGCTAACAGAAAGAAAGCTAAATAAGCTAAGAGCAAGTAAGCTAACAGAAAACTAAATAAAGGAAAGCTACAACTAAGACTAAATAAGATAAAGCTAAACATGGCTAATTTTTTGAATACCTGGCTACACTAACTTAACTTTAAAGCAAAAAAAAAAAAAAAAAGCTAAGTATTGGCTAAATTTTTCAGGAGCTGGCTCCAGGGCCCCAGCATGGACCAGAGTAAAAGGAGCGTGCACCTAGGTTCTAACATAAAATCTAACCCTAACCCTAACCACTTGGAGACACGTACCAAACTCTCATCCTAAGCCTAACCCTGTGATTTTATGTTAAAAATACCTTCAGGAGGAGGACACACAGATGCAGAAAGCAGACAGAGAATGTCAGAAAGTGTCCAAACAAGAGAATCTGAAGGAGATAGGAGACATCTCTTCAGGGATGAACAGCTGCTTAATGCAGCTTTATCTAAAAAAACAAAGGTACCAGTAACAAGCCAGAAATGGTTGAGAAGAACAAGGAAGCAGAACCAGATCTCTGCCTATCCTAACTCTAACCCTAACCCGTACTGCTGGAGGAGAGCTGTTCAGTCCAGAGACATGTCGCGGCAGATGGGAGACAACCATGGAAGGTTTCTACAAACCATAATGGCCAATGGCATTGTTGATGAACAAGGAGCGAGGACACTTTACCAGCATTGCTGTGAAACACATAACACACAGTACGCCCCTGACAAACTGGACCATTTCATTGGTACCATCAACTCAAAGCTACAGCTGATGTTCATGCAGATGAGAAAAGGGATGTCTGAAGATGATGATTAACAATACAATGCCTTGGTGAACATGGCTGAGACTGACGTCACCAAAATGTCATCAGATTACGCCAACAACTTACGCCGACTTACTCCTGCTCAGCCAGGCAGGAGTAAGCTGTGCTTGTCAGAGCCTCTAAAATTCCTTTGTCTCTCCCTCCCTAGGCACCAGCTAAGGGGTACCTGTGGGACAGCTCTCAGGTCCATTGCTAAGAAAAAAGGACACATTAGGAGTGACACGAGATGCCAAATTGGTACCCACGGAAGCATGTCCAAACAACTCCCAAGGCTCTGAAACTTGCTCCTAAACAATTTCTGGGGGACACTTATGGCCTCTCACACAATTTTCACTCTCCCATTCACTTATATGGGAAACTTCAAATGGCCATAACTCCGGAACTGTAGGTTGTAGAGAATCAAGGCTGGTACCGTTGGACTTGGAGTACACACAAATGGGGGGGTAAGATGAGGTCCCATGTCTTTATCTTGCTCCCCTGAGGATCAGTCAAAACTGATCTTTGTCAAAACCCCCTAACCTAACCTAACCTAACCTAGCCTTACCTAACCGAACCCAGGACTAGTATGTGGGACAGAGATGTTGGAGATGACCCTGTTTCAGGATGTGACCAAAAAAAGTCCCAAACCTAACCCTAACCCTAGCACTTTGAGTTTTACATGTGTCTACCTGAGGAAGACCCATTAGGGTCAGAATGTCGTTGGCACACGCTTTGATTTCATTATTTAATTAATTTAAAAACACTTCTTCCTACTTTTAGGAAGCTCTTTTTGTTTTAATTGATTTTTTATTTTTATTTGATATTAAAACCAATTTCTTCCCCTTTTGGGAAGACACTTTTAGTTCATTTTTTTCAAAAAATAAAAAACAAAAAAATAAAAATAAAAATAAACAAAAACAACAACAAAAAAAATAGATACAACATGTTCTGGGGTCAGGCTCTGGGTCTCTGTAAAGCGCTTTGAGACAATTTTGATTGTGGAAGGCGCTATATAAATAAAATTGAATTGAATTGAATTGAAATTGAATGTTTGATGACGGGTGGAGGGTGGTACGCTACGGCAGGAGGGCCCAGTGTACTTGCCAACTCCAACCCCAAGATGACTGGTGGTATGGAGATGTCCATGGGCGGAAGGACCGTGCATCTCCCTTCTCCTTCCGGAGAAGGAATCAGGTCCCCAAACTTAACCCAGAGTAAAAGGAGCATGCACCTACTGCTCTCCTTCATTGGGGAGCAGACTCGGACTCAAAACTTAACCCCTAACCCACCTACAGACCCGTCTTCTGACACAACCCACCGTGTTTATCATCAAAATGAAGAGAAGCAAAAGAGGATGGAGAGCACAACCAAGCATAACCAAGAAAATATGTAAGATGTCTTCAGACAGCAAAAAGCGTGGCGTTTACACCTCATTTTATGGAGGCTGAAGAATCACCAGCCAGTCTGCACTCAGATATGCCTACCCTTTCCACCCCAGGTCAGCGTGGAAGAGAGCCCAGCACTGACAGAGTCTCAGCCTGGTCTGTAGCAGTTAATGGGCCAGAAACTGACAGCTCCATATCTACCCCCCTCCAAGAGCCTATAAGCCAAAATAAAGAGATAAGCCAAAGTAAATAATCCTTCCTCACACCTAAAAAATACATTTTAGGTGGAATTCACCTTTAAAACCTTTTTTGTTTCATGTTAAAACTAAATTTCATTTGAAAAGACGTTCGTTAAAAAAATTATTCTGATCGGTATAAATAGGAGCACAGGGAGTGTTCCTTCATTTCTGCTTTGAGGAACACATCTCTCAGGCCATTAGCAGAGCACTTTTGTTTTAACGTGTGCCTACCTGAGGAAAACCCACAAGGGTCGAAATGTCGGATTAGCACAACAGTACCCCCACGACCATGTACCATGATACCATTGTCTATGTTTTGAACATGATCAGGAATCTAGAGAAAAGAACCCCAAACCTAACCCTAACTGCCATACTGTAAATCAGGGCTACATTATCTTAGCCAAAAATGCTTTCAGCAGCCAAGTTACTAGACGAGCTAATGGGCCGAGATAGAAACTTTGCCCCTGACGAGAAGCAATCAAACATGCAACGCTTCCGCCAACAACAAAGGGTCCAATTGAGTGTAGGACCATCGGGGTGGAAGGAGAGTGCAATTCCCGTCCCCTACGGGAAATTCAGCACCCCTCACCTAACCCTCAAAGTCCAGATATTGAAAAACCTCCAGACATACCTTCAGGAGGAGGACACACAGATGCAGGAAGCAGACAGAGAATGTCAGAAACTGTCCAAACAAGAGGATCTGAAGGAGATGGGAGACATCTCTTCAGGGATGAGCAGCTCCTTCATGCAGCTATATCTAAAAGAGAAGGACACTTTTAGTTAAGGACAGTGCATCTCCCTTCTCCTTCGGGAGAAGGAATTAGGTCACCTACCCTAGCCTTCAACTCCCAAGGCTCTGAAACTTGCTCCTAAACAATTTCTGGGGGACACTTATGGCCTCTCACACAATTTTCACTCTCCCATTCACTTATATGGGAAACTTCAAATGGCCATAACTCCGGAACTGTAGGTTGTAGAGAATCAAGGCTGGTACCGTTGGACTTGGAGTACACACAAATCAAATGGGGGGGTAAGATGAGGTCCCATGTCTTTATCTTGCTCCCCTGAGGATCAGTCAAAACTGATCTTTGTCAAAACCCCCTAACCTAACCTAACCTAGCCTTACCTAACCGAACCCAGGACTAGTATGTGGGACAGAGATGTTGGAGATGACCCTGTTTCAGGATGTGACCAAAAAAAGTCCCAAACCTAACCCTAACCCTAGCACTTTGAGTTTTACATGTGTCTACCTGAGGAAGACCCATTAGGGTCAGAATGTCGTTGGCACACGCTTTGATTTCATTATTTAATTAATTTAAAAACACTTCTTCCTACTTTTAGGAAGCTCTTTTTGTTTTAATTGATTTTTTTATTTTTATTTGATATTAAAACCAATTTCTTCCCCTTTTGGGAAGACACTTTTAGTTCATTTTTTTCAAAAAATAAAAAACAAAAAAATAAAAATAAAAATAAACAAAAACAACAACAAAAAAAATAGATACAACATGTTCTGGGGTCAGGCTCTGGGTCTCTGTAAAGCGCTTTGAGACAATTTTGATTGTGGAAGGCGCTATATAAATAAAATTGAATTGAATTGAATTGAAATTGAATGTTTGATGACGGGTGGAGGGTGGTACGCTACGGCAGGAGGGCCCAGTGTACTTGCCAACTCCAACCCCAAGATGACTGGTGGTATGGAGATGTCCATGGGCGGAAGGACCGTGCATCTCCCTTCTCCTTCCGGAGAAGGAATCAGGTCCCCAAACTTAACCCAGAGTAAAAGGAGCATGCACCTACTGCTCTCCTTCATTGGGGAGCAGACTCGGACTCAAAACTTAACCCCTAACCCACCTACAGACCCGTCTTCTGACACAACCCACCGTGTTTATCATCAAAATGAAGAGAAGCAAAAAGAGGATGGAGAGCACAACCAAGCATAACCAAGAAAATATGTAAGATGTCTTCAGACAGCAAAAACGTGGCGTTTACACCTCATTTTATGGAGGCTGAAGAATCACCAGCCAGTCTGCACTCAGATATGCCTACCCTTTCCACCCCAGGTCAGCGTGGAAGAGAGCCCAGCACTGACAGAGTCTCAGCCTGGTCTGTAGCAGTTAATGGGCCAGAAACTGACAGCTCCATATCTACCCCCCCTCCAAGAGCCTATAAGCCAAAATAAAGAGATAAGCCAAAGTAAATAATCCCTCCTCACACCTAAAAAATACATTTTTAGGTGGAATTCACCTTTAAAACCTTTTTGTTTCATGTTAAAACTAAATTTCATTTGAAAAGACGTTCGTTAAAAAAAATTATTCTGATCGGTATAAATAGGAGCACAGGGGAGTGTTCCTTCATTTCTGCTTTGAGGGAACACATCTCTCCAGGCCATTAGCAGAGCACTTTTGTTTTAACGTGTGCCTACCTGAGGAAAACCCACAAGGGTCGAAATGTCGGATTAGCACAACAGTACCCCCACGACCATGTACCATGATACCATTGTCTATGTTTTGAACATGATCAGGAATCTAGAGAAAAGAACCCCAAACCTAACCCTAACTGCCATACTGTAAATCAGGGCTACGTTATCTTAGCCAAAAATGCTTTCAGCAGCCAAGTTACTAGACGAGCTAATGGGCCGAGATAGAAACTTTGCCCCTGACGAGAAGCAATCAAACATGCAACGCTTCCGCCAACAACAAAGGGTCCAATTGAGTGTGGGACCATCGGGGTGGAAGGAGAGTGCAATTCCCCGTCCCCTACGGGAAATTCAGCACCCCTCACCTAACCCTCAAAGTCCAGATATTGAAAAACCTCCAGACATACCTTCAGGAGGAGGACACACAGATGCAGGAAGCAGACAGAGAATGTCAGAAACTGTCCAAACAAGAGGATCTGAAGGAGATGGGAGACATCTCTTCAGGGATGAGCAGCTCCTTCATGCAGCTATATCTAAAAGAGAAGGACACTTTTAGTTAAGGACAGTGCATCTCCCTTCTCCTTCGGGAGAAGGAATTAGGTCACCTACCCTAGCCTTCTACTGAGACTACCTTTGGATCTGTCTCTGAAGACTCAACAGGTGTCAGTAACAAGCCAGAAAGGGTTGAGAAGAACGAGTAAGCAGAACCAGATCTCTACCAGGAAGGTTGTCTATTTCAGAAACGTGTAGAATTGACCAATGTTCCTAACCACCTAACCCCTAACCCTAACCCTAGTGGGGATTGAAGCCAAGTCGGCAGAAAAAGAACTAAGAAGCTAAGTAGGCTGATACAGAAGAAACAAAAGAAAAGAAGCCAAGCAGGCTGAAATGAAGAAACATAAGTTCAAATAAGGAAAGAAGAAAAGCCAAGTGGGCATAGAAGAAATACAAGTCCAAGTATGGAAATATAAAGACCAAGTACGGTAGAAATATAGGCTTAGGTATTAGAATAGGGTTAGGGTAATAGGAAGGGAAGGGAATTAGAAATTAGAATTGGAAAAAAAAGACAAAGATTTTTGCAACTAATTTTTAGGGGTGGAGCTTAGGGATATATATTCAATTTCAATTCAATTCAATTTTATTTATATAGCGCCTTCCACAATCAAAATTGTCTCAAAGCGCTAAGGGCAAGTCAGCCAGAACGGTGGGTGCCACAGTAGACAGCAGAAGAGAAAGGTGCCTGGGCCTGAGGAAGACCAAGTCAGGTCGAAACATTGCCCACAGAGCACCTATAACTAAAAAGAAGAAAAAGAAGACAATGATGGCAACTATAAGCCAGGGAGAAACCAAATAAGGAAAGAAGAAAAAGAAGACAAAGGGCAAATAAGCCAAAGAAATAAAACCAAACAAGAAAGACACTAAGGGCAAATAAGCCAAACAGAAAAACCAAACAAGGACACTCCCAGAGGAGGATGTTCAGGCGGTCGAACCACAAGATGACTTGCGTCCACTTGAGAGGTCCCAGTCCATGTACCTCCCAGGAAACTCCTCCAAGCTATTGCTTCCAACAGAGAAGAAGCTCAAGGATCCATACCAAGAGTACAGCCAAGTGCAAAGAGAAAAAGATTCATATCAGAACTTACAATGCTTTCAGGCTGAACTTTAATGCAGTGAAACAAGAACTGGAGGCAAAGAAGGCATAGGAGAAGACAAGGAAAGAGAAATATGTTCAAAGCCAAAAAAAAAAAACTCTAAAGAGCAAAAAAAAGACAGAAAACCATAAAAAGACAAAAAACTCTAAAAAAAAAAAAAGTCAAAAACATTTTTTTAAATACCAAAAAAAAAAAAAAAAAACCTACACATGGACTCTGCCTTGATGTGATATGGAGGCTTGTGTGTCTCAGTGATCATAGGGACTATCCAGCTAGGTTCTGGTGACCACAGTTTACTCCTGCTCAGCCAGGCAGGAGTAAGCTGTGCTTGCCAGAGCCAAAGTGGAGAACCCATATGATCACTGAGACCAGACTAAAGAGTCCTCAACTTGTGTGGGTTAGGGTTAGAAGAGGGTAGGGTTAGGGGATTAGGGGGATAGGGGTCTTAACCACTATCAGTCATTGACTGATCCTCAGGGGAGGGACATATAGACCATGAGTTACTCCCCCAGGTGTGGCCCTTCTGAATCCAGAATGACACTAAACCATGCAAGTTTATCATTACAACTGATATCATGAAGGAGCTCCACTCAGACTGTGGTCTAAGCAACCGTGTTCGCATGATGAACCATTTATGTGAAAGGGGTTTTGTGGTAATTATTTTTTTATTCTCAGTGACAGCACTGAGGAGGCACTGGCTTACAGTTAAAAAATGTCCAGCGTTCTTGCCAGCTCCAACCCCAATACTGGTGGTGCGGACAGTTCCTTGGGTGCAAGGACCTTGCATCTCCCTTCTCCTTTGGGAGAAGGAATGAGGTCCACTACCCTCACCCCAAGCGACTTCCCACAACAGCACAAAGACAAGCCGCTGAAGAAAAGGAAACACCATCCGACCATCTACCACAGTGGTCAAAACACTAACCACTGAGGTTAGAAAGCACCACCCATCCACTTCCAACACTGGCCAAAGGAGAAACCACTGGGGCTGAGGAAACACCACCCGTCCATCTCCCACACTGGCCCAAAGGCAAAGGAAGGGTTAGGCCAGCTTGGGTCAGCTGTAATGTGTGGACATCCTTAGCCAGCCAACTAAGAGGTGTCCCACAGGCACACCTGGCCTAACCCCCCGTAAGCCTCCTGCCTAACCTTCAGATTTATTTAAGGGTGTTTCTTCCTCATCGGAAACTCAAAAAAGTGGTTAGGTGAAGGAAAAGGAGAACCTGGGTCAGGATGACAAAAAACCTCCACATGGACTCTGTTTTGATGTGGCGTGGAGGCTTGTGTGTCTCAGTGATCATAGGGACTATCCAGCTAGGCTCTGGCAAGCACAGCTTACTCCTGCCTGGCTGAGCAGGAGTAAACTGTGGTCACCAGAGCCTAGCTGGATAGTCCCTATGATCACTAAGACCAAAGAGTACTCAAGTTGTATGGGTTAGGGTTAGAAGAGGGTAGGATTAGGGGGAAAGGGTTTTTGAATGGGAGTTCTATGTAAATTGGCCTCTTCCAAAACTTTGAGTCAAGTTTCCATCTACTAACATTGAGCCTGAACTTGGAACTTGGAACGGTTTTCTTGAAAGATTGGAACGGCCATTAGGTGACAGTGGTACTCTACCATTCCAACATCCAAGCGTACATTCCAAGTTCCAGGTCTCCATTTAAGGTTTTTGGCGCTTCCAAGTTTTAATGTATACAACACTAAAATAACACTTATAAACTCTATTCTTAATTAAAGGTATAAAGTCACATTTTATCATTTTTAATGTTATCTTAAACCTAAATCACATACCATATGTATAACAGTCAGCCAATGGTCAAAAAGGGTATTTTTGACCCAATTTTTTGCAAGATATTGACAAAAACTCTTTTTTTCTGGGAACACACAATACATACAGAAGACTTAATAAGATGTTTTGTATGAGGTCCAAAAACCAGCAATAGAAAGGTTAGCCTAATTGGAAGAATTGACAATGCAGTTGGAAAAGCCTATAACTCTTCTCCAGTGTGCTAAAATCTGAAGCTTTTCCAATACCAAAAGCTGGAAAATTGAGCTACGGGTCTGATTTTCACATATGTTATACTGCTCCCTCTGAGGTTTCAGGAACTGTGACTCCCACACCTCTAGCTCTTACCATTTTTGCATTATGTCCTCCTTAGTTCAGAGGTCAAAGAGTCACAATGACATTTCCACAGTCTTTTTGGCTCCCATTTAGCCATGCAGTTGGCTAGAGACCTGCAACCACTTCTGGCCTAAAGCCAGCAACCCCCCGATAGCTGCTCGCAAGTTTTGTTCATCTGGTCCTGCGGGAAGGGTCTCAAATGGGACTAAATTTCACAAGGACGCTATGGCATAAATAGATGCAAATCCAAAGTCCATAGATAGACAGTGGAAATGCCATAGGAAACTTTTTGCCTTCCATCAGCTCCTTGACTACATATATGAGAAGGCTAATGGCACTCCTACCATCTACACTTCCGGGCCTTTCAGGCAGACCATATCCTGTGGCTCTATCTCCTTTTGTTTAAAAGTTGGGTCAGGAGTGGCCACACCCACGTGGGCCTGACATGTGTGGTAGAACTCTTTGAGAGCTTTCTGACGGTGTCTTTGACTCATCGGTCGGTGCTTCCCTCACTGAGATATAGCCCTTAACAAGGTGAAAATCCTCGACAGGAAGGGGATGGAGCTTTGGTTCAAAGGCTACGTGGTGCTGCTCAAAGAGACCTTTCCGTAGATGCCTGGCTTGTGGCTCTCTGACCTAGTATGGCCAAGTTGGTGTGTTTCACCTACTCAAGCAGGATGGCCTGAAAGGCCTCAAATCCCACAGGCCTGGCTGCAGTGAAAAATCCATCACCTCCCGGAATATGGAGACACAGGCCTAGTTTTGACATATGTTACAGAGCCACATGAGCGCATTCAGGAGAGGTTTCCCCCATGTTCCTAGCCCTTAACTTTCCAAAGTCCAGAGGTCAAAAGGTCCCTGTGGAACACTTTGCACAGTATATTCAATTCAATTTTATTTATATAGCGCCTTCCACAATCAAAATTGTCTCAAAGCGCTTTACAGAGACCCAGAGCCTGACCCCAGAGCAAGCACTTAAGGCGACAGTGGCAAGGAAAACTCCCTTTTAACAGGAAGAAACCTTGAGCAGAACCTGGCTCAGATGGGGGACCCTCCTGCCGATGGCCGGGCTGGGTGAAAGGAGGAAAAGGAGGAAGATAGGACAGCTAGGAATGGAGGAGAGGGGGAGAAAGACATGCAGCATAATACAGACAATGTGTCAGTATTTACATTACAGTTAGTGGACAGTTATTGGATAATGTGTGCTCAGCAGATTAGAATTATGAAACAGAGCACGGAGGCAAAAAGCTGTCATGACTGGTAATTATTTACATTACAGTCTGCAAAGAATATTAATCAAATATTTATCTGTAGCAGAACGGAACATTAAACATGTTAGAAATCGATCATTGTAAACAATAAACAGCAGCAGGTGGGTGGAGCCAGGACCATAGGACATGCAGCTCCGGAGCCAGAGACACCTGCAGAAGGGTACAGAGAAAGAGAGACCAGAGAGAAACAAACACAGGACTACGGGACAGAGAGGACACAGAGTTAATGACATGTAATAAAGGCTAATAAATTTGAGAGTGGGTCTGAGGAGAGAAAGAGAAAGAAGAAGAAGTGCACAGTAAATCATGGGATGTCCCCCAGCCTAGGCCTATAGCAGCATAACTAGGGGATGATTCAGTTGCCTGAGCCAGCCCTACTAAGGGCTATATCCTTAACTGTAACAGTGTCTATAGAGATAATTGTGACTAACTATAAGTTTAAATAACTAGGACTGTAACTACAACTAATTATAAGCTTTATCAAACAAGAAGCTTTTAAGCTTTGTTTTAAAATTAGAGAGGGTGTCTGCTTCCCGAACCCAAACTGGCAGTTGGTTCCACAGGAGAGGGGCCTGATAGCTAAAGGCTCGGCCTCCCATTCTACTTTTAGAGATTTTGGGAACCATAAGCAAACCTGCATTCTGGGAACGAAGCAATCTCTTAGGATGATATGGTACTATCAGCTCTTTGAGATATGAAGGAGCCTGGCCATTGAGGGCCTTATATGTAAGGAGAAGGATTTTAAAATCAATTCTGGATTTTACAGGAAGCCAATGAAGAGAAGTTAGTACAGGAGTAATGTGATCTCTCTTGCTAATTCCAGTCAGTACTCTCGCTGCAGCATTTTGGATCAGCTGGATGCTTTTTAGAGAGTTAACTGGACATCCTGATAATAGGGAATTACAGTAGTCCAGCCTAGAAGTAACAAAAGCATGGACTAATTTTTCAGCATCACTCTGCGACAGAATGTTCCTAATCTTACTGATATTGCGCAGGTGAAAGAAGGCGGTCCTATAGACTTGTTTTATATGTGAGTTAAAGGACAGATCCTGATCAAAAATAACTCCAAGGTTCCTCACAGTCGTACTGGAGGCTAAATTAATGCCATCCAGAGTAACTATATGATTAGATAAACTGTTTCTGAGGTGTTTGGGACCAAACAAAATAACCTCAGTTAGTATATCTGGGGCCTATTCAGCCATACAGTGAGAAAGAGACCTGTAGCCTTTTTGGTGTGACTCCTGGCATCCCTCTGATGGAGTGTGTTGATTTTGGTCCCGCTGGCCCCATGGGAAGGGCCTCAAAAGGGGCCCAAAAAGCAGAGGGGTCATCTGCTTTCTGTAGATGAGATTATGGAAGCACACAGTAGATGAAAAACCTTTCATTATAAGTTTGGATGTATTTTTGTGTACCTCACCATGTTTCTGCTTTGCCCTTAGAAATCTCCTGCTGGTGAGCTGATCCTGCTGCATCTGTGCCACACCACTGTGAGCCAACAACTGCCTGCTACAAAACTTCACCTTCCTCTGTCTCTTTTGGCTGTGTCTCCTTCTCCAGCTTCTGAGCAACCTCTGCTGTTCACCATTTGCACTGTGTTGGACAAAAAACCTCATTGTTTGCTGAATCCCATCTCCCAGTGTTCTCTGTGCTAGCATTGGGGTTCTAACCTAGCCTCTTGTATGAGAAAAATGGAAAAAGAAGTTGGCTTCTTGGGAAGAATTGATCAGACGTGTAAAAAGCTGTGTCTTTTATGAGATCTGCTGAAATCAGCACCTACTCAGAGACTGAAAAATAAATTATACTGCTGCCTCTGAGCTTTGAGGAACTGTGACTTTCTAGCTTTTGCTGGTTGTGAATTATGACTTTCCTAAGTCCATAGGTGAAATGATCACATTGGACTTTCCACACACTCTTTTTTGCTCCTGTTTAGCCATACAATGGGCTGGAGATATGCAACTACTTCTGGCTGAAAGCTGGCAATCTGCCAATAGCTGATGTAAATTTTTGTCCTCCTGGAAGGCTCTCAAATTGGCCCTAAATATAATGGGAGGAACACCATAAATAGATGAAAATTTTAAAACCTTGGATCAACTTGACTCCCTTCCAAATCAATCTGCATCAACAACAACTTCATATTTCATAGTCATTAAGTTGTGGTAAAAATAAAAACATAACTTCCAGATATCACATTGCTGTAAATAGATTAAAAGTTAGAGGATTAAAACTGTTTCTGTGTAACAGGAAGTAGGAAAAAAAAATTCAATATATATTCCATATTGTGCTTCCACATTTCAACATATAATGCTTGCACATAGATTAGAACTTGGACTTCCAGGTCAACAGGAAGTAGACCTCCAGGTCAACAGAGCAGCATGAACATGGTGAGTAATGATGAGGTCTGTTCATTGATTTTTCTTGTACAAAATGTGTACAAACTTGTTTGTGTTTGCCTTATTTCACTGTCTAACATCACAATGTCATGTCTATCAGTGTCTGTATGCACATTTGAACTTTTTAAAACACAAAATTAATTGCACTGTGTGTAGTACATGAAAACATTAAGATATAGATAAATATGTGGAATATTTCCAAAATTCAATCTATTTCAGTTGATAAAGAGATTAAAATTTGGAATATGAAGTTAATTATCCACCTAAATACAAAAGACATACTTTTAAAGCTAACTCATCATCACTAGTAGTATATTTCTACCCTTGCCACTGAGCCTGGATTTTGCAGTCGTCAATAACCCAGTAAATTCCAAAACAGATGATAAGTTAAGCTCCTCACCAGCAAGACAGTGAAACGTGAAAAGAACAAGAAGCACAGCAAGTGAACTGCTTGTTACAAACTGTCTATCCTTTTCATTGATTCCTAAAGACTCTCAGTCTGCTGATGGTTGGAAGGAACAGATAGATTGACCCGAATGAATTTTATAGAGCTGTGCGAGACCGATGATCTGACCACGGCTTTGGTGCTGGACCCGCTGGGTTTCAACACCCACAAAATGAACATCACTCCTTTACCAGAGATCCAGTGTTGGAATATTCTCAAAGAGACCCTGCTGAGCTTTCAGCGTACGCACGACTTCAGCGCAACATTTGAGGCACAGTAGAAAAACTGGCTGGTGACTGTTTTAACGATCCGGGAAGCCATCGTCAGAACCTGCTGAGGCACTGACATATTCTACAGAGACCAATGAAGCAAAGGTGACCTCGACAAGACACTGGTTTTCATGACTATGTATCAAGGTCCTGGTGGGCTGCATAGCAGAGGTTAGTGCCTCTGATCAAGCTATGGTGAAGGCTGGAGTCAATGACTTCAGCATGATGTATTCCTTACGCAAACACTGCGACCAGCTCTGGCTTGTGCCTGCAAGTTTTATTAACCATGACTGCCATCCAAACTGCAAGTTCCTTGCAACTGAGATGAATACTGCCTACGTTGAAGTGATTCGACCTATTTCACCCAGTGAGGAGATCACATGTTTCTATGGCGCCAGCTTTTTTCGGGAGAGAAATGAAATGTGTGAATGCCACACCTGAGAGAGGAATGGAGAGGGTCACTTTGGACAAATAGGGAGGCAGCCTGACTCTGAAGACACACGGAATCCTGTGGGTCCAAAGTACCAACAAAGGGAGAGATACAAGCAGATTGTAATGGTTTGATGACAGCAGTTTTAAGTGCAGATGGAACGAGGCCAGAGTGAAGGGAGTGGTTTATTGTTTTTGTAATAAGGGGACTTACGGCGGAGAGGTTTGATTTTATCAGGGTTGTAGGGAAGGGGTCAAGGGCATGGTTTCATTTTCCTGATGATGACCTCAACTTCACATTGTGAAACCTCCGAAAAGCAGTGGAGAGAGTGGGAGAGCCCAAGCCGCGGGCTGGCTGGCAGGGCAGGTGGAGACAAAGAATTAGACGGATGGAAGTGAATGGCTGATGGCCCAAGCCACGGGCTGGCTGGCAGGGCAGGTTGAGGCTGAGAGTCAGAGAGATGCGAGCGAATGGTGTCAATCTTGTCTTTGAAGAAATTAAGAAATTTATCACACTGCTCCTCTGTGTGTTCCGTATGAGTTTCAGACTGGGGTTTAAGGAGATGGTTTATTGTGGAAAACAGCTGTTTGTTAGTCCACTGATTCACTGGCTGATGAAAGATTTACAGAGGTGGTGAGAAGCTGGAGATCTGAGGCCATGTTGTCCAGGTTTATTTTCTTGAGGTTCCAAAACTGTATTTGGCGTTTTGGCTTGCAGTGAGGAGACAGAAATGGCAGTTCCAGGGAGATGATGAGACGATGTGAAACAAAGTGTTGAGAGAAGTTCATGCATCTCAGAGATGAAAACTGTGTTTGGTTTGGGTGGATGGTAGATGAGTAATAATGTCATTGGAAATGGGGGTTTACATTTGAGAGCCAGGCATTCAAATGAGGAGGGTTCAGGTAGAGCCAGAAGAGACAGCTTCATCTCATTTCGGTGTATTATCACCAGACCACCACCACGGCCAGTGCTACGTGCCTTCTGCAGGTAACTGTATCCTGGAGGACAGGCCTCATTAATGGCAGAGTACACCTCAGGCTGGTGCCAGGATTCAGTCAGACACATGAAGTCAAGCCCTTTGTCCAGAATGTGGTCATGTATAAGGGATGCTTTATTTGTCAGTGACTGTACATTAAATAGTTCTGCTTTGATATTAGATGGAGTAATGATGAGTTTCTGTAGGGGTCGAAGTACATTGAGATTTACTCCCCGCCCCTGGCCGACTTGCGGTCTCACGATGATTCCAGCACAAATACCTGCAATAGTGGCGAGTTTCTGATGACTTGTCAGATGTGCGACGGAGCGCTCGACAGTCCAGAAGGAAGGGATGGAGTCGGAGTTATCAGGCAGGGAGTAAACAAACTTTTGCCGGGAACTTCTCTGAAGGTAGCGGGGTCTGCGCATAATTCCCAGCTGTTTTATTGTCGAAATGCAGGCTGGAGTGGAGAAGTTGTTTTATATCAGCAGTTGTGAAGTGGAATATGTCAGCGACATCCCAATGGTGGACAGTGTTAGCCAGATGCTAACAGTCAAAGTGGTCCACAACATAGCAACACCGGGAGAGCGAGGTTGTGAGGAATGTTAAATCACAGCACAAACATAACTGGCATACACTGCCGGGTTTGCTGTATGGACGTACCTTATCACGCCAAAGCAGACGATAGTCTACACCGGAGCAGACTTTATGTGGTTACAACGAGAGACCCACACCGTGACAAGCGATGACCAGGCAGGAGATACAGTCCAGAGCTGAAGCAGTCCAAAACCACCAGAACCAGGTAGAAAAGCCAGCAAAAAAGTAGAATATTACAGCCTTTGCCGGAGGGAGAAGCGGCAGCCAGGCGCGCCAGTGTCCTCTCTCTCCAGACCCTCTGAACTGGAGGTTCAGACCTGTTCAGACTGAATGCACATATAGTCATAGACATAATGATTTTACTCCGGTGGAATGTATGGAATATTTGTATTGGACAAATCTAAATCATAAAATGCACGTCATTAGAGGAAAAGTCTGATAATCACAAAAGGTATTGCACAATGAAGAGAAGTTAGTACAGGAGAAATATGATCTCTCTTGCTAATTCCAGTCAGTACTCTGGCTGCAGCATTTTGGATCAGCTGGAGGCTTTTTACAGAGTTAACTGGACATCCTGATCATAGGGAATTACAGTAGTCCAGCCTAAAAGTAACAAATGCATGGACTAGTTTTTCAGCATCACTCTGAGACAGAATGTTCCTGATCTTACTGATATTGCTCAGGTTTGTGGTATTTTTCTGAGGAACAAAAGTATGATACAGTGAAGGTTTTGATTTTGAGCTCTTGTCTGGCTGGGGGTCATTCTCAGCTAAAGAATTTAAAAAGTACAAGAATTTTTCTGTTGTGTTCTTTTTCCTTATCACTACATGAAATTACTATGTTCCCCTCATTTGCCCCCAACTATCTGCTGTCCCTGCTCACATTACATCTATGCAGGGAGACAGAACTGTGGCCTGACCTACAAAGCTGACATAGCAAAGTGAAGACAAATACTGTAATGCCACTGTGTTTAACAATACATTTTCTTATTCTCCAGTTACTAACTTCTGAGCTATTAAAATATATAGTATAAAATGAATGCTGGAGGAATAGGCTGCTTCACTTCTTCTGGCATCTACAAGGCAATGTGGCATCATTGTGGCTCTTACAGAATTTGGCAGACACTGAACCCCCATCCATATATCCATACATCCATGTACCAGGCAGAAAGTGCTGCATAATATATCTATATTGCGCACCACTTTCTGCCTGCTACATGGATGTTTGACACTTTGAGGAAGAGCCCGTCCCTGTGTGAACATAAGCTAGAGGTTCTGTCCCCACTCTAGCTCTTATCTCCTCCATGGTACCTGCAGCTTGATTTTGGGAATCTCTGTCTACACAGTAATTCACCCAAGTAAATTTACATTCATGTTATGTTATTTAGGTGACTTTATATAAGCTTACAAACTACTAACTCAGTGAGCTCATGTAATGGACCTTAAGATCCTTACCAGGGGATACAATAACCCCTTTCAATTCAAAGATGAATCAGCAAATAAAAAACACTATAAAATTTGTTACCATATATTTTGTGTTGCTGCTGCATACTAACCATCAACAGCAATGTAACATGGGAAATTAGCAACTAAAATCTAATACAGAACACCAACATGTGTTGAAAAATGTTACAGATAAAATAAAAAAAAAAAAAAAAAATCAAGTACAGTTTTGAGGTACTTGTTCAAATAATTTCAGCAGAGAAAAAATTCAGCCCAGCCCCATTATTATTATTTTTTTTCCTGAAGTCAATTTTTTTATGTATTTACTTGTAACTGAATATATTTATCTCTCACCCAGTTGTCAAGTGGGAACCCTGTATATGAGAACTTCTACAGACAGATGGATCCAGGGAACACAGGGAGAGTAGGACCAACAGAAGCTGCCTTGTTCTTAAAAAAGTCTGGACTTTGACAACTGTCTTGGTTTTCAAAGCCTTGGAGTGGAACCAATGGTAAGAATGAATGCACTTTGTTTGTTTGTTTGTTGCACTGGGGTCTTGTTTGAGGTGTTTATTTTAAGTTTGAAAAAACGTGCTAATCACTATGCTAATCGCTAGCAAGAAGCTAGTTAGGCCTTTATGGCTAATTTACTTTACTGCGAAGCCTCATTGTGTGTACTGGTGTTAACTGTAGTGTGTAACTGTCAAATGTGTATGTAATAATAATCATATTGTAACATGTTGTTCATTTTATTATTATAACTAAAGAACAGTAGGTAGCAGGCAGCAGGTCTCCATTAAATAAAAGAAGAAGAAAACAATGATAACAACAAGCCTCTGGACACGAGAAAACGGTCCTTTTTTGTTTCTGCCTCTTCGTGATTTTGTATTTTGTTACGCTAAGTAGAGAAAGAAAATTGAAGTCATTTTTAAATTTCGAGGACTCCGTTCAGACCCACAAAAAAGTAAACTGCGTTTTTTTTTTTTTTTGTATTTTCTAACGAAAATCAAATAAGCACTCTTTTTTAATTTTTTAGCGTTTGAAGGAAAATTCAAATAACAAGATACACAGACCAAATTGGGTAACTTAAAAAAAAACGAAAAAGGTTTAACTTAAAAACCAAATTGGAAAAAGGGAAGGGGGCGGAGCTGTAGGGCTATATAAGCCGGTCAGCTCTTTCATTCAGCATTTTCAATTCAGTGGGGGATGAAGAAGGTGCTAGGGCCTGCCCGAAAGAACCAACAGAACTAACAAACAAAAACAAAAACAAAAAAAAATCTAAATTAAAAACAATCCCTAAGCTAAAAAAACAAAGACTAAGTTAAGAAATAAAATGGCAAAACAAGCCAAACTAATACAAAAATAAACAAAGAACTGAAGCTAAGTAGGCCAATTTTTTTAACCCAAGCTGACTAAGTTAAATATCATCTAAGCTAAGCTAAGCTATTTAAAGGCTAATTTTTTGCAAAAGGGACAACTCCAGGGTGGTGGTAGTGACCAGGGGATGGACCGTGCACCTCCCTTCCTCATTACAGGAGGGGTTTCTAACCTTACCCCTAACCCTAATTCCCTAACCCCAGGGCACCTGCCAATAACCACCTAAGGGTCCTGGTGGTCACCTATGTCACCTTCAGTCCAGATGGCACAGAGCTGTTTGTTGACATGGCTGGGGAACTGGTGTATCTGTTTGACTTGACATTTAAACAGAGGCCATACACCTTCTTGCTCCCAAAAAAGTGCCAGTCATCAACAGGAGAAGTGCAGAACAGATAGACAACCCATGGCGTCTCCAATGGAATTCACTTGCCAACTAGCCATATTCGCTTTGCCAGAAGCAAGACACACTCTAGTTCTGCTGAGCTTCCTCCTCACTTGGAGAAGATAAAGCAACAAGCTAATGATGCATTTGCACAGCAGCAGTGCACACAGGCCATCCAGTTGTACAGTTTAGGCATTCATCAGGCCAGCTGCAATGCCATGTTGTATGGGAACCGGGCTGCAGCATACATGAAACACAAGTGGGATGGAAACCATTATGATGCCCTCAGGGACTGCCTGAAGGCTCTGACTTTGAACCCTGGCCACCTGAAAGCACATTTCAGACTGGCACGGTGTCTATTTGAGCTGAAGTACATGGCTGAGGCTCTGGAGTGTTTGGATGATTTCAAAGGAAAGTTTCTAGAGCAGGTGCACAGTAGTGCCTGTGATGCCTTAGATAAGGATATCAAGGCCACTCTCTTCTCTAAGACAGAATCAGCTATAGAAAAAAATACTGATGGCAAGTAAAAGCCAGGGATAGCGCAAACAAACGAGAACAAAGAAGAAAACAAATGGTAAACAAACCAGAACTAAAGACAAACAAATCTACATAATTTTCCTGCTAAGAAGCTACTTGTGGCTAATTTTTTGACCAACCAAAGCAATTCTGCCTAACTAAAACCAAAACTATGGGAAATTGGACTAAGCTAAGCTAACTAGAAACTAAGTATGGCTAATGTTTTAAACAGGGGGCCACATAGGGGGTGGTGGCTGGGACCAAGGTTGAAGGACCGTGCACCTTCTGTCTCCTTAGGGGGACAGGTTCAGATCCCTAACCCTAACACGGTTGACTTTTTATAACTTCTGTCTGTGTAAACTGATAAAACGTGATGTTTTTGTTTTGGGCCTTCCATCCACAGATCATGCTGCTAGTCATTTAATCAGCACTTGAGTTTGATATGACCAATCATTGTAAACTTCTAAAACAACTTCTTTGTTTTTTACACTGCCAAGCTCTGCCAGCCCTCACAGCGCTGCCTACGTACTGTGGACAACTCCAGGGAGGCAGTATTGACCCAGGGATGGACCTAACCCCTAACCCTTAAATCTGGTAAAAATTGAGCTGGTGAACAACTGTGTTAAAAAAAGGAAATTATTATGAGACACTTTGAGTTCATCTTTTTCAAAATCAAAAAAAAATAATAATAATCTACATACTCGGCAGCTCCAACCCCACAAATGTCAGGTTTCACCCTGGGAGCCAGGGCGGTCTTATTGTTATTTAGTGTTTCCTGTTTTATTTTGGTAATGCTTGAGTTTCCTATTGTTCACGGTTCTTCCTCTCGTTTCAGGTGTCTTGACTTCCCTCTCCTCATGTGTGCCTCCCACCTCCTGATTACCCTTCCTCCCTTAATGTGTTTCACCTGTGTGTAATTGTCTCCCCGCCTCCTGACGTATTTAGTCCCCGTCCTCCCTGCACTCCTTGCCAGATTGTCTTGTGTGTTCCTAGTGTTTCTACCAAGCTTTCCAGCGTTCCTTGTTGTGCTTGTAATACCGATTGTTTGCCTGGATTCCTTCTCCCTGTTGTACCTCTGCTTTATTGGACTGACTTCACGTGTATCGAACCCGGACTGATTAAACCGTTTTCTGGTTATCCCAAACTCTGACTCTGCGCCTGTGTCCACTCCACTGCTTACCCACCCTTAACAACAAAGACTGGTAGTACGGAGAGGTCCGTGGGCGGAAGGACCATGCATCTCCTTTGGGAGAAGGAATCAGGTCCCCTACACTAACCCTCATGACAGAATAACAGCTAATTTGCGTTACGGCTCTCTGGTTAAGTGCTGTTGTAGTTGGAAAAAGAAGAAAGGCAAATTTTTGCAAAACGGTATTGACCAGGGCATGGACTGTGCACCTCCCTTCTTCATCAGAGGAGGGGCTTCTAACCCCTAACCCTAAGCCACTAACACCAACCCTATTCCCCAACCTAACCCTTACCATCACAGGGGACCTAGCTTGGGTTAGGGTTAGGGTTGGGAATAAAGGGTTAGGTTAGGGAAGCTGAACCACCCTCCAAAGAGGTCAGGGATGCACAGGCCTTCTACCCGAGACAACACTGCCACCCTGGAGCATCCCTTAAAAAATTGGCAAACACAGCCTAGCTATGCTTAGCGTAGTTAATTTAGTTTAGTTTTTCCAAAAATTAGCCAAGGTTAGCTTTCAAATATTTAGTTTTTGTGTTGTTAGCCTTAGCCTACTTGCCTTAGCATACCCCTTGTTTAGTTTTTCTTTATGGCAACTTGCCTTTTTTCTATTTTTCTTCCATACTTGGTTTTCCTTTGTGGCTTGCTTGCCTTTCTTCTTCTTTCCCTTACTTGGATTCTTCCTGGCTTTTACTTGCTGTCTGTATCTTCTTTTTCTTTTTCTCTTTTAGTTAAATTTAATTGGTGCTCTGTGGGCAACATTTCGACCTAACTTGGTCTTCCTCAGGCCCTGGCACCTACCCCTTTCCATGTCCGAATTCCTTCTGCCAATTTGCTAACTTTGAATTTAGTTCCCCTTTTCCTTCCCCCTCTATGTGTCCTCTAATTTAGGTTCAAAATCCTCTTTAGTTTTTTTTTTTTTTTGCTTTATCCAATCTACCATTCTCCATGTCTTTTTCCTTAGCCCAACACTACCCATTAAGTCCTTGGAGTCTTTTTCACCCTACTTGGGTTTTATTTCTTATCCTAACTTGGGATTAAATTTACATGCTTTGCCCTTACTTTGGCGTGTATTTGTTTTCAATTCTTCCTCGACAACTCAACTTCAAACTCAATTTCAGTTCATTATTTGTTTTTTCATTTCATAAAGTCAAAGTCAAAAGTCAATGCAAATAAGTAAGGGTGCATTTAAAAAGTCAATTTCAGTTCATAGCTGCATTTCATTGAGTTCATAAAAATAATGGTAAAAATAAATAGAAGGTTCTAAAAAGAGTCATTGCAAGTACAAATCTAAGAGTAGTCTCACACATACATCAATGCTCAGTCAGACACAGACACAAGGAAGGATGGCTGCCAATGAGAGTGTCCTGAATGCTGATGTTGTCAACACTAACAGCATTTTGCATGCGGTTAGAGAATACCCAAATATGCGGGAGTTCTTGCATGCACCTGCAAGTATTGCAGTACATTCCACCACAGTGCCCAACCCAAGTTCATTTTTGAACTTTTCATTTGATATAGATGGCCTTGTGATGGAAATGCAGAGTCTGCAGGGGGTTCTAGGTGGTTTCCAATATCTGCTGCTGCCCAGACTGTACCTCCCAAATATGACTCCGCATTACAATGTCATCAAAAGACACATGGATCTCACAAAGTACAGCGATGAGGATCTAACTGCCTTGAGGCACGCTGTTGGGCACACAATGGGCCATGTCGATGGTGGCTACACGCTGCTCCTGACTGTGCTTCCAGCAAGTCCAGATAAGCCGGACACCAGGTTGCTGCGGAAGGAGCTCGACAATGTCATGGCATTGGAGCTGCTCAACAACATTATTGAGAACTTCCAGGAGTTGCTGAGGGATCTGCCAGACAAGGAAAAAGCACGTCCCACCATCTGCAAGCAAAGCACCTTTGACACATCAAAGTTCCACGTGTTAAGGAGAGATGCAACCTTTGTGATGTCTTTGGTTGACCGTGCAGTGGCAAAGTGCAATGTCTGCCACTTCATGAAGGTTGGCATTTTTCTGAACCAGCTGGGTCAGAAGGATAATGAGCCACTGGATATCATGGACAATGTTGATCCATCTCAGGTCAGGTCTATGTCTGTCCACCTGGCTTGCAACATTGTTGCCAAAGACCCTCAGACCCATCTACAGTGCTGTGCAAAAGTTTTTGCCCCCTGACCATTTTCTGACATTTCTTGAACGTTTGTCACACTCATCCAATTCAGATCAGGCAAACCTGAATATTATACAAAGATAAAACACAAGTAAACACAAAATGCAGTTTTCAGTGCCAATGTCATTTATTAAGGGAAAAAACAATATCTGAACCTACATAGGGCCATGTGAATAAGTAATTGCCCCCCTAAACCTAATAGCTGGTTGAACCGCCTTTTGCAGCAATAACTGCAGTCAAGCGTTTGCGATAAGAGGTGATGAGTCTTTCACATCGCTGTGATGGGATTTTGGCCCACTCTTCTGTGCAAAATTGTTTAAGATCAACCAAATTGGATGGTTTTTGGGCATGAACAGCCTTTTTAAGGTCATGCCATAGCATTTCAATAGGGTTCAGGTCGGGACTTTGACTAGGCCACTCCAAAACCCTAATTTTGTTCTTTTTTAGCCATTCAGAAGTGGACTTGTTGGTGTGCTTTGGATCGTTGTCTTGCTGCAGAACCCAGGTGCGCTTTAGCTTGAGGTCTCGAACTGACGGCCGAACATTCTTTGCCAGGATTTCTTGGTAGTGAGCAGAATTCATGGTTCCATCAATAATAGCAAGTCGACCAGGTCCTGAAGCAGCAAAGCAAGCCCAGATCATCACCGTTCCTCCACCATGTTTCACTGTTGGCACAATGTTCTTTTTATCAAATGCAGTGTTCTTTTTGCGCCAGATGTAACGGGATGCATGTCTCCCAAAAAGTTCAACTTTTGTTTCGTCAGTCCAGAGGACATTTTCCAAAAAGCTTTGGGGATGATCAAGATGATTCTTGGCAAAAGTGAGTCGGGCCTTGATGTTCTTTTTGGTCAACAGTGGCTTTCGCCTTGGAACTCTTCCATGGATGCCATTTTTGCCTAGTGTCTTTCTGATGGTGGAGTCATGAACATTGACATTAACTGTAGCTAGTGAGTCTTGCAGTTGTTTAGATGTGGTTCTTGGATCCTTGTTGACTTCTGCAGCTAGTCTGCGCCATGCTCTTGGAGTAATTTTGGTAGGTCGGCCACTCCTGGGAAGGGTCACCACTGTGCCATGTCTTCTCCATTTATGGATGATGGCTCTGACAGTGCTCCGCTGGAGTCCCAAAGACTTACCAATGGCTTTGTATACTTTTCCAGACTGAGAAATCTCTATAATTTTCTTTCTTGTTTGCTCTTGAAGCTCACTGGAACGTGGCATGATGATGTGTGTTCAGTATGGCCTACCTCACCTTGTCAGACAGGTTTTATACTAGTGGTCTCCTGATTGGGAATGTCTGGCAGCAATCAGGCCTGGGTGAGGCCATGAAATTGAACTCAGCTTTCCCCAGTAGTAGGATTAATCACAATTACCTCACCTTTTAACAAGGGGGCAAATACTTTTTCACAGAGGATCATGTAGGTTTGGAGAGGATTTTTCTCTCAACAAATAAAATCACAACAGGACAACTGCATTTTTTAAATACCTGGGTTATCATTGTGTAATGTTTAAATTTGTTTGATGATTTGAGAAGGTTAAGTGGGACAAAGGTGCAAAAAGGTGAAAAATCAGTAAGGGGGCAAAAACTTTTGCACAGCACTGTACTTTTTTCCAGGTATGGGCTGGAAGATCTTGTTGTTGGTGAGAGGGGAGCCCTGTTCACCACACTTGGGCTCCATGAGGCCACAAATTTCCAGACGAACCTGGACAACAGGGGGATGGATGTCAGCCAGGAGTTGCTGGATGTACTTGAGAAGTACGGGAAGCTCCTGCAGCTGTATGTGGACTCACCACAAGCCCACTTACAGGTGCCGTTCAAGCTTGTTTCCTCTTTGTCAGACTCTGGATTCAGCACCATCTGTCATAGGGTCTACCCTCGTCACAGTGCTCTTTTTTGACATTTATAAAAGGAACAAAGACATTCCTATGGCAGCACTGAAATCAGGGGACCTGCCTGGAAGGCTTGTAGGTGCCTGGAGAAGGACAGTTTCCCTGACCCAAACACATTTGGCAGGGCTCAGACGTTGGTCACGCAGGACGAGTAAAAGAGTACTTGATTCAAGGCTTTGTTGAATGTAAGCTTAACGTCTCTCTGGCTTTCAAGTTCCATGATGTCAGGGGAACTAAAAGGATCTGGTGGAACTTCAAGGACTATGTCCAGGTCCATGGCAGTGCGTGTGAGCCAGCATGACTTTGCACGTCTGTGTGGATGTGGAAAGGAGGTCCCTGACTTACTCCAGGAACCTGGAGAAATACAGGGACCACGGCATGGCATGGATGGAGAAGGTTCTCAGTCGACTGCCACCAGCATTGAAGAAGACCCCCAACATAATGCTGAGGGTCCTCACATTCGTGAGCTGCATTGGCATGATCATGAATGGTGATTATGTTGATTACAACCACCTCAGAGACCTTCTCACTGAGATGAGTAACACCATCAGCCAGAAAGATCTGCAAAAGCTGCAGATCCAGTCAAGGTTCACCTTGCCGAAGGTGTTCAACATGGTTATCTGGAAACTGCATGAGGGCATCCCTTATCATGGGGTGGCCCGAATACTACCTGCCCTCAAGGTTCTCCAGAGACCTGAGCGTCCAGAGGACGAGGTCCCGGAGGAGGATGTCCAGGCAGTTGAGCCTCAGGATGACATCAGACCCCTCGAGAGGTCCCAGGCCATGTACCTTCCGGCAAATTCGTCCAGGCAGTGGTCAGCTAAAGAGCTCTCCATCTCCAGAGACCACAAGGTGAAGCACAGAAAAGCATACGAAGAGTATTGTATGAAGTGCAGGGATAGCACTGGTGTTCAATTTTATTTTCTGTTGATAAGTAATTTGGTAAGTCACCAGATATTTCATACATTGTTATTGTTGTGTTTGTCTTTGTGTAGTTTAGTATCTACGTATAGTTGTTGAAGTGACACGAAATACCAAAAAATAAAAGTGACCAAAAAATATACTGAAGGAAACACTTTGCACATTTTTCTTGTTGTGCATGTTTTTTGTAGTGTAGTACATAGGCATGGTTGTTGTATAAGCAAAAAAAAAAAAAAAAAAAAAATCCAAAAAGAAAAAAAACCTCCACATGGACGTGGAGGCTTGTGTGTCAAAGTGGTCATGTGTACTGTCCAGCTTGGGTCTCGCCAGCATAGCTTACTCTTGCCTTACTCAAACCTAGCTGGACAGTACACATGACCACTGAGACCTAAAGAGTCCACAACTTATATGGGTTAGGGTTAGGGTTAGGGAGTTTTAACCACAATCAATTTTTGAGTGATCCTCAAATGGATCAGTCTCACAGTTGTGTCTCACAGGTACCCCTAAGCTGTCCTAACCCCCCTAAATGTATTGGGTCCCCCTATACATCTGTAAAATGTCATGTTGTTCTCCTTCCAAGCCATCGGGCTTATTCCAGGTGTTTTTTCGCATTGGAATCCCAAATGAAAGGGCTGGGGTTGGTTGGTGCTGTCCCTTTCTGAAATAAAAGTGCTAGAAGGGTTATCTCATCACCCAGCGGTCTCGGATCATGGCCTTCCAGCAAAATCAGCAGCAAATCCCAACAAGACTAGTGGAATGGAGGAGCCGGTGTGTAGAAAGAGCGTGCATCTCCCTTTTCGGGAGAAGGAATCAGGTCCGCTACCCTAACCCTAAAGGGATCAAAAGACAATCCACTAAAGATGAGAAGGCACCACCCATCCACTTCCCACAGTGGCTCAAAAGCAAGCCACTAAATAAGAGAAAACACCACCCGTTCAACTCCGGCAGTGGCCCTAAGACAAGCCACTGAAGAAACGAAAGCAGCACCCACCCATCTTCTACAGTGGCCCAAAGATAAAACCACTGAAGATGAGAAAAAACCACCCGCTCATCTCCCACCGTGGCCCAAAGACAAGCCAATTAAAGAAGAGAAGCACCACCTGTCCTCACACCTAGCCCTGATGAGGGTGAATGGGTCTTAGTACTGTACAGGGGAAAGCGTGGTCGACCCCGTAACCGTACTTTTGAAAACCGACCGCCAACTCAGGGCTTTGAGAGCTACTGGGGGAAGGACCGTGGACCTCCTGGCCTCCATGGTTGGGAGTCAGGTTCTGACCTACATTCCTAACCCCAGAAATTGTGACAGATACGGTCAGTAACACCACTGAAGGAGAGCCGGAGGACAGTCGCGTAGGTATGAAGAAAAAAAAAGAAAAAGAAAATGCTGTCAGTCATGCAGAGGGGATGATAGTGTGGAGTTTAAACAAATGGGCCCCTGCTCTACATGCAAGTATCACCAGAGCAAGCCAAACTATAGCTGCGAGTTCAAGGTCGAACCACCTTAGACAGGTACTCGACCTCAGACTGGGGTTTATTTGGTTTGCTTTTGCAGATTCAGACAGTGCATTATTGAAACAGACACAGGCCCAAGTGAAACCGAGGCAAAGAGTCTCCAAAATGTCTTTTAAAATAGAGATGAGTAGTGAGGGTTAGGTGAGGGGAACTGAACCCATCTCCCATAGGGGACGAGAAATGCATGGTCCTTCCAGTCCAAAGGTCCCACACTAAACTGGACCCTTTGTTGTTGGCAGAAGTGTTGGCATCTCCTGCCATAGCGCACCTCCATCCAAACACCATCCATTGTCTCTCTTTAATTGTTATATGTCCTTGGTTTTTGCTTTTTGTTTTGTAGGCTGTTATATATGTAATTACAAATTAAATTCTTAAAATAAAATACTATAAATCAAATTATCTGTTCTCTGTTTTGTTTTTATTCAAATATCCACTTAAAATTAACTTAAAACACTTCCTCAAAAGGTGAAAGGAAAAAACAGTCAAAAACTAAATAGTTAACACAAAAATCAAATGACTTCAATTTGATGAATTAAATCTACTTTGTTTTTTTGTTGTTTTATATTTTTTATTTTTTTTTATTATTTTTCCTTTTTTGTCCTTTTATATTTTTTTTTACTAATAATAAACTAAAAATTCTTTCCCAAAAGAGGAAAGAAAAAAAACTGTTTATAGAGAAAGTAAAAAAACAACTGGTTATAAAAAACAAAAAAATCAAATGACCAACTCAAAAATCACGTGCCAAATGCAATGTTTCGACCTGTAATAGGTCTTCTTCAGGCTGGGCACATGTAAAAACGAAATGGCTGCTGATACAACAGGAGATGTTGCTCCGTTGAGAGTCAAAGCAAGACTGAGCAAGTCCTATGCTCCCCCCTTATATACTCTCCCTTTGTAATTTTCAATCATCTAAATACTTTAGTTTTTACACAATCGTCTTTTTCATTAACCCTTTCTTTACCAGTTCCCAATAGCTTTCTATGTATTTTTAACACTACTACTATAACACTACTTTAACACTACTACTAATATGAAATCATTCCAATATAAATTTTAATGTATTTTAACCTACTTATATTATGAAATAAATTTTTAATCCTTAGTAACATTATATGATATATGGAATTATATATTTTTTTATTTTAATATTATACATCAATTTTATATTATACATCCATCTTATATTATAAAATAATATTTTTTATCTTTAACAATATTATGCATTAAATTAAATTGCAAATAAAATAATAAAATAATACAAAAATTATTACTGAAATTTAAACTTATATAATTAGGGTTAGGGCTAAAGGTAGATTAAAATCAAAATTACATCCCAGGCTAGGGGAAAAAAGCCCATCCCCTGGAGGGTGCAGGGCGTGCACGGCCCTTCCCCCAGTTCTCACAGCCACCCCATTCCTGGCTGTGCTGACGGGAATGCTGGTGCGTAGCTTGTTTGTATCTGGGTGTATGGAACGAGAAAAACTGTGTGCGTCTCAAAGTCAAATTAAAAAATTGTATGATTGACGCGCTTTCCCTAACCCTAATCTTCAGTCTTGCTTCCATTGCTTTAATACTATATCTTGGTTAGGGTTAGGGGATTAGGGAGCAGGGTTGACTTTGAAGATGATCTCCCTTGCCTTCTTAGGGTTAGGGGGTTAGGGGGTTGGGGGTTAGGGTTAGGGATGTGGGTCAGAACCTGACCCCCAACCAAGCTGGGGCCAGGAGTTTGCACAGTCCTTCCCCCAGTAGCTCACAAACCCCTGAGCTGGTGGTCAATCTTGAAAGGTATGGTTACGGGGTCGAACACACTTCCCCCGTACTGTACCAAAACCCATTCACCTTCATCAGGGAGGTAGCCCATGATGAAGATGTTTTTTTTGCATTGTTTTTTTGGTAAATTTAAACTTAAATGTAAATTAAATTTTCTTCAAAAAATAATAATGAAAAACAATAATATAAGAAAAGTAAAAAAAGTGTCTAAACAACAAAGAAAAGTAAAAGAATCAAATTAATTTGTTTTTTAACTTGAATTCTTTTTAACTTACAATTATTTCAATGAAATGAATCAAAACAATATGTTCCCCAAACCGCGATGCTTCCGGAGTTATGGCCATTTGAGCCTGCAGGACAGCAATCACCTCGACCACCTTAGAGTGAAGAGACTTGGTTGACTCCAGCATGTGCAGCAGCTCCGAGTTGTCAATTTCCAGCAGCATCTCAGTGATTTTTTCAGCCAAGTTTGGGCAAAGAGCGTGAATCAGTGGGTATAATCGCTCACCAAGAACCTGTTTCTGATCCATGAGTGGAGCTGCAGCGTGCATTACGTCCAAATGTTATCCCATCCATGGCCGGTTTTCTAACTACTATTTTTCAGGGAAAAATGTTCACTTTGTTTTTGGTTGTGGAGTGAGGAAATGTGGCAGCAGTAAGTCTTCCTTTTTCTTTCAGTTCTCCAAAGCTTTCTGGACCTCTTTTTCTCTCTCCCTCAGAGCTATGGTTAGGGTTAGGGCCTTAGGTGTGGGAGTCTGAACCCACCGTCCAAAGAGGACGGGAGGTGCACGGTCCTTCGACCTTCGGTTGGAATCCCTCCATTTGGGAATCAGGAACGTTTGCGCCTCTCACCCAGTGGCGATTTTTGGCACGGGCGAACCGGGCAGCCGCCCGGGGCAGCACAGCCACGTGAAAAAAAAAATAAAATCTGCGCTGCTAAGCATTTTTCTATTACCTATCATATTACTGTGTGGGGAATGAGCAAATCGGCACCCCCTGCAGCTGCAGGCGCCCCTGCTTCTTGAGCACGTCCTGTGCTCAGAAGATGTGTGAGTAGGGGAAAGGGGCGCGGGGAACAGTTCACCTCTGGGTCTCTCCCAGATGGAACGGACAAGGCGGGGGGGAATCCACTCAATCACTCAATAGGGGAGCAGATTTCGTATGATGACATTATTGATGATTTTGCATCAAGGAAGTCCAGAAAGGTCAGGTTTTAGTTTTAGTGTTTGTTTGCAATATTGTTATAATTAGATTTCCTTTAGTGTGTTTTCATTTGTGTGATGAAGGATTTGTGCTAATCAGAATATTTACTCTATATTTCTTTTGTATAATATTCTTTTATTTTTATATTTTTCTAAAATAATAAAATTGTATTGTTTTTATTTTATATTATTGTTAATCTCTGACGTTATTATGTGTGATTGTGTATATTTTTGCCCCTTTTATGTATATTGAGTATATTTAATTTTTGATAACTTCCTAAATTTCTACATTTCTAAATTGTTTTGGCAGTGTTGGAGTTGGAGATGGTTGTATTATAAATATTGTTATAATAAAACATGTAGAGGAAATAAAGAGAAAAAAAGTACTATATAAAACTATTATGATTTTTAATTTTATTTTTGTGTAACTTTTGAACGGAAGGTCATAGAGACTCAGGGATGGTGCCGAAAGAAAGAGCGTAGCCATATTAATGGGGACGGATGTAGAAATCAAAGCTGTAGAACGTACCGTTCTCGAGTAATTAGCAAAGAAACTTAAAAATTTAACGCGCAATACACACTCACGATGTCCCTCATCGGTGGGTATGTCGGGAACGGTGCTATTTAGAGGTACAGGACCTAGATGAACTCCCCCAAAGTCGACTACAGGTTGTCGTTTGGCGTGGGTTTGGACTCGGTGGGACCTACGGTTCCGGAGTTATGGCCAATTTAAATCCCCCTTATAAGTCAATGGGTAACTTTTTTGCGCTTGCAGATGTATTTGGCCATTTTGAATTGAATTGCCCCCAAGGGGACAAATTAAGTTAAGTAGAAAAGTTAAATAAAGTTTTCTTTTTGGAGCAACTTACCAATATTTTGATTGTCATGAAGAGAAAAGGCAAGGGACAGTTATGACCACAATTCCAGCGGCCAGGTATTCATACAGCCTGCTGACTTTACTCACACACTCGGGAATATCAGCGTTCGGCAGGTGGCTGGCCCAGATGGGGCTTTAGGACAGGTCTTCAGAGACTATGCTGTGGAATAGACTTAGATATTTACAAATACCTTCAGCCAATCCCTGTCCCCCAGTGCACTTTACCTACCTGCTTGAAGACATGCACTATAGTGCCAGTCCCAAAGCAGGCTGCAGTAACCTGCCTCAATGATTTCAGGTTAGTGGCACTAACACCAGTAAACATGAAGTGTCTGGCAAGACTGGTCCTTAAAGTACGTCAAGGCTGCTCTCCCACACACTCTGGACCCTAACCAATATTCAAACAGGTCAACAGACAATGCCATCACCACTACCCTTTGTACTGTCCTGCTACATTTGGAATGACTACAGACAAATATCAGTTTCAGACACAACATTTCCCACAAGGGCAGCACTTGGTGACAGTGGAAAAACTTTAACAGGTAGAAACCTTGAACAGAACCTGACTCATGGTGGGAGGAGAGAGAGACAGAGACAGAGGGAGAGGGGAGGGGGACAAGAGAGGAGGAACACAACTTGGGACAATGCAGCTTTCATGAAGAGCAGGATTGAAAGTAATGAGAGAACAATAGTACCATTAGTAATAGGACTAATAGCAATAAAAAGAACAACAAAAGAACTAATGATGGTCAGACTAACAGTAGGAATAATAATAATTAATTAATGAGACAAGTAATCGGGGCAGTAGATCCATAGCAGCAGATCCAGACTCTACAGGTCTGAGGGCAGATGAACCTGCAGAGAGCGACAGCAGAAGAGAAGAGAAGAGACGAGAGAAAGAACACAACCACAGGAAACAGAAGAAGCTGAGTTAGTAACATGTATTAATGGAACATGAATGAGAACAGATAGAGAGAGAGAGGAGCTCAGTGAGAGCGGCAGAGAAAATCACAAATACATAGCTGCCTACTTTGGATAACATCTACACTTCCCGACACCTGTAGGAGGCCTCCAGCATTTTGTAGGACTCTCACCATCCAGCACACCATTTGTTTGAACCGCTCCCTTCAGGGAAGAGATACAGATCCATCAGAGCACGGACCACAAGACTGATGAGCAGTTTCCTCCCCAAAGTCATTACCAAACTGAACTCTGCAGGTTATAGAAAGAGTTATATCTTAACCCTTGTATGGTGTTCGGGTCTGTGGGACCCGTTTTCATTTTTTATCAAAACAAAACTGATACGATTAATTATTTTTTCAAACTCATACTCATTGGCCTCAGCTCATTTTCTGTGAAGAACATATATCAGAACACATTTTCAATGACCACACACTGTACACCCCCCTACAAGTTTATATTACATAAAGGATGTTCGGGTCCACTGGATCTATCTGGGGCTAATGAAAGTGTGGAAATTGTAGGTCCTGTGTACCTTCACTCTGTCCTCCTCCTGTCTGGGCCTGCTGTCAGTGTGTGTGAGTTTTGTGTGTCTGCCCAAGCTAGCTGCCAGATCAGAGCTCCTAAAGAGGAAGCTGACCATGGTGAGAAAGACACGGAAAGACAAGTCTGAGCTCCCACTCCTTGTCTTGATTGTAATTGATTTTTTTTAATTATATTTTATTAAAAAACAAGCAAAAAACAAGTAGCACTTTAATTCATAAATGTGATATAACAAAAGGAAAGGGCTAATCTTAACCATATGCTGTTTATATTGCTTGTAACTGAGATGAAGTAAACATCTGTTGAGTATTTTAACGTAAAATTGATTGTGTTAAATTAAAAACCCAAAAATGCAGCGGGTCCACCAGACCCACCAACACTGGCTGAACAACAAAAATATGAACACCACACAAAGGTTAATGTTATTTGATCTGTGCAATATACTTTTAAAACATTCCTTTATAATTTATATTATGTTTCATTTCAAATTCAGAAAGCATTGTATGTAAAATATGCAATGAAAATAAAAGAAAGTTATCTTACCTTATTCCAAAATCTGAATTCCAAGAATACTACAGAATTATTTTCCAAAACCTGGATCCTCATGTCATGATTTGAAGTATCTGTTTAGTTAGTTTGCTGTTTTTTTCTTGTAGTTTTTCTCCTCTTGTGTCCTATTTAGCTTTTCATTTGTGGTTTTCTCTTTTCCTCTTCTTTTATGATTGCTTGCCTCACCGTGTTGTTTTTACCTGTGTCTAGTCCCCTTTATGGAAATATACCTTTACTGTCAGTTTGTCTGTGTTGCTGCCTTCCCTGCCTTTGCTGCGTTTACCTGTGATCCTTTTGTTCCCTGTGTTTGCTTTGTGTTTTGGAATTTTGTTAAGTTGAACTTGGACTGTTTCACCTTGGACTTCCAGCCACATTTAGTCCTTTGTGTTTCCAAGCCCTCTTCATCAGTGTCTGCACTGTGGGCCCTCCATTTAGTAAAACATAACACCTTAAGTCTAATATAATCTGATTCTCCAAGATCCCAAAAGTTGAGTCCAAACCTTTACGACTCTTCCCCAGATGGCCTGAAACATGCTCTGAACCAATTGCAGAGTCTTACTTCCAAATAATGTAACCCAAATTCCAAGACGTGCCTGAAACGTGCTTTGAACCACAAGTAGTGACTAAATAGATAAGATAAGACTTTATGGATCTCACAGCGAGTAAATTCAACAGAGTGGAAGGGCACATCCTTGTTCTTTAGGTATCATTCTGAGGGTTCAACATAGTATGTTCCTGCTCAGACCTGTGGTCCCAATGACCAGTGGTAGCTCCAGGATCAGTTTCTCACTACCAGGGATGTGGACTTAAATCATCAGAGCGTACTCCACACGGATGAAGTTGCAGCTCAGCATGGATGGTTCTATTTTTGGTACTCTGATGGTCTTTCCCTTTCCCGGCATCACACATACGAGAGATGATGTGGTTTCCTTGCAATGAGGAGGCCAATGGCCTTGGTGCAGCCATTGGCCTGGTAGATGTGTTTGGCAATGATGGCAGCCTTGGGCACCACAATACGGGAGCAAGTGTTCTCAAACTTTGAGCTGATGTTGATGTCACCCTCGCAGAAGCCACGCCGATCAATTTTTGCATTCAGGTCAGAATGCAAAAATTCTGGGCAGTGACACCTGGCCATCAGGTATGAACATACAGGTGACTTTCTTCTGCTTCATGCCACCTGTTGGAGACAGCAGGTCTGGGGTGTTGACATCCAGGGGCTCCTCCACTTCAAAAGGTTTCTTGCACTCCAGGGTGGGCTGATGACACAATTACAGCGACCTCAAATGATTTGCAGTGGAGCCCACCCTCAAAGCTGTAGGACTTTTAGTTCCCCAGTTATAGTCCCACATGTGTCCTCGTAGGGAATGGCATGTCAGATCCTGCAAGAATCTACAGATTCTAGCTGGCCAGGAAGGCAGCGTCCCCTATTTGGGAGAGCTTCTTCTCCGTCTCTTTCTCCATCACCTTCTGTGGCTTGATAACACAGACTGTCTGTATCGTAAGTCCAGATGCCATAACATTCATGGAAAAGTTCATTTTATTCCAACATTATTATTTTCAAAACTCAATTTTCTGACAGCTATGTCCAGAACAAAAATCAACTCTGTATGTCTGCCCACACATACGCCTGACAGTTGAAGTTGCATTAGGCTAGAACTGTCTGGCCGGAATGTAACTTTTGACAGGAAGATCATAACAAAATGAAAGCAAGCTCTTGTTGTGTTGAGACCGAATAAAGACTTTGAGAGAAGGTTCTTTTGGGTTATTTATTTATCTTTTCAAAGAGGCTCATCCCAAATATAGAGTGACCAGTAGTCTGCAGAGAAAAGAGCACTACAGAGCACGGGGAAGTGGGCGTAACCTTAGAAAAAAATTGGTATATATTTTTTGTATCTCAGGAACGGTAGGTAATATCCAGATGAGACCAAGATCGGTGTGTCCTCAAATTGTGTCGGATTCACAAAAGGTTTCTTGCACTACAGGGTGGGCTGATGACACAATTATGGCAACCTCAAAGGATTTGCGATGGAGCCTACCCTCAAAGCTGTAGGACTTTTAGTTCCCCAGTTATAGTCCCACATGTGTCCTTGTAGGGAATGGCTTGTCAGATCCAGCAAGAATCTACAGAATCTACAGATTCTTGCTGGCCAGGAAGGCAGCGTCCCCTATTTGGGAAAGCTTCTTCTCCGTCTCTTTCTCCATCACCTTATGTGGCTTGGTAACACAGATTGTCTGTATCGAGACCAAGACTGGTGTGTCCTCGACTTGTGTCGGATGGAGCCCACCCTCAAAACTGTACGACCTTTAATTCCAGAATTATACTCCCAAGTGTGGTTGGCCAAAATTATACTTCCAGAAGCTGTTTAGGAGCATGTTTCAGGCAGTTTGGAGTGGATTGGTAGCTATTTGTAGTGGCAGATGAGATTCTCATGATCAAGGTGCAAGAGCAGCGTCACCTCGCCTTCGATCCGTCTGACCTGCTTCTATTTTAAATTCATATCTTAAATCTTATATAAAAAAGGACTTACTCTTTTAAAACGTGTTTTAACCTTTAATTCTTTTTTTTTTTAATACGTTTTTTTAACCCTTATAAAAATGAACAGAGATGATAACCACAAATAACTAACTGTTTTAGGATTACATATTCTCAAATATCTCAGGAACTAAAAGCCGTATTGAGATGAGACCAAGCTCTACCCACCATTTGTGGACACAAGCTTTCCAATGAGTCTGTAGCACGTTTAGCTCCCCAGTTATAGTCCCAAGTGTGTTTCCCGTACGAAAGGAATGAAGCAGCCTCTCAGTGAAGGAGCTGCTCAGTGCTGTCAGTGTGTCCTGCATGGGGTGGGGCTCGTTCGCCAGCATTGATGATAGCTTCGCTACCATCCTCCTCTCTTCCACCACCTGCACTGGGTCGAGGGAGCAACCCAGGATTGAGCTGGCCTTCCTGATCAGTTTGTCCAGTCTCTTCCTGTCTGCCGTAGAGATGCTGCTGCTCCATCAGACCACACCATAGAAAATGGCTGATGCCACAACAGAGTCAAAGAAGGACCTAAGGAGAGCCCCCTGCACTCCAAAGGACCTGAGTCTCCTGAGAAGGTAGAGTCTGCTCTGACCCTTCTTGTATGGGGCGTTAGTGTTGTCAGTCCAGTCCCGTTTATTGTTCAGGTGAACACCCAGGTACCTGTAAGAGTCCACTCTGTCCATGTCCGTTCCCTGGATGTTCACTGGTGTTGGGGGGGAGTGGCTGCGTCTGTGGAAGTCCACCACCAGCTCTTTGGTTTTCCCTGAGTAGATCTGGAGGTGATTCTGTCATTGTCGTCTGTGATGAGGCCGACGACGGCAGAGCCATCAGAGAACTTCTGCAGGTGGCAGGTGGTTGTCCTGTACATGAAGTCTGCCGTGTACAGGGTGAACAGGAAAGGAGCCAAGACCGTTCCCTGTGGAGCCCCTGTACTGCTGACCACCATGTCAGACTCGCAGTCCTTTGTCCTCATATACTGTGGGCGGTTGGTGAGGTCGTCCAGTATCCAGGCTGAAATGTGATGATCTACTCCCGAGTGCTCCAGCTTGTCCCTCAGGAGCAGCGGCTGTATGGTATTGAAGGCACTGGAGAAGTAGAAAGAACATGATCCTCACAGTGCTGCCGGGCTTCTCCAGGTGAGAGAGAGCTCTGTGCAGGAGGAAGATGACAGCGTCCTCCACTCCAAACTCCACGGCCTCACCAGGGGGCGGAGATGGGTGAGTACTAGTTGCTCCAGTGTCTTCATCAGGTGTGATGTACAGTAAGTGCCACAGGCCTATGTCAGTTAAATTACTGTCCTAATGTCTTTCTAATGTTTACTGTTGTAGATCAGAGTCCAGAAACAGTAGTTCTTTAAAACTACATTAAAGTGCTGTAGCTGCTGCCTGTACACTAAGATCTGTTCATTTAAACTGATTCAATCTACATCGTTCTTTCTGTCATTTTTAGAGCCATGCTGAGTTAGGGTGCAGAGATCATGGACTGAAGCAGAGAGCAGAGCAGTGCACAATCACTTTTGCAATTTTATTGCACAGCGTCGAGTTCCTGACAAAGACCACTGCATTCCATACATAAGAAAAGAGAAGGTTTGGAGTGAAAGAACCTGGGTGCAAGAAAAGAACTTTGTAAAAACGCAGTTATTGCTTTGAAGTGTGAATCTGCTTTCACTTCAGTTTGGAAGATCTATATTGTGCAATGTACAGTAGGCTATACTGACACAGTGGGTGACATATTTCATATAGAATTATTTATATGCACAAGTCAAGGCTTAGGAGACTGCCAGGAGTCTCTCAGGGAGCCCTGTTGGAAGCTTTAAGCTCAATGAGCAATATTCCAAAAAACAAAAGGACAGCATCAGATAGACAAAAAGCATTTTTATTCATCTGCACTCATCACAGACTTCATACTAATGTCACACCACGAGTCATACAGACATGTACATGCCCTCCACTTACATAAAAGCCACTGATTCTTTCTCTCTGTCTCTCTCCAGGTTTTTCTGTCTCCGGAGCCATGGAGTCTCATCTGCAGCTGTGTGTCACCTGCTGCTCTGATCCTTCGTCCCGTCATTATGGATCTGATGAGACGACGGCAGTGGGCCTCATCCAGAACAATGGCGACTGGGCCTATAGAGAGGAGGTGGAACAGCTGGTGCACTGATGCAGGAGGAACAACCTGATCCTGAATGTCAAAAAAACAAAAGAGATCATTGTTGACTTAAGGAAGAAGCAGCCCGGCCACTTGCTACTGCACACATCACAGATACCCTAAAGTGAACTGTAAACACTGGGTCCCTGGCAAAGCAGCACTGTAGAGAGCATTATGACCAACTGCATATACGACTGCCGACTGGAAGCGCCTACAGAGAGGACAGCGGAGAAGATCATTGGGACTTCTCTTCCCTCCATCCAGGAGATTAGACAGAAACACTGTCTGTCACGGGCTATGGACATCACCAGAGACTGCACACACCCCCACCATAGACTGTTCTCTCTGATGGCCTCTGGCAGGAGGTATCAGAGCCTGAAAAGCATAACAGCCAGGTTCTGCAATAGCTTTATCCCACAGGCCATAAGACTGCTAAACTCCTGTGATGCCCCATGTGTGTCATCCTCTGGGTGTGTCTATTCCTCCTGTCTGCAGGTGTCTTCAGTGGCTCAACACACCTGGGCCCTGGTGGAGAGTCTATTTAAGCCACTGCAATCAATTGCTCACTCTCTGTCTTTCTCTGTCCACAGGGACACCACGTGTTTGCTTTGGTTTGATTATGTTGTTCTGAGTAATCTGAATGTTTCATTTGGGTTCAGTTTGGTCTTATTTGGTTTCATTTGGTTAAATAAAGTATGTATTTGCATATTTACATGGTGTTGTCTCCCTTTTTGTTGTGACCCTTTGAGCCAGGTCATGACACTCCCTATAGACAGTCTCTTAAACACACTTACACACCATATTGTGTGTTCTAGTACCACAGGCAAAACACACCAACAAGGATCATAAAGCAGCACAGTCTCCTGTTATAGAAATTAGGATTCGACATCCATGTCATCAGACTAACAGATAACTTATACCCCAGCTAACTGTACTGTGGCCTGTAGAACAGGAGCTGGAGGGATTATGGGAGCTGAATCCAGAATAACATCCCTGACCTGAACCTGAGCCTGCAATGACACAGCACAAATAATGGTTTTAGACAACTGGCCCCTGAAGAAGTATTACTGTGTTTAAAAACAGTTAATCACTCCAGCTTACAGAATATATTACAAACATAAAACAACAAAGACTAAGTATAAATCTGTGGTACATTTGTGACCCTATCAGTGTAGCCTGTACCTGTAGGGGCAGGAGGATAAGCCTGAGGAGGGGTAGATGGAAAAGCTCCTGTGTGGATAGGTGTGGGGGGATAGGCCCCTGCAGGGCAGGCCCCCTGTCCGGGGTAAGGAGCCTGTGTGCTGGGCAGGCCAGCTGTGGAGGCTGGGCGTTTGGTCTGGAACATGCGTCGGTAGGACTGACTGATGTCTCTGTTTCTGGGGATGGTGGAGGACTTGTCAAAGTCAGACTGCTGCTGCTCAGGCTCCCGATCTCCAGCCACTGAGAAACAGTCATACTCTGATACTGAAGGGTAAAAAAAGAAAGGTTAGCAGTGCACTTTAAAACTGGTGAGCGACTGATTCTAGAAAGTGCACGTTACCTTGTGAAGGTATAGTGTCTTCAGAGCGGCGGAGTGTGTTGGTCTGCGTGCTGTAGCCACTGGAGCATTGGATGGAGTCTCTACTGGACCTCTGGGTGTCCAGCACCAGACCAGATAAGGCCAGAGCCAATTCCTCGAGGGCCTCAATATCATCAGCCTGTGGCAATCACCAAATGAAAAAAAACATTTAGTAATGAAGTCTGAGAGTCTGATTGTCTGGATACAGCCAGGTATAATTCATTAAAGTCATTAAAATCATGAGGTACAACTTATTAGAGCCATTAAATGAATAATAATAATAATAATACATTTTATTTATAGGCGCCTTTCTCGACACTCAAGGTCACCTTACATTATAAAAACATACACAATAAAAAACAGTAAAAACAATAGAGACAGTACAGTTTAAAATAGACAATAGACAATGCAGTTGTGGTCAGGGAGAGTAAGCTAATCTGAACAGATGAGTTTTGAGTTTAGATTTGAAATGTGGAAGTGAATCAGTATTACGGAGGTCAGGTGGGAGAGAGTTCCAGAGCTGGGGGGCAGAGCGACTGAATGCTCTGCTCCCCATGGTAACAAGGCGGGCAGAGGGGACAGTGAGATGGATAGAGGAAGAGGATCTGAGGGTGCGGACAGGTGTGGCAGCATGGAGGAGATCGGAGAGATATGGAGGGGCGAGGTTGTGGATGGCTTTAAAAGTGAGGAGAAGTATTTTGTAGTTAATGCGGTATGTGATGGGGAGCCAGTGGAGTTGTTGCAAAATGGGTGTAATGTGTTGGAAGGAGGGCGTGCGTGTGATGATACGGGCAGCAGAGTTTTGAACCAGTTGCAGTTTATGGAGGGTTTTATGAGGGAGGCCAAATAGAAGACTGTTACAGTAATCTAGACGGGAGGTAACTAGGCTGTGAACCAGAATGGCAGTGGAATGAGGAGTCAGAGAAGGACGGAGACGATTGATATTACGAAGGTGGAAGTAGGCAGACCGGGTGACATTATTGATGTGGGAGGTGAATGAGAGGGTGCTGTCGAGGATGACACCCAGACTTTTTACCTGGGGAGAGGGGGAGACGAAGGAGTTATCGATGGGAATGGAGAAGTTATGGAGTTTGCTTAGGGTGTGTTTTGTGCCTATTAGAAGAAGTTCTGTTTTGTTACTGTTTAATTTGAGGAAGTTTGAGGTGAACCAGGATTTTATTTCAAGGAGGCAATTGGTAAGGGAGGAGGGAGGAAGTGTAATGTTGGGTTTAGTTGAGAGGTAGAGCTGGGTGTCATCCGCGTAGCAATGAAAATGAATGCAATGTTTACGGAAAGATGTGACCAAGAGGGAGAAGGTAGATGATGAACAGCAGGGGCCCCAGGACAGAGCCCTGGGGCACGCCTGTAGTGACTGGGACTGAGTGAGAGGTGAATGATTTTAGCTGAATGAACTGAGTGCGGCCTGAGAGGTATGAATGGAACCAGTTGAGGGGTGTGTTTGTGATGCCAATGGAGGAGAGTCTGTCCAGAAGGATGTTGTGTGAGATTGTGTCAAGGCCGCACTCAGATCAAGAAGGAGGAGAATGGATAGTGAACCAGAGTCGGCAGCCAGGAGGAGGTCATTGGTGATTTTGAGAAGTGCAGTTTCAGTACTATGGAGGGGGCGGAAACCAGACTGGAATTGTTCATATAAATTATTGCAGGATAAATGTGTATGGAGTTGAGTAGCAACTGTTTTTTCAAGAATTTTCGAGATGAAGGGAAGATTTGAAATGGGACGAAAGTTATTGAAATTGTTGGGATCTGAACCAGGTTTCTTGAGTATTGGAGTTATAGCGGCTGTTTTAAGGGAAGAGGGAACAATTCCAGTGGTAAGTGAAGAGTGAACAATGTCCGTAATGAGGGGGGACAGAGAAGGGAGAGAGGCCTTTACAAGGACAGTAGGAATAGGGTCTAACTGACAGGTTGAAGATTTGGATTTTCGAATGAGTTCAGAGATTTCATTAACTGAGGGTAGGATGAATGCTGAGAGTGAATGGGTGGGGGCAAATGAGACTGTGACAGGTGAATTTGGAGCAGGGGCAGGTATAAGTTGCTGGTGAATATGTTCAATTTTAGAAGAGAAAAATGACACCATAGTATTACAGAAATCCGAGGAATACAGGTGAGAAGGAAGTGAGTCCGGGGGTTTTGTAATGCTTGTGAGGAGAGAGAAGAGGGCCTTAGAGTTACCTTCACTGGAACTGATTAATCGGGAGTAGTGTATGGATTTGGCCTCCGAGATACAGTGTTTGTAGTGGAGAAGATGGTTGGAATACATATCTTTGTGAACAGTGAGACCAGTTTTCCTATAGAGTCTTTCAAGTTGACGTCCTTTTGCTTTTAACTGTCTAAGGGTGGGAGTGAACCAAGGTGCAGTAAGGGTAAAGGAAACAGATCTGGTTTTGAGTGGAGCAAGACTATTCAGAAGGTTATGGAGGTTGTTGTTATAATGTGAGAGTAGTTCATCAGGGGTAGAAAAACTGTCAGCACTGGGGAGGCTATTGATACAAGAGTATAAATTGTCCAGGTTGATGTCCTTAATTTTACGGAAGGTGATGATGCGTGGAGGGTTGGATTTGGAGAGCGAGAGACTGACATTGAAAGACAACAGCATATGGTCAGAGAAGGGAAGGGAGTTTGCTTTGAAGTCAGCAGGTGTAACACCTGAGCAGCAGATTAAATCCAGGATGTGTCCTTTAATATGCGTGGGAAGGTTAGTATATTGCTGTATTCCAAAACTGTCCAAACAGGATGTGAGGTCCTTGGTGAGAGTATTATTGGCATTGTCCATGTGAATGTTAAAATCTCCCAGAAGTATTATATCTGATGAGAGTGTGGAAAGGTGAGTCAGGAAAGCAGCAAAGTCAGTGATAAAATCCTTGTTATGCTTCGGTGGGCGGTAAAGAGTGGCAACAACAGTGGGAATAGGCCCAGAGAGCTGACATACTGTGGCCTCAAATGAGTGATAGACAGGAGTATTCACAGGCACTAACCTCCACTTCTCGCGGTAAATTATCGCGAGTCCTCCCCCTCGGCCAGCATCACGAGGTTGCGAGATGTAAACAAACCCCGGAGGGGTAGCGTCATTAAGTGAAGTGAAGTCGTTAGGCTGTTGCCATGTTTCAGTTAAACATAAAAAGTCAAACTTACGGTCAATGAGGAGATCCTGCACAAGATGCCCCTTACTCGTGAGTGAGCGGATGTTAAGAAGACCGAAGTTGACAGTAGTGCTGTTGCGTTTTCCATCAGTGATAGCCGACCTAGCTAGGCGGGCTAGCACACTGTGGTCAGCTCGGCGACCGGTGTTCCTCGGTGGACGTTGAGCGGTGGACCAGAATGACTTGATGGAGTTGGATTCGTCATACTGAATGTTCCGACGGGCGCCACGGTGGATATATTTCCGACGAGGCACATATAAGATGTCCGGGTGTAGTAGAAGAGCTGGTGGTGGCTTATGCAGATGTAGTCGGAGCTTAAGAAGCTCCGCAGCAGAGTATTGGAGCAGTGCTATCGATGGATAGTTGACAAAAGATAGGACAGTCCAGGTGAGCACAAGCCACACAGGATTAATCCACATAGTTGTCAAAGGCTGAATAGCGTCGGGGGCAGAAGGTAGGCTAACCTTAGCCTGAGCACACACAGATGTCGAGTGATTATCGAGTACTTCACAGACAGCTGTCAGTTCCAACTGTTGTTGTCAAATGTTATCAGATACTCCACAGACAGACAACAAATGCAGAGTCCACAGACAATAAGATTATTTAAAATTATTTAAAATAGGCCAGGGAGCAGCGGCAGCTAAGAATGATAATCAAAGTAGCTGGACTCATTTCGTTTTCCATTTGACGTCACTTTGAAGCACACTGGACAACAAAAGGCTTTTATGGCTACAGTAGGCAAACGTGTGCTTGAAAGACAAAGCCTCTCTGTTCCATTTATTTGTGACTATGGGTCTCGTGATTGGCTGCAGGAACCTACCTGCACATGCTATACTTCCTGGACATAGTGGTGATGCTGGGGGACGAGGGAGGCATATGATATGACCGGCCACAGTCTGAGCCCTTCAGGTTCAAGATCACCTGAGAGGGAGGAAAATATTAGTCATACTTAACTTCAAGCTGAAAGGTGAAGCCTCTTAAATAAACACACAAAAAGTGTCTTGTTTTGGTGAACTGTTCACACACTGTTTCACCTTTTGATGGTCTTCACCTGTTCGCTAGCAGGGGGAAGCTTGTGGGGGTCAGAGGTCAGGGCTTTGAGGTCATCAGAGATGGCCTGGAAATGGGTGACCTCTCCCAACATGGAAATCTCTTCATCCTAAAAGAATAACGGACAAAGAGAGAGTAGGGATGTTTGGGTGGTAGATAAAATTATTATCAGTGGCAAATTGTCCTTTTTAGGTAACAGTGGTAGTGTAAAACAGCTTCAGTGACAGTGTAGAGAAAAACATAGACTTGTATTAGTTGTGCGATGAAGTGGACGAGGCAGCATAAAAAAGCATCTTTCCCGTCTGTGGGACGAAAACAAAAAGCCATGACGCTGCACAGTGAGACGGGCTTTCTGTTGTTCTCTCCATGTGCTTTCCGACGGTTCGTTTCTCTCTTTGTCCCCCGCTGTACTCACCACTACAGACAGCAGCATGGCTACGAAACAGTAGAATCTCTGTCTCTCCTCTATAAGTGCCTTCCTCAGGGCCTGCGTCTCTGTCTCTAACAGCAGAACGCATTTACCATGGACATCCTACATGGTGCTGTCCACCTGCGGCTGGACATCACCTCGACCTTGGAAACAGAAGCACAAACACACACACACATACAAAATGAATATACATTTTATTACAGACTCACGAGGAAAATCATGAGGGACAGTCTTGTACCTTAATCTTCCATAGCAGCACAAATAGAAAGCAGAGTTATGCGACTCTAACATGCACCAATAACTACAATGAAAAACATGATGGTGTAGGAATGAAACACTCGGTGTTTCTGACTCTCAGCACCTCTCTCTGGCGTAGGCCTGATCTGTTACTACTGCTCCATGTTATCTTTTCATTGTGTACATTCCTGTCTTCATCGTGACCATTGGAATGTCTCCACTACGCTTTGGCTATCACCTCAGCATGAATGGCCACTCTTGTCACTTAAGTGTTTCCTGTCTTTTGTTCAAAAGAGGCAAGAAGGTGATCTCCAAAAGTGAGAACCCTTTCTGACTCTGTGTGTGTGTCTGTGTCTGTGTGTCTGTCTGTGTGTGTGTGTGTGTGATGTTAAGAGAGGATGCCCTGAAGCCATATCGAGCCTTCTTGAGTTCTCTATGGAGGCAGGAAGGCTGGCGACTGCCCAAGATGACATACAGTGGGCCTCAAAGGCATTATCTAATCACTCAAACTACACTTGCACACAAACACACACAGTCTTGACTTTGATACATGGAGGTTAAACCCACAGTGAACAACTCTATGGTCTGTCTGCCTGCTCTTGTGTGTGGCTAAAGATAAACCAGCCGGTGTCTTTGGCTGAACATTTGACGTGAGGCTCCATATTATGCAAAGCAGTAGTAAAGAAGCACAGATAAAGTTACACAGACACATGTCAGTGCAATCTGTACATTACACATGACACAGCACGTGGGAAGCTGCTTTATCTTTCTATCGGTTGAGCAGAACACAATATAAATAATAGTTAACCATGGCGTCCAGGACACACACAATGATGAAGCCGGTGGAAACTCACACTAAATGGAAACTAGCATCACATTAGCTGACACAGATGAGAGCCGACTAATTGTCTGAATTGCTGAGGTGCAGTGTGAAGGTTGATACTGGGTGAAGTTGTCAAATACAACTCTTAACTATGTACTGTAGGTGGATGAAGTTCTTCTTTGACAGTGTTTGTACTCAAAGTGAGAAGATTATGCATTTCCATCTCCAGTATAAGGAAGTGTTTTGGCCAAAATACCAAAAGTTATCTTTATATTTTTATGTAAATATAGTGATGATGTGGTTCCAAAGAATTCAAATATACAGTGTTACTGCAGCTTTTCAAATACACAAACACTACAAAGTAAAATGTATTAATGTTTAATGCTTGTTGACAAACTGAGTTCCCACATATGGAGAATCCTTTTGGTCTGGTGTTTGTTTATGTGTGTGTTTATTGCAGTTCCTCCTATATTACATTAAGGAGACCTCGGCAGAGTAGATGGACTGTAGAAGCCAGACTGGAAAGTCCAAACTGCACTATATATTTTCAGTCTCATTGAGATCCAAAGGCAGCTTGTTGAGCAGACAAGTATAACATTACACTGTACAAGATTCTGCGGAGAGCTAGCTGAATGACTGAGCCTGGAAGGGCTTGACAAGCCTCCCTCATTAGTCTGGTTCCCAGTGCAGGACCAAACTCAGGATTATTCAATTCCCTCCAGGCAAAATCAGTCTGAAATTATTTGTAAGCTGGGCTGACATTTCAAACAATGGTTTAATCACTAGTTATACACAGCTGGTCAGTCATTATGAAACAGTATGGCAACACAACAATGTGCCAAGTGCATCCATAAAGTAAAATGACTAACCGCTGAAACTACAGACTCCACGACAACCTAAGATGCTCTGAAGTAATGCAGGTGAAACACGTCCGCTAACTTAAATATTCTTGTCACAGCCATGTTTCCTTTAACTCTGTTCTAAGATGACTAAAGTATTTAAACTTTAGGCTTTAGTTGGCCTCAGGGTAGAAAAACAAATGCCAACGATGCTGTGGTGTACGCAGTAAAATGAAGGAGCACACTGCATTCTGCTTCTGCATCCCGCAAGTTCAAGTCTCGGCAGACTGTATTTTCAACATAACCATATCGGCTTTGGAAAGACGCTACGGTAAGTTGAGGAACTTTGTCTGAGACAGATGGAAAGCCAAATATTTTCTATGTTGCTGCTGTAGTGCTTAACGTTATCACAGTCAGCATCACTTTACTTCCACACCTGCTTCACTTAAAGGCCGATGCATCAAGAAGCACCTTATCCCTATACACCCTCCACTCACTTCATAACATCAGTGAATAATGTTTTCAACAAGTGCAAGCAAACAGTTTTCCTTAACACACACACAGGGACAAATGTGCTGAGACAATGCAGCAAAAGACACAATGACAGGGACGGTGTACACACACAGGAACACTGCCGAGACAATGCAGGCACACCCTGGCATGAAGCATCAACTTGTGGTAGTATTCAACTTAAGTTTCCGTTGTTGCAACTTTGTCTCTGCTACGGGTTGCTCCTTGGTTTGACCACATCGCTGGTCTCTGTGCCGTAACTTGAGCATCTGCATGTGAATGACAAGGCCCTGATAGCTACTTCCTCTTTCTGTTCAACCACAGACAAACACTGAGGTTCAATGAAGCTCAGCAGTCACTGACCGCATCGTGAACAAATCCATGTGGTGGAAAAACACTTTCCACCTGATGAGAAGTGAAATAAAATTCCCTAGACAATCTTTGTCTTTTGAGGTTTTATTACAAAATAAAATCTTCAGAGTAACCAATTTCTGCAGAAAGGACAGAGCTCACGCAGCAACACCATGCTACAGAGGTCTGACCCCGAGCTCCATGTTGCCAGGGCTTTTAATGTCTCTTTCTCACATACCAGGATTGCAGGGATGGCAGGGAAAGAATACAAGCTCGAGGTCAAGTGATAAAATTAATGAGCAACTGAGATAAAGTGTAAGTTATGCTCAGAGACACCGGACAGCAACAAAGATAAAGAATAGACAGTCTTTGTCCAAGACATAAGCAGGTGTCCTCACAAAGCACAATGAACAGCATACTCAGCACATTAGGTCACTTCAGGTCAAGTTATATGTACTTCACACAGAATTGAATATACAAGTTTATGAGAATATACGAGTGTATGATAAGAGAATATATGGCTATATGATAAATTGGCATTACAATTCCCCTTTGGCCATAAAATGGCCACACAAAAAAGTATATACAAATTTATCATATCATCAGTGACTACATTCCTTTAGGTTTAAGTAGACACATCATTAGCTGATAAATGTTAAAATATGCATTTAGCTGTTTTTGTAGGACACAGACATCCTTGAGTTGATAGCAAGCTGGGGAAAATACAAAACTTAAAACCTAAAGATCATCTTCATCATCATCATCATTAAAAGGAGGAATCCAATCAGTGGGGTTTTCAACATCTGACAGGAGATGGGTCTCAGCCAGAGAGGCCATCTGGTGTGTGATTGACCTATCAATAGACCTTACAATGAGACTTCTAATGCAGGGAATAATACAACATCCAATCAGACTGAACACACTTGCACCAATAAGTATGCCAGTGATAGCAGATACGATAATTGACTTCCATTTACCAAACTTACTGTCAAACCAGTCCATCATCCATGTGTCAGTACCTGCATTGTTTTTTAACTCTACTGTAAGGGCTTCTAATTTGGTCAGTGCCCGTGTAAAGCTACCATTGGAGGCCGTATTGTTGGGAATGAATGTACAACAGGATTCTCCAAACATAACGCAAATGCCACCTCTTTCAGCCAGCAACATGTCCAGTGCTATACGATTTTGCCAAGCTATTAGGGACGTGGCATGTAGTTGTTCTCCTAGGGCTTTAAAGGAGTCTCTAGTGTAGTTGAAAAAACGCTGTTGATTGTAATAGATATAATTGATCCAGTCGACATTTTTGTTCATCGTTACCCAGATAAAAATGGATTCAAACCCTGCGGCTATTTGATTTCTAGCCTTAAATTCATTAGGCACACCACGGGGAACGCCAATCTCATCAATGTATATGTTAGGGTCCATTCCAAATACATCTCGCGTCTGCCGGTGACGGTCAGTGGCTGCAAGGAACCTTTGTTCAGGAATGACAACAATTTCCTGTACCAGCATTACATGACCACACAAACCTGTCCAATTGAAAGGCAGGACAGAACGCAATTTATTATCTCCACAAACCCAGAAAACATCAGGAACTGGATAGATTTGCTTACCTATCCACTCGTACCATACCAGGGCTTGCAGTTGTTTTTTATTCAGGACAAAGTCGCTAGAGATGTTCTTTTGTGCCACTACAATTTGAGTACAGGGCCCCGTCCAATTTCCGATGGACTGGTTACCAGTGGGGCGATAATAACAGACAATGTGTGTGTTGTTTAAAGGTGGTGGAGCTGTCCTTGTGGGCGGCGGGAGTCTTCCTGCAGTGGATCCTAGATTACATGAGGACCAAGAGGAGGCTCTAGAGCGGGCTCCTCGAGCTAGTAAACAGTCGTGCCTACACAGATTAGTACTGGTGGAAACACAATCATCTCCTTCAAACGGAATACCTATCATAAGCAATCTGGGTCTGCCTGCTGCACACATAAAACAGGACGTATTACCTCCATACAGTTGTTGAGCTGTGAAATTTAGCCATGATGTCCACAGATTAGTTTCATATAAACCAACAGAGCGTGGAGTGCTCATGTGCGCTCAGAATTGTGACACATCAGGATGCACACTGGTTAGGTTATGAGCATTAGCTGGTGGTGTATGATGTGTGAAAAAAATAACAAATACCACAAATACAGCTAAAAGTATAAGTAAAGCTGTTGAACCTCTGAGACCAAGACCATCCTGGCCCCTGAAGGGATGCCATGGTCTGGGCTCCATTGTTGCTCTTGTTGGTGACACGGAGCTTGTGGTCACTTCGCTGGAGCTTGGCACGCTACTGGTGGAGGAGGCGCTTTTCACCCCTCACTCTTATATTGCAGATGGTTCCAACGTAGCTGCAGGTTAGGGGCAGCGCACGGCGTACACCCCAGTTGTCTTCCTCAACATCTAGATGAGTCAATTGTATTCTTAGACCATTATTCTGGGTCTAGAGGTGAATTTGTGTCAGCTCCTTAGCTTTACTCCTCTGGTGTCTAGATGTCAGCTGTTGGTTCAGGAACCTGTTTGCAGTGGCTGGCGTGTACCCATGCGGCCTTCTCCGCAACCTTTACAGCTGTCTCAGTGGTCAGCAGAACCTGGAACGGGCCCTGGAATGGCCTTTGTTTCCAGTGACGGCGTCTGTGATATTTGATGAGAACCCAATCTCCAGGCTGTAAGTTGTGGAGGACTGCTGTGGCTGCAGATGGCAGGGCACTCTTCACCTGTGAATGCAATGCTGACAAGGTTGTAGACAAGTTGGCACAGTATCTCAACATAGCATCATCACATGCACCTGTGGTAAGGGGAGGATGCCTAACTGGACCTACACCTGTCTGAGGGGGTCTGCCAAACAAGATTTCAAATGGACTCAAACCATGTTTATTTCTGATTCGCGTGCGCATGTGGAAAAGCACCAGTGGAAGTGCTTTAACCCACGAAAGACCAGTTTCATCACAACATTTAGCAAGTTTTGCTTTAATGGTGCCATTTTCTCTTTCAACAGCACCTGCACTCTGTGGATGATATGAACAATGATGACGTAGGTCAAACCCAAGATAGTCTGACACTTCTTTCAGGGCTTGGTTGACAAAACCTGGTCCATTGTCACTGCTGATGACTGAAGGAATTCCCCACCTAGGAATAATTTCAGTTAGCAGTGCTTTAGCCACAGCTCCAGCATCCTGTTTGGAAGAGGGGAAAACTTCAACCCATTTGCTGAACATGTCAACAATTACAAGACAGTATCTTTTCCCTTCACTTGGTGTTAGTTCAATGAAATCCATCATTAAATGATCAAAAGGTTTGTCAGGTGGTGGATGACCAGCAGGTGGCATATGAATAGCCCCTGATGCATTGTTGGATGCACAAATTAGGCATTTCCTGCAAAAATCCTGTGCAAAAGTTGAAAAACCACGTGTGTACCAAGATGAATTAACAGCAGCACACATTCCCCTTTGCCCACGTGGTCTCTTCCATGGGACAGTTTAGCATAACAGTGGAAAAGAGCACGTGGCAAACAAGGTTTGTTATCTGGACCCATCCACACTGAGTCCCTAAATGTGGCACCTGATTTTGACCATATGGTGCGCTCTTGAGGAGTGGAAAGAGACTGCAGAACAGAAACATCAGCAGATGAGCAAGTATCAGAAGTGTTAGACAACATCAAACAGTTAACTGTGAAAGGTGAACCAGACAATGCTGCAGCTTTAGCTGCTGCGTCTGCTGCAGCATTTCCTGTAGAAATAGAGTCAGAACTGTTAGTGTGAGCTTCACATTTGATCACAGAGATAGATGCTGGAAGGAGGATGGCATCTAGCAATGCAGACACAAGTTTATGGTGTGAGATGGGCTTGCCAGAAGATGTAAGAAATCCTCTATGTCGCCAGAGGGCCCCAAAATCGTGCACCACTCCAAACGCATAACGCGAGTCTGTGTAAATATTCACAGTTTTACCTGAAGCCAGTTTACAGGCTTCAGTAACAGCTACAAGTTCTGCAGCTTGTGCTGAAAAGTGTGGTGGCAATTTGCCACTGAGCAAAATGTCATGTGGTGTCACTACTGCAAAACCCACTTGAGCAGCACCTGTGTCCACGCTATGCGAGACGCCAAACCATCCACAAACAGCTCCATGTCTACATTTGGTATGGGCTGCGTAGAAAGATCTGGTCTGGGTGTGCAAACTTCATCAAGAATCTGAAGACAGTCATGTGGCTCTCCATCTGCTGCAGTTGGGAGAAGAGTTGCTGGATTAAGTACACTGCATCTTTTAACAGTAATGTTAGGCATATCAAGCAAAGTAGTGTGATATCTTAACCAGCGCTGTGCAGAGAGATGAGAGGTCTTCTGTGTGTGCAGAATATGAGCAACAGCATGAGGAACCATGAGTGTCAAATCTCCATAACCCACAATGTCACGTGATGCAACCACAGCCTTCTCTGCTGCAGCTACAGCACGCAGACAGAGAGGGAGACCAGCAGCAACAGCATCAAGCTTGGTGGAAAAATAAGCTACAGGTCTCAGTCTACCCCCATGCTCCTGTGTCAAAACAGAGGTCATGTATCCGTCCTTCTGGTCAACAAACTGAGTAAAAGGAAGGTCAGGGTTTGGCAGTCCCAGTGTGGGAGCAGCCTGCAAAGAAGCCTTTAAGTCAGTAAAGGCTTTGTCAGTGTGGTCAGTCCAAGTCAGTTTGTCATGTGCACAAAGATTGTTACCATGAATCATGGAAGAGAGAGGTGCCTCTCTCTGAATAATTTGGGATCCACTGTCTGCAATATGACGTCATGCCTAAGAAACTCATCATTTGCTTTTTGGTGATTGGTTTTGGTACAGATTGAACTGCTTCAATACGTTTGGGAGAGAGAGATTTGCCCTCTGCTGTGATCACATGTCCCAAATATGTAACACAAGTCTGAGCAAACTGCAGTTTTGACAAGCTAGCTTTATGGCCATTATTTGCTAGATGTTTTAGCAATGCTATTGTATCTGTTTTACATGCTTCCTGTGATGGACTACAAATCATCAAATCATCAACATACTGTAACAAAACAGAGCCTAGAGGCAAATGGAGGCTCTGTAAATTGTCACGCAGTGCACTGTGGAATACTCCAGGACTTTCTGAATATCCCTGTGGACAGCGAGTCCAAGTGTAGCCTTTACCATCGAAAGAAAATGCAAACCAGAATTGACTGTCTGGATGAACGGGACGGAGAAAAAAGCATTTGTGAGATCAATGACAGAAAAATGAGTGGCATTAGGTGGAATTAACGACAAAATTGTATGTGGATTTGAAACTTGGGGCGCCATGGATGTATTGCAGCATTTACTGCTTGCAAATCTTGTACAAATCGCCACTCAGTGGGTTGATCTGCGTCTCGGATTTTCTTAACTGGAAAAATTGGTGTTCTGACAGGGGAGTCATCGCACGGAACTATAACTCCAGCCTTTAAAAGTGAATCAAAAACAGGCCTGATACCTTTTAGCGCTTCTGGTTTCAATGGATATTGTTTCATGCATGGTCTGTAATCTGATTTTGGGTGAACTACAAGAGGTGTGGCTCCCTCAATAAGCCCCACGTCATATTTGTGACGCGCCCACAAACAGGGTGGCACCTCAGATAGTTCAGCCATGTCAACTGATGTGTCGTGTGAAAGCATGCAAGGTGTGGTGTGTGTATTTGGAATCAAACAAATTGTTCTGTCGACAAAGGCAGTAGATGTAAGTTTTGTTTTATATACATCACCCCTTTCGCTGTACAGTGTTCTGGGATCCCCATTTATGGGCCTGAAATCAGAGAGGGTCTGTTGTCTGTGGAGCCATGGTCCCATTTCCTGCCATGTCCAGTGGGCAGGTTTCGCCAACGACACGTGTGGAGACGCACCATCAAACAGTTCATCTTGTGAATGAGAGAGAGATACAGAGACAGCAGCAGCCTTCTTTGTCCAATAAATGCATGTCATATTCAATTTCTCCACTTCTAGTGGCTTTCTGTTCCAAACTTTCTCAAACCTTTCATCTGGCCCTTCTGAAACATGTGCTGTGCAGTGTAGTGAATCAGCTGACATGTCCTGTAGTGTGTGAGCAAAGCTGGTCTTCATTGCAAGCAGTGTGCTTGTGTGTGTGTGTGTGTGTGTGTGTGTGTACCTCCTGTAGTCTGTGAGTCACTGTCGCTGTGGTCAGATTGCTCCTCTCCTCCTGCCCCGTCCCGCACTCACTTTGCAGCAGTTGTAGTTTGCACAGAGCCATTCTTCTTAGGGCAATCTTTAGCCCAGTGTCCTTGCTGATGACAGTCAAAACAGATGTTTAGGGTCATATTGCCAGTGTCCACCTCCATCGTATTCACGTTCTCGTCCCCCGACCTCTATGTGGCCGGCCACGGCCACGCCCTTGTCCGCCAGCCATAGGTTGAGCACCCCTGTACATGGTTAAGGCTGCCGTGTGTAGATTCTTGTCGGCTTTGTCTTTCTTTCTCCTTTGTTGATCCTTGATAGTGTCTTCAGCATGCACAGCGTGTCATCTGAGATAATTTAATCAAGCTTTGTCCCTTATTGCCAGATGTGTTCTCACCCAGCTGTGGGAGTTTTTTTCTCAGCTGTGACACAGTCCTGGTCTGTAAAGCATCAGGTTTAGATGTGGTTGAATCAGGGGATGAGGATGATGCTGGTGGAGGTGATGATGTTTCTGTTAGATGTCTGGAGGATCCTTCTGCTGTTCCCAGACCCCCACCAGGCTCATGTGGCAGTGGAGGTGCGGTCGGAGGGCAGGAGTCGAGGTCGCGATCCACCTTGACATATTGACTCACAGAAGGAACAGAAGGACAAAGTGTATTAGTTTCTTCATTTTCCTGTAAGGAATGTGTCTTGTACCTTTGCGTTTGTTACTTTCAATTCTTTATCTCCTTCTTTCCCTCTTCTCTCCATATGCTATATGCCTTCCAGTCTGCTTTAAACCATTCATGCTTCTCTCGTTTACGTTTGGACAAAGCTGCATGCTGCTCTGCACCTTTTTTTTTTTTTTTTTTCTTTTGCCTCCAAACATGTCTTCAGTTGGTCTAATTGTCTCAGGCTAAAGCTGCCATTTTCTGGAAACCCAAAATCTTTTGGGTAATAATCAGTTTCTTTAATGGCTTCTTCACAACTAAGATGACTGGTTAAGCACTGTAGCATAAGCAGCTACCTGGACAGTGTCTGTTCCACAGACTGATGTACCTAGATGATCAGCTGCAGTGCAGCATAAGGCAAAGGATTGGATCAGAATCACATGGAGAATCAGCTCTGCCTAAGCTCTGTAATACCTACAAAAAACATATAAACATATAAAACATATAAAGCTAGAACTATGCGCCTCTATGTTTAAACCACTATCAAGTGTTTCCTGTCCAAAATCAGACAATACTGACAGAGATACAGGCCAGGCTTTACAGAAATGCCTCGGTAAAACAAACAAAATCTTTTGGAAAGTGAAAATGGTAGCAACTGATTGCTAATTACATGAACTGTCACAATATCAATTAAAAGCCAGAGCTAAATATCAGCAGGTTTGGTTTTTTAAAGTTACAGATACCAGCAGTATGTTGACGAGTTGCTGTGTTTGTACAAACAAAGAGACCCGAATATGTTTTTCATTCACAATTTGTCAGTGGATTTGTATTCAACAAGAAAACCAGTTTCAAAAAATATATTGTGTTGCTAGGCATGTTAGGTAACTCTGTATTTGTATTGTATGGTCTGTCATGGGCTGATGCCAGCTGTTTAATGATAATCAAAGTCATGCAGGCAGCTGCAGAGAAATAACACATCTTATGTAACAGTATTGGTAATGATCACTATGTACAGTACAAGTTGTGTGCCAACATTAAATCTACAGCATAACAGGACACGTGTTCATCTCATTCCTTTTTGTGTGTGTGTGGCATTTTATTCTCCAGGTCGGTGAATGCGTATGTGGAACCTGAGCCAAGAGGACTGCAGAGAGAAACAGCCCATGTGCTCTCACAGAGTGTTGACCGAGTAATGGTAATGTTCAGCTGCTGTCCAATGAAAACATCGTGTATACAAATGTAAATGTGCCTGTGGTGTCTGCAGAGTAATTCAATGGATTCATCCAGAAAACAGATGATCACAAGATTCTCACAGAGGTCAACAACTACATCTTTCTTAAGTCTGGCTAGTGGTGGCAGGAAAATAGCATCTGTGGGAAAAGCACTGGCTGAAGCTGAAGAAGCCAAGTCTTCCCTAACTTCGCTTGAAAAATGTGTATACAGCGAATCTTTTAGAGGGAGGGGCATAAAAGACTCATGCTTTCTGATTCGGCCGAAAACTGCTGGACAATAAAAAAAGGGTTTCACTTGTTTGTGTTCCAACAATACAAATTCAGACTCGAGGGAACAAATCCTCCGACAGACATATGTGATGGATGCTTTCCACTGGTTGAGCAGGCCATGCTCTCAGTTGATAAGTGTCATCCCTATACTTAGGTAGTTTTTATGCCTGCACTGTAAAGATAATAAGCAAATGTATATTGTGCAGCGTGAAGCTCCTCTGTTTCATCCTCTGTGGTCAAAACTTTACTATCCTGTGGGTAAAAGGCTGTTATAACCTGATTTGTGCCCATAATCAGCAGGTTCACTGCACTTAGCCATGTTATTTTTTTTTACCTTTCTTTTCTTTCCTCTTAAGTTTCAGCACGTCGCAGCACTTCTTCTTAATTTCCTGTTGAGCTCTTTTATACTCTGGTTCAGAGGGACAAGGTAAAAAAAAGTAAACTGTGTTAAAGAACAGTTTTAATACAGTGAATGATGATGAGTTTACGAGAGTATAACAAACAAAAATGGTATGACAATCTGAACACCAACCTATGTTTAAAATCATAGCTACTTGGTAACTGGCGAAGTCTCAGTCACTGTGAATAGAGCTGATGAAAGAACACTGGCACTTTATATTGCTTGAAAATGACCAAGATGTATCTTGTTGTTAACTAGTACCAGTGTATTGTTCTTGTATGTGATTCCATTAGTTTAACCTACCTTTAGCATGGTCTGTGTCCAAAGCGTTTACTCCTCTTTTCCACTCCTCTATCTGTTCTTGTAGAGGTTTGATCAGTCCCTCCAGGAAAGTCCTGCAAAAACAGCAGCTTACTCACTTTAAAATTAAACCTTTTAAAGTCTAAACTCCCATTTTCACTCCCACACACACACAACATATCAAGTCAAAGTACACTAGCTGTGAGTGACTGGTATCAGGAAACTTGTTCATCAGTGAGAGTTTGAAAAGCTCTGCAATCCTGACAGTTTTATAGAAGAAGGCAAAAATCACTGTGTTGCATCTTTGGCAGGGTCTGAGTGTGTTTGGTGGGGATGTTTGTTGGACATATGAACTCCCTGTTCATTTTTCAATCTTTTGGAGCTCAGCCAAACCACCGTGAGCCCAGCCGAGCATCCACCAAGACACTGCATCCTATCAGATCCTGTATGGTGCTAAAGTTCAACAGTTCTGTGGCTGAGCAGTGAAAAAGTAAAGGGAGCAGTGCAGCACGTTAATACATGAAGTGCAATGTTCCTTACATGGAGAACTGTCTGAGTTTAGCCTCTATGCTGCGATGTCTCATACACATCCTGGTCAATGCTGATCCAATGTCTCTGGTCCCACCTGAAAGAAATAAAATGGACAAAAACAAGCTTTTAATGTGATACGTTCTAAAATAAGCCACTCATCTATTTAATCAAATCTCAGATGGAAAAGGACATGACATATAAAAAATGTTAGGCGGTCAAAGTATCCACATGAAAATATTCTTTGAATGATATAAGAGCATGTGAGCAGCTTTGACAGTAAGGAGAAGGCAAGAGGCAAGAAAAGACAGGAAGAATGATCATACTGTGATTTTCACAGACTGTAACTAACATTTTTCAACTTCACTCAAAGTTCAACTCTCAAATTTATTAGCCTTTATTACATGTCATTAACTCTGTGTCCTCTCTGTCCCGTAGTCCTGTGTTTGTTTCTCTCTGGTCTCTCTTTCTCTGTACCTTTCTGCAGGTATCTCTGGCTCCGGAGCTGCATGTCCTATGGTCCTGGCTCCACCGACCTGCTGCTGTTTATTGTTTACAATGATCGATTTCTAACATGTTTAATGTTCCGTTCTGCTACAGATAAATATTTGATTAATATTCTTTGCAGACTGTAATGTGACTGGTAATTATTTACCAGTCATGACAGCTTTTTGCCTCCGTGCTCTGTTTCATAATTCTAATCTGCTGAGCACACATTATCCAATAACTGTCCACTAACTGTAATGTAAATACTGACCCACATTGTCTGTATTATGCTGCATGTCCTTCTCCCCCTCTCCTCCATTCCTAGCTGTCCTATCTTCCTCCTTTTCCTCCTTTCACCCAGCCCGGCCATCGGCAGGAGGGTCCCCCATCTGAGCCAGGTTCTGCTCAAGGTTTCTTCCTGTTAAAAGGGAGTTTTTCTTGCCACTGTCGCCTTAAGTGCTTGCTCTGGGGTCAGGCTCTGGGTCTCTGTAAAGCGCTTTGAGACAATTTTGATTGTGGAAGGCACTATATAAATAAAATTGAATTGAAATTGAATTGAATTGAATTGAATTAAAATAAACTACTTACACAAACAGCATGCAACCGCTGATAATGCTATGAAGCTGCAGTCTTTGGCTGGAGCATTTCCAAAACTGGGTCAAAGGTTTTTACTGCACCACAGTGATGAGCTCATGCAATGAGTATTTACTGATATTTGCACTAGAAGGTTGTTTTGCATGAAACAATTATAACTATATTGCTGACATGAGTCTTTCGCTATAAATCAACAGGTCCTGTTATAATCAGGAACCACTTATATTAATGTCAAAGTTACAACATTCTGCACAGTTCATTAGGTGAAGTCTTACCTCAGGCAGCTTCACCTGGATCAACATGTGACATAAACGTGAATATGACTAATATCAAGGATGTAACTAGGATACAGCAATGTTGGAATATAAATTATACAGCTGCCAAGCAGGCCTAAGAGAGAATCAACACAGGCAGTGACTGTGTGAGTCTCTCTTGCCAGGAATATATTTTTAAAAAAAGCTGTGAACCGGCCATAATCAGAGACATCCTGGCAAAATGTCAGCTTCAGTGCAAGAGGTCTTCCTGTTATTTTGCTGTCTCTGAATAGCTTACGATTAATGAAATGGCGTAAGCCACCCACCTTTCCCATATCGAACCTATGACAACAGTTAAAGAGCTGCAGTGCTGATGCAGTGGACCACTGCACAAATCAATCACTACTGGTGTTTGGCACACCGGGAGGCCGAAGTTCATCTGGGGACCTGTTAAACCTTTGTCTTCAACAACAGCACAAAACTCCTGATACTGTACAACAGACCATCAATACAAGTTATATTGACAATATGACTTACAAATGTAAAAAATAAAAAACCTTCAGAGACCAGAACGTAAGGACTGGAGTGAAAACATCACAAGGCATAAGGACAGATGCCTGTCTTACTGTCAAGTTTCCTCAGCTATAACTGCAATTAAATAAATAAAAATGATTTTACTAAGATCTCCTCTCCTTTCTGATCATGCTGCTTCAGCGATAGCTGCATTGAAGCTTCAGTGAATTCTGTATTGAAGAATAAAGCTCTTTGGACATGCATTTGTCTTTGACTCTGTGTTTTTCTTTAAAAAGAAGAGCTGAACACTTCAAAGTTTTTGGAAGAAATAGACTTAGAGAATGAAGAGTAGAAGAGTAAGGTGTGGGGACTCGGCCGGACTTGGACTCAGCTTCAGCTGGCCCTCAGCTGGATCTGCAGCCTGGCCTGAAAATCCACATCATTATGCACATGACAGCTTCAGTGCTGTTAGGCAGCGGCTTGATGTGGGCTCCTCCATTTGCCTTCCATCCAGCTCCATCTGGGCAGACAGTTAGCGTGTGGATGCATTTTGGTTTTCATGGCAGGAGTTCTACACACGTGGACAGGACGTACTTTGCCGCACTAAGCTAAAGCAACATGAGGGCTCCAGGTTCGAACCCCAGTGACTCTGACAGATCAAGCGGTATAGAAAACGGATGGATGGAAGGATGAGGGCTCATGTCGCACTTCCATCCAGAGGAGGCTGCATGGGCTAAAGACAACCGCCTGAAGCCTCATTCCACCGAATCAACGTCCTCTCCACGAGGTGACGACAGAATTAGGCCCGGTGAAAGACTACATCTACAACGAGTTTAAAAAAACTAATTTGGAAGTTCCAGCTACACTACACAATACTGAAGGTGCTCTGATGGTGTATTTTGGGTTACTGTTGTCAAATGGAAACTCAATAATCGATTGCTAATCGAATTGAGACGTCAATAATCATAATGGAATGGAATCAGGAAATTGGATGGATTAACCACCCCTAGTATTAAGCCTACTGTGTAAATTATATGCACCTCAAAGGTCAGGTTTAAAGAAAATCAGTTCACATCAGGAGGGAAAAAAGAAGAGGAACCCCACCAGAGTCCTCCACTTTAGCATCACTGACAGAGCACAGTGTTTTACACAGCAACATTTAAAAAGTCCTCAGTAAGTTTTACCATGGTAATGACTTACTTTATCACCAGAAGCTTCTGCTCCGGGGTTAGCTGTTCAGATTTCTTCCACATATCTGAAAAACAAGGGACGAAGTCATCAGTAACCCTGTTTGGCAACTTTAATTTTCCCACTCTTCATCATTCCCTTATCTGTTTATTGATTTATTGTTCTGTTGTAGTGTTATTAACTTTCACTCTAATAGGCCTTTTTTGTGAAAGACATTTTGTCATTTCGTAGGTGTTACTAATAAGATCCATGGCTGGGTTCTATTTAGCTGCTTCAGTGCCATCATTTTGTGCACAGTGACTCACTGTGCTGCTGTCATTAGTGGGACGTTTGAAAAGATGTCCCACTAAGGCCAACATCTGTGCCTTTTCTACTATGACAGGTCAAAAAAAAAGGTCAGTGAAAAGGTCTTAGGTTAAATGTCAGGTAACTGTGAGAGCGTGTTGCTTCCACCATTAAAAGCTTGGCAACATAAGATAAGATAAACCTTTCTTAGTTCCACAGAGGGGAAATTACGTCCGTTACAGCAGCAAAGAGGAAGATACAGTAAGATACAGGCACTTAGAATATACAGAAGATCAAAAATCAAAAATATAAAGACTCCTTTACCTTTAGAGAAATAATACTATGAATAAAAATGACCAGAATGGCATGTACACAGTTTGAGCATTAAAGGGAAAGGATGCTGTACATATGGCACCAAAATTAAGTCCAGGGATGAGTGTGTGTGCATGTGGTTTGCTCAGCACAGCTGGTTGTACAGTCTAACAGCAGCAGGAAGGAAGGACCTGCGATAGCGCTCCTTCACTGTCTTGGGGTGAAGCAGCCTCTCTCTGAAGGAGCTGCTCAGTGCTGTCAGTGTGTCCTGCATGGGGTGGGACTCGCTCACCATCACTGATGATAGTGTGTGCATCTTCTCTTCTGCCTTACCGTCATGGAGCTGGAAAGCCAGTGTGGTGATCTTCTGAGGCCTGAGCAGAGAAAGGCAGATAAACCATTTCCTTGTTTAATTTAACTGTAAAAGTTTGGAGTTCTGCTGAGCTGACTTAGTGGAATCTGAGGTTAGAAAATAAAGATATGTACCAAAGAATGAATATTTTTTAAAAATACATCAATGTTTTATAATTCTAACTCACACAACACTGTGCCACAGAAATTGATAGAATCACTTTGACGTGTACAAAATTGATGTAAATCAAGAGAATAAATAGTGATGATCTTCAAGCAATCACAGGTGCTGTGGTGTTTTTAGCCTCAAAGCCAGCTTAATGTAGGTGGGCAACTGTGACAGTTTCTAGTACAGTGACCATGTTCCACCCACCTGCTGCTGTTTATTGTCTACAATGATCCATTTCTAACACATTACTCTGTTTAATGTTCCACTCTGCTACAGATACATTTTGGATTAATATTCTCTGCAGACTGTAAATAATTACCAACCATGACAGCTTTTTGCTTCTGTGCTGTTTCCTATCATAACTGTAATCTGCTGAGCACACAGTATCCACTAACTGTAATCTGAATGCTGGCCCTCTGACATTGTCCATTACCAACCCTGTTTGCATTGTGCTGCATGTCCTTCTCCCCCTCTCCTCCATTCCCAGCTGTCCTATCTTCCTCCTTTTCCTCCTTTCACCCAGCCCGGCCCTCAGCAGGACGGTCCATCACATGAGCCAGGTTCTGCTCAAGGTTTCTTTCTGTTCAAAGGGAGCTGTTTCTGGGTGCTGATCTGGGATCAGGCTCTGGGTCTCTGTGAAGCGCTTTGAGACAATTTTGATTGTGGAAATTGAATTGAATTTTTTTTAAATGTTTCAAAAGTCAAAAGTAAAGAGTATGTCAGCTCAGCATGTTTGTCTTATCAGGTAAACTAAAAAGGATTTATACTATTTACTCATTTATGACATGACCGACCTGAAACAAAACAGGGCCTAAGCTACTAACTACTGAGCCGCTGTCTCAGGCTACAGCATTTATTTTGCCTTGTCAATCACCTCATTCTTTTCCAGAGGTGTCATGTCAGGTCTTCTTACTCCAATGCAATTCAAACTCCCAGATTGTCACTTTATCGCTGTCTCTATTTTAAACTAGGGCAGCTGGATCTTTATCTTGTCAAGCTCACGTTATGGAGAAAATCATATATAGCATAGTGCTAGTTAGACCTCTCACCCATGAAAAGTTTGTTTTCACATTCACTTGAAATACAATACACAGTGAAATGACACTGTTATCAACAGCAGCATACATTGCATAGAACTGCAGTGTTAACCCAGAGGGCAGTGTAAACAGTAGATTAAGTGAACATACAAAAAGCGTTTGTGTTGTGTTTCCCTGAAGCCACAGTTTACACTTTGGCTTCAGTGAGTTAGCCATTTATGGATCCCATGAAGTGCTGGAAGTGAGATAAGTGGGGGGTATATATGTTCCAATTATATGAGGTCCTTAAAGATCGATAAAAAAAAAACGTGCAATAACATCTGCCTTCAGTGTTATAGGTGGCTCTCTTTCTGTTATAGCAAGACTAAAAGAAGCTCAGAGTCTGTGTCAAAGATGCTCTGTTGCAAGACAGAGCGCTGTGGTCAAATCCTTAGTGGAATACAAAGGGTTCCCTTCAGAGCGAAAACACAGCGTGGCCCACGTCCAAGTCCTTCCACAAGAATATTTACATTCATTCATTCAGTAATTTATTTAACAAGTATTAACAACCAAAAGAGAAACAACAACAAAAAGCACATCCTCCTGTCAGAAAGCTCTATAGCCTGCAGATTCTAGCAGGATCTGTCAAAATGAATGGGTTACTGAAATTTGAAGAGTCAGTGGCTAAAGCCTTTCTCCAGGTGGATGGCACGATGCATTTCTTACACATTATCAACACAATTTTCCTTTTTTCTCTTATTTCAAAGTTTTCTTTTATTTCTTTATAGAATTTGAACTTAATCTTATTTGATACAAGCACAGTCGTTCCTCTTCTGTGACTTTGTGTAGCTGAGTAAAAGTGGATTGTTATTTATTTTCTTTCCTTTCAATATTATTATTTTATTATGAGGTGAACATTCTCACCACGTTTTCTTCTTCTTTTTATTCTCACAGAGGCTGTAATGAGTAAGTGTGTGATTCATCCCACAGGGTGGTGTTACAGGTAAAGGATTTGGGACTCTTTGGTCTGGCCTCTCACCCAGGGGCTCTTCCAGAATGACTGTACCCAGCCATGTGCAACTCCTGTGTGGTAAGGCAGGAGTATGCTGTGCTGGGATCACAGAGGCACGCGAGCCCCCACGCCACGTCAAGGCAGAGTCCGTGTGGAGGATTTTTTTTTTTTTTTTTGTTTATTTTTCTGTTAATTAATTTACAACCACTAATAAACTACATACAAACAACAAACAACAGAACTTTTTTACACCTTCACCTAAATAAATGGAGCCGATAGCTCTTTCATCACTGGATATCTGACCAATGACAGCCTCCCTTATGCCGTAGTGCTTGAAGAATGGTCACCAAGTGATGTCATCCTCACTGAGCCAGGTCCAGGTCTTCACAAAGCGGCCTTTCCTTCCTTCCAAAGTTGGACCCTGGAGTCATCCTGAAGATGCAGTTCTTGGATGAGATGGGCAGGAAGAAAGCTCCTGGGCTGAAGGTGAGGGAACCTGCTTAATGAGTCTTACTGAAAAGACTTGATGATGTTTACTTGGTTCAGTCTTAGTGTGGTTGTCTGTGTCTTCCTCTGTGTGTGTGTGTGTGTGTGTGTGTGTGTGTGTGTGTGTGTGTGTGTGTGTGACAGTACCTGTCTGGGCAGGAGTGGTACAGACAGCAGGCTTTCAGGGCTGTGAACCATAAGGAGGACTATGGAGCCATCTTCCTGTGTGATCAGAGGTCAGACTTCTGAGGCACTGCACAGAACCTTGGGCCTCATGCAAGAACCGCCCGTACAAACACATCCATCCTGAAGTGGCACATAAAAGTGATCTAAGAGAAGCAGAGCTCAAACAGTTTGTTAGTCGACAGAACACTACTTCAACTAAAATGCCAAACGTTCGCTCATTTTCTTCCATTGTGGGAATAATCATTTCCAGCTTTTCTCATCACAGTGAACTGAATATCTTTTGATTTTACACTTGATGATTTATTTATAAGGATCATCAACATGCATCCATGTATATCCATGGATATGCTATTAATAATTTCTAACAGTTACAATAACAGTAATATGACACCTGACACACCTAAATCATCTTTTTTTTGTCTGCAGAGTTCAGGCAGCAGCAGCTTCAGGAAGCTCTGCTCTTTCTTTTTACTCTTTGGTAATGTTTTTGTGAATGAACCAGGCTCACAAAACGAGCAGTTTTACAGGCATTAATTATGCAAACAATGAAATCTCACGAGCAAGCACCTCCTCATTAACAGGTGGCTTTCATCAGGCTGTAAGGAGCCATTTATTTGTATAGTGCAGAGAGTGTGATGAAAGAGGTTAGGATACAAATCTGAAAATGCAGTGCCATCCTAGCATGGCTTTTATTCTCATGTCTAACCTGCAATCCAAATGGTCAGTGCTGGAACATAAGTCGTGCCAGAAAAAAAAAGTTGTCATAGGCAACAAAAACTCTGTTAATGTTGCTACTGTGTTATTAAAAGACGTGTTTTGTCATTAAAAGCCCCTAAAATTAAAGTAGGACTCTTTGTGGATGCTGTTATTATATTTTTCTTTTGCATTTTTTTAAGTTTAGCAACAAGCAATCAGGAAAATGCATGAAATAAGTTTTAACTTCTAAAGTGAACTAATAATTCTAGTCTTCTGACAAGTAACCTGAACTTAAAGTGTAAAATCTGTGGAGTAATTAAACAAACGTTGAGATTTACTAACATTAATCAGAAAGAACTGATCTGTTCAACAATGATGAAGGTGATTAAAATAAAATAACGTGCTACTTCTCCCACAGGTTTACGTCCTCTGATGCCCGGGCTCAGCTTCCATCATGGATTAGGCCTTATGTGCGGCCTTATGAAGGCTTTGGAAGTGTGGTCCGTGAAGTCTCTCAGTTCTTCCGGGTTGCAAACAAAATGGTGGGTCCTAGTGTTACACCCTGAAAAAGGGGGAGATATTAATAAAGACTCTCCAACACGAAGCTTCCTCTCTGGCAGCAGGATCGAGAACTGTATTGTTTTCAAAATTGTTCACAGAGTTACAAAATCTCTTTAGATGCAACATATTACAATAAAATTATCAGTTTCCTTTACAGTTCTACAATGATTTCAAATTTAACTTTTTTTAAATCTTATTTTCTTCCAGATTTCTTTGACAGGTAAGTAAAGAACATATATAATAACATTTCTCTTTCTTTTCAACAGGAAAAAAACACGAGGTCAATATTTATGAAATGAATCTATAATCAAATAAACATAAGCTGACACCATCAAACTCTACTGTATTGCAAATAAAAATAATGATAAAAAAAATAATATTCTATAAAACGTCTGCAATAGTGTGTTTTCTATGTGCTCCTTATCACAGCTACACATTTGAACAATGAGCATACTATATTCAAAACACACAAAGATTAAAAAACTATCCACACACTAACCTTAATACTCTAGATCAAGTCAAGCACAATCAAACAGCGCACAATATATGCTATAGCGGTGCTAATCACGTGCCTTCCGGTGCTAGCTACTGCAGAAACGGGAATTAGCTGCCTGCTCACCGTACCTCAATTAACAAACAGTATAAATAACGTCAGTCAAATTTGCTCAAACACTCAAACTGGCTAAGAGAACATCATCAAGGAGGAGGATTAATACTCTTTTTTTTTTTTTACCTGAAAAGGGGGAAATATTAATAAAGACTCTCCAACACGAACCTTCCTCTCTGGCAGCAGGATCGAGAATGAAGCATCGTGGCGAGAGCTCCCCCTGTCGGACCTCGCAGACGTAACTAATCAATAACAGATTTTTAATCTCAAAGGATCAACAAGTCGATCATGGATTAATTCATTAAATGTAGGTACATTTAAACCTTTTTACATGTTTTTGAAATCCACATGAACTGTTTTTAGCATTTTAAACCCTCTTGCAGGATTTTTACATTTTTTACCCATTTGCACTCTTTTTCTACATGACTTTGCTTTTTTATAGGACATTTTTACCTTTATAGCCATGAATTATCATCAATGAATTTTCTGTGTCACTGTCTATTTTAATGACATTTTAAATAACAGTTTAAATGCTGAATGAGCTTCTGTACTCACTGAATGGACAATCAAAAAAAATCTTCAATCTATCCCACTAGCACACATACAGTTCACAAACAGGATTAACTGACTGAGTGTCCTGGTGTAATTGAGTTGGCAGCAGTTGGGTATATATATATATACTACACCCATCAACTGTCTCTCTGCACACTAATACTTGTCCCAGTTGGTCCAACTCAGGTCTCAAGTCCTTGAGGGCAAGTTACAGTACAAGTCTCAGGACAATGTCCTCCAGGATGACCAAACAAACTGGAGTCTTGTAGTGTTGTATAGCAGAATAAATGTCTCTTAAATGAACGATAGACCTATCTCACAGGAGGTGTCTGTCTTTCAGAGAAGTGTAGGTGTACAGGAGGGTTAGGGCCTCCTTGGATGTGCTGGATTAGAGCCGGCCAAACACTATGATGTGACTCCGGTAGAAGAATCACGGAGGCAGTATCTCGATTTCAGGAACTTTACTTAAAGCAGGCAGGATAACAGGGTATGGTTGTGTTGTGTGTGTGTGTCTGTGTGTCTCTGTGCGTGTCTGTGTCTGTGTGTCTCTGTGTGTGTCTGTGTGTGGTCTCTGTCAAAGGAATACAGAATAACCATTACAAATATAACAAAAAATATACATGCAATAAATCTATGGTCTAACCAAGCTAGCATGTATCTATATGGAGAAAACGATCTTACAAAACAATAAACAGCAAATATGCAGTTGCTAGAACGAATAAAGAAAGAAAGCACAGATGAAAACAAATTACAAACTTACATCAGCAATGACGCACACAGCCTCCCCTGAAGTGTGAAACAGAGCAGTTCACCAACTATCATTGAAATCATTGAGAGAGACGCACAGCTGCTAATTACAGAGACTGGGTTTCTTAAAGGGCCAGCGTCCCCCTTAATGACTGACATTACAGTGGTGCATAAACTCAATTGAATAACATAACTGAGGGACTTTCCTACAGTAAGAATAGCAATCATAACAAATATGGAAAAACAGTGCTTCATTGCACATCAAGGGCCAGATTTCCTAAATGAATTTGGAGCCACAGTCTATGTTCTCAGCTCCTTATTTCCTGGGACAGGAGCTCGCTCTGCACTCAGCTCAGTGTGGGACAGAAACTCGAGGCACATTCAGCAAGTGAAGCAGAGCTCAGGTGCAGTTCACAGGTGGGATTTTCTATGAGTGGCCTCCTCAGGCTTTTTCAGCAGCGTGTTTATTTCCTCCCTCAACACCTGTACAACTGTGTTTACTGCTGAGAGGTCTGATCCAGAGCTGTGACCATTCACTGCCTGTACAGTACTGACTGTGTGTGTTTGGATGTAACAGAGGCCTGTGGTAGAGAAGAAGACTGCTGCAAAGAGCTGTGGGGCAGTGTGTTTGCCATATATCCAGCCCTCTGGCTTCCCTTCCTGCTCCCACTCCCAAGGCTCCCACACCCAGAAGGCCAAGGCGCTGGATGCACAGAGGAGAGAGGAGGTTCACAGAGGAGAAGTTAATCCTTAATGTGTTTTTAATCTCTTGTTTGATCTTTGTGATCAGATGAACACACTGGAGCCACTGGGATGTCCAGGATATTTGCTCACTATGAGTGTGAGGTGCAGAGGAGACCAACCAACCTGCTGGATGCTCTGGAGCACATCGACCATCACAGTGGAGGAAATGATGATGGTGTGGTGGGAGAGGAGAAGGTATTGTGTTTTCTGTGAGACACTGTGGTCTGTCCTACAAGACAAAAGCTGTTCTTTCTTTTTGACATGTATTAGTTTGTATGTCTCAAACGGGGTTACTGATGACTTTGTCCCTTGTTTTTCAGACATGTGGAAGAAATCTGAACAGCTGAACCCGGAGCAGAAGCTTCTGATGATAAAGTAAGTCATTACCATGGTAAAACTTACTGAGGACTTTTTAAATGTTGCTGTGTAAAACACTGTGCTCTGTCAGTGATGCTAAAGTGGAGGTCTCTGGTGGGGTTCCTCTTCTTTTTCCCTCCTGATGTGATCTGATTTTCTTTAAATCTGACCTTTGAGGTGCATATAATTTACACTGTAGGCTTAATATATGTCTGGCTCCAGTGTCCCTGTCAAAGTATGTGTGCACAGAAGGCTGTATCTGAATTAACACCTTACTTAAAGAATAAACAACTCACTTTTCCTTCAGCCACGAGGGACAATCACAAGGAGATGCAAATCATGGCTTATTCGTGTAAAAAGCATGCTGGGAACATAGAAAAGCGGCATCATATTGCATGGAAAATACTACTTTTTTATGCATGTTAATCGATTAAACCACATTCACCAGTGTGCCACGCATGCTATTTTAAAATAAAATGAAAAATACATCCAGTCTGAGTCTGAGTCTCAAACTTTTGGAACCCACTGTATATCAATAAACGCTCATAATCCGTAGTGTTGTTGTTGTGTTTAACCCTGCAGCTGTAAATTTGGTAATTGTGTCGTGCTTGTTACCTGAAAACCACAGCCTTGCTGATTGGCTTCTCTTCTTTACTAGAATGAACAGAAAAGGAAATATATCAGAAAAAAGATGAGAGCTATGAGTGCAATACTTTGGAAACCTGGTAGTAGAATAACATTTGTGGTGACTCCCCTGTTTCCAGTGGCAAAATAACTCCCAACCTGGCTGATTAACAGTTAACCCAAAATGTTTAATAAAAAACTTACTTGTGTCCATGCTACTGTTGATTTAAAGCCCTGATTCACTGATACAACTAAAGGAAACATACCATCTGTGATTAGACCCAACTGATGTTTTTGATCAGATATGAAGTGAGGTCTTCAGTGCAACAAGCACCATAACACTGGTTAACATAGCCACTCAGTTGCCCTATGACAGCCTGTTGGCCATGTAGTGATACTCACTAGCTGACTCCATTTTCCTTCACAGGTCCCAGCTGCACGACCTCTTCTCCCACCTCCTCCCTGGCTCCACCTTCCACCTCTTCAGCTGTCTCCATTACCACTCTCTCCCCTATTTCGTCCCCGTACACCAGTCTGGGTCTGCAGCCTGGCCTGAAAATCCACATCATTATGTACATGACAGCTTCAGTGCTGTTAGGCAGTGGCTTGATGTGGGCTCCTCCATTTGCCTTCCATCCAGCTCCATCTGAACATTCTCACCACGTTTTCTTCTTCTTCTTTTTATTCTCACAGAGGCTGTAATGAGTAAGTGTGTGATTCATCCCACAGGGTGGTGTTACAGGTAGAGGATTTGGGACTCTTTGGTCTGGCCTCTCACCCAGGGGCTCTTCCAGAATGGCTGTACCCAGCCATGTGTGACTCCTCAGCTTCCATCATGGGTTAGGCCTTATGAAGGCTTTGGAAGTGTGGTCCGTGAAGTCTCTCAGTTCTTCCGGGTTGCAAACAAAATGGTGGGTCCTAGTGTTACACCCTGAAAAAGGGGGAGATATTAATAAAGACTCTCCAACACGAAGCTTCCTCTCTGGCAGCAGGATCGAGAACTGTATTGTTTTCAAAATTGTTCACAGAGTTACAAAATCTCTTTAGATGCAACATATTACAATAAAATTATCAGTTTCCTTTACAGTTCTACAATGATTTCAAATTTAACTTTTTTTAAATCTTATTTTCTTCCAGATTTCTTTGACAGGTAAGTAAAGAACATATATAATAACATTTCTCTTTCTTTTCAACAGGAAAAAAACACGAGGTCAATATTTATGAAATGAATCTATAATCAAATAAACATAAGCTGACACCATCAAACTCTACTGTATTGCAAATAAAAATAATGATAAAAAAAAATAATATTCTATAAAACGTCTGCAATAGTGTGTTTTCTATGTGCTCCTTATCACAGCTACACATTTGAACAATGAGCATACTATATTCAAAACACATAAAGATTAAAAAACTATCCACACACTAACCTTAATACTCTAGATCAGGGGTCGGCAACCCGCGGCTCCAGAGCCGCATGTGGCTCTTTCATCCCTCTGCTATGGCTCCCTGTGACTTTGGAAAATAAATAATTTCATTTAAATGTATTTTTATTTTAGCTCTTTTATTTTAGCGCTTTTTAAAATGTAATTCCAAATTTGAAGATTATGGCGATCTTGTAACATTAAAATAAAACGTTTTTAATTTCTTGTCGCTCAAAATATGCGTCACAACGGCCGACGTGCGACACCCGGCGGCAACATTTTCAGGTTGACAGCTGACTGCACGCTCCAGTACACGCGACAAAGTGATGGCGGAACACAGAAGCAGACAGCATGTGGACAGTTTGGATTTTTATTTCATATAAATATTTAATCTGAAAGTAAGCATCAATCAAGTGTCTTTTTTCGGAGTTCAAAATGTTTTTGTTACATGCAGAAATAAAATCTCGTGCTCTCTGTAGCTGTTAACTGATTTAATAACTGCAACACTATCGTTTTTTTATACATAGCATACAGGTTAAAAAAAAAAAAAAAAAAACAACACATATGCAGTGCTATCCCCATTTTAGATGTCAAAAGGGTTTTGTGGCTCCGAGTGTTTTGTTTACTGTGGGAGACGGTCCAAATGGCTCTTTTAGTATTTAAGGTTGCTGACCCCTGCTCTAGATCAAGTCAAGCACAATCAAACAGCGCACAATATATGCTATAGCGGTGCTAATCACGTGCCTTCCGGTGCTAGCTACTGCAGAAACGGGAATTAGCTGCCTGCTCACCGTACCTCAATTAACAAACAGTATAAATAACGTCAGTCAAATTTGCTCAAACACTCAAACTGGCTAAGAGAACATCATCAATATGTGTCAGCAAACATGTGTCAAAGTTCAGGAGGATTAATACTCTTTTTTTTTTAACCTGAAAAGGGGGAAATATTAATAAAGACTCTCCAACACGAACCTTCCTCTCTGGCAGCAGGATCGAGAATGAATCATCGTGGCGAGAGCTCCCCCTGTCGGACCTCGCAGACATCCACACATCCACACCCATCAACTGTCTTATCTCTCTGCACACTAATACTTGTCCCAGTTGGTCCAACTCAGGTCTCAAGTCCTTGAGGGCAAGTTACAGTACAAGTCTCAGGACAGTGTCCTCCAGGATGACCAAACAAACTGAGTCTTGTAGTGTTGTATAGCAGAATAAATGTCTCTTAAATGAATGATAGACCTCTCTCACAGGAGGTGTCTGTCTTTCAGAGAAGTGTAAGTGTACAATTGTGCAATAAGAATGAAAAATCTAAAAAAAACTTTCACATGCAACATAGGTAACAAACTTTCACCACAAAAGTACAACTTGACTACCCTTTTAACTTGTCACAGAAGACTTCCTCTGGATGCACATTCACAGATCTAGTTAAAACTTCAAAGGGACCAACACTGAACAGGGACTAGTTCCAAGAAAGTGGCTCAGACACTTTCCACAGGTGTGTGTGGCCTAACCATCTGAAATATAATCCTGAATAACCTCAGGCATTCCATTACAGTTAACAGATGTGTAATTTGGTTTACCCACTTTTCTGTTTTCTGCAAAATAAATTATGTAGCTTTTTATGATAACATAAATCTTAAACTGTGCAAATTTGTACACACTAAAGTATTAAATTAAAGACAATTATTGGAAATCAGTTCCACTTTAATTTAAACATCCTAAGCTAAGTTTATTTTGCCAACTTATCCACCTGTGCAGGTATGTGACTGAGCTGCTGGGTGGTGAGGCCTACATCTCTTGCTCTGTAGTGCTGCCTGCTTTTCGCCATCTGGACCATGTCATGGACATCACTGATGATGGTCCAGCCTACGTGGTGAAGTTCAAGAACGCCTTCCAGAGGGACCTGGCAGAACGGCAAGCTGATGCCAACCAGACATGGTTCAAGGTGGCCACAGCACTGGATCCACGTTTCAAGGATTTGTAATGTCTTCCAAGAGAAAAGAGGGAACAGGTAAAGAGGATAAGGTGGACTGATGAGTCCAATTTATTATCAGATCAAACTTTATTTATATGCAACACAAAGCGCTTCGCAAAATGAAATAAAATCCACCCGTCCATTTCTCTGTTCATTCATTCAGTTGTGGACCAGTCTGGAGAACATGCTCCAAGCAGTAGAGCCCAGAAGAGCAGCTACTCTCCAGCCCTCCACAGAGGATGACGGACCAGCTCAGAAGCAGAGGAGGAGCGCTCTCCTGCTGGGGTCCGACTCTGACTCACAAGATGGAATGGAGTCTGGAGAGCTTCAGCACTACAGAGCAGAGCCCAGCATCAGTATTGATGACTGTCCCCTGCAGTGGTGCTATGCTCACTCACGAGCCAATGAAAAGTTGTCAGTCCCAGCACGCAAGTACCCGGTCTCCCCGGCAACCTCCGTACCCTGTGAGAGACTGTTTAGCCTCGCAGGCCACATAGTGCAAAAGAAAAGCGCAGCCTTGCTCCCAGAAAATGTGACCAAGCTGGTCTGTCTCAGCGACTGGCTGAAGAAGGACAAATAAGAGGCATGAGGTCAGCAGAGCTGCTATGTCCTCTGTAGCCTGCTAGAAGTGATTGCTTGATGTTATTTCAGCATTTTATTTTCTGATGAACTGTGTTACTTTTGATCTGGGTGTGTCGATTCCTCCTGTCTGCAGGTGTCTTCAGTGGCTCAACACACCTGGGCCCTGGTGGAGAGTCTATTTAAGCCACTGCAATCAATTGCTCACTCTCTGTCTTTCTCTTTCTCTTTCTCTCGAGGGTGAAGACATCAACATCAGCACAAAGTTTGAGAACACTTGCTCCTGTATTGTGGTGCCCAAGGCTGCCATCGTTGCCAAACACATCTACCAGGCCAATGGTTGCACCAAGGCCATTGTCCTCCTCAGTGCAAGGAAACCACATCCTCTCTGGTATGTGTGATGCCTGGCAGGGAAAGACCATCAGATTACCAAAAATAGAACCATCCATGCTGAGCTGCAACATCATCCGTGTTTGCTTTGGTTTGATTATGTTGTTCTGAGTTCACCTTTTGCTTCTGTTTTACATCATTCAACACCTGCATACTCACACTCTTCACTCATGCACATTTTACACTACTGACTCCACTGATTTTCCACATCCCACAACGCAAATATCTAATCTGAATGTTTCATTTGGGTTCAGTTTGGTCTTATTTGGTTTCATTTGGTTAAATAAAGTATTTGTTTGCATATTTACATGGTGTTGTCTCCCTTTTTGTTGTGACCCTTTGAGCCAGGTCATGACACTCCCTATAGACAGTCTCTTAAACACTTGCACACTTACACACCATGCTGTGTGTTCTAGTACCACAGGCACAACACACCAACGAGGATCATAAAGCAGCACAGTCTCCTGTTATAGAAATTAGGATCTTATCTTCAACTGGGGCGTCTTAAGCAGGAGTTTGTCAAGTTGATTAACATACGTAGACTTGTATAAACAGACTGGACAGTCCAGGTTTGTGCAACAGCTGTAGAAGTAGTCAAAACTCAAAAAAATGACGGTTATAATGACAACCTATTCAGTGACTCTTGCATTACTCTGTAATGAGTGGTTGTTTGCGTTACTGCTGCCTTTTCCATCATCATCTCCACCAGTCTGCCCATCTCCTCTGACCTCTGACGTCAACAAGGCATTTTCATCCACACGCCTACCGCTCACTGGATATTTTCTGTTTCAGATCATTCTCTGTAAACCCTGCAGATGGTTTTCCTGTTGACGGCTTCAGAGATCAGCTCGTGCTCCGTTTGTCTCAGAGCCAGTCAGGGACTTCCTGTGGACTCAGCGACCTTCACCGCCCACCACGGCAGACCTGCTTTCATGTCACACATCGAAGTGTGTGTGTGTTAGTATGAGTGTGTGTGATCGTTTATCATTTACTAAATAAAAAAAGATAAAAACACGTCAGATTCCAACTTTTATTGATGATTGATCTTGATTGATCTTGGCTTCTTCCAGAGCTGTCCACACAATTCATGGTTTTTCAGCTCCAGAAAAAGTGTGTGTGCGTGGACACTGAGTTGAGACAGATCTGAGCTGTGATTGGCTGATGGGTGAGCAGGGATTCTTGTGGTTCTTCTTTAAAGGGGATCCATGTAGTCGCAAGACACAGGAAGTCCACACTGACAAACAGGAAGTCATCTGCCCGTCTTTATCTTGGCCACCTTCTCCTTCCTCTTCTTCACGTGTTTTGTTACTCTACTTTTTCTTTTTTCTCTCTGAGCTTCTTTCACCATCTGTTTCTTCTCCTGAAGGAAACAAACATTTATTTTCACTGTTATTTTTCATTTCAGAGACAAAAACATCCCGACAGAGCTTCAGAGATTTAAAGACATGAGAGTTGAACACCAACATATATGGTGGCCCTAGGACACATGACTTGTATATCTACCACATCAGGATGTGCCCAAAACTGAGCCCAAATTTCAATAAGTCAGTCAAGAGCAGCTTCTCAATATGTAAAGGCTCATAAACCCAACATGTCATCTGAAAGATATCTTGCTGAAGCAATAGCATAATGTTTAATGTTGTTATGAGAAGTCTTCAAATATTTCTAGTTCAGAATGAGACTATGGCAGGATAAATTAGACTCTGGGGGGTTGCCACATTCTGGGTAATTCATGGAGAGCACTGATATTAAAGTTGAAGGACAATTAATTTGTTGGCAAACCAGTACTGCAGAGACATAAAACTTCTTTGTAATATTTGGTTGCACTAGGGCTTGTGATAATCACTCACCTTCTCTTCTAAGGTTATCATTTCAGCTTCTTAGCTGTGATCTATGCTGCCTAAAAACGTTAACATTGTTCAGCCCTCTGAACAGTGCCTGCTCTTCTTACTCCACTGGCTTTGCTTTGAGCTTGTAATAATAACTCTGTGACATGGTATTTGTTTAGGGCTCCTTTGAAATTTCTTACTGTGTATATACATTTTTTTTTTAATCAAAGCTGTTGTCTAATGTATCTAGATACATCAGAGTTCATCAAATGTCATATTGTATTCCACAGTCAGTGCAGTGTGCTAAGTTATACATATGATTTTACACATGTCAGATATCTTTGTCAGGACATGGAAAAGACCCAATAGGTTTTAAACAGGTTAGGTTAGGTTAGGTGTGAGTGACTTTGGAGTCTTCCTGTAAACATGTGCTGTTCTAAGTTACAATATATCTGAGGAGAAAAAAAGCAATTACACTGACTCACCGTATACTCCTGAATTAGAAGTCCATCATCTTCACCAAGGTGGAGGCAAAGTGCTGTGAGAACTGCTGCCTTTTTGAGATTAACATCACCTGTAGCCTGTGTGAAGAGATTCCACCGAATAAAACATTCAGAAACACATAAATAACTCCAAAAGATATTTCCAGTATCCAACCTGTGGTAACCTACAAACACGACTTCCAATCAGCTTTGTCACGTTTGATCTATATAGCTCAATATTATGTCAAACATACTGCAACAGGTCAGCCTTTTTAAACTACTAAATAACTGTGAAGCTTGGCCTAGTTTTAATTTTAAAAAAAAAAAAAGTGAGGTAAGAACATGTTTTAACTCCTGTTTATTCGGGGACATACAGTACAACTGACAACAACACTGTCCTCTGAACATATAGGTGCTTAGTTCATCTACAGCCTGATCTTATTATCACAACCTGAGAAAACAGCATTGAACTGGCACCTGTCTGATCACATGACTGCATCTCTAGCCCATATTGTATTATTGCCTTAAAAAGACAATACATTTCCTTAGAAATGATTTTTGCACCTTGCAAATAATCCAGGCTGTTACTGATGATGCAAACTGGGGCTTCATATGGACAATACAATTACACAGTGAATATATTGTTTGTATTTACAGATGTCTGGATAGTTTCTGGCCAGAAACACCTCCCTTCTTCTATTAGAAGTTAGAAGAGTAGCTTGCCATAGAGTTCTTCTGCCCCCAAGTGGCCAAAATAAAGAACTGCTTCCTTAACGGGAGATGATTCTCTCTCCAAATGTTGGTCATCTTTTGTTTTACCTTATCAGACTTTACATTTTAACAGCTGCACACTGAACTTGCATAATAAGAAGAGGGGAAAAGGCCAGCATGTGTTGAGCTCATCAATATGAAAGAATGCAGGCCACTTGGCTTTAAACTCTCCGGCTGTTGGGTTTTGTTTCACCACCTCAGTTTCTTTGTCTGACGTCATTCAAAAGTTCAACTCTCACATACCTGACATCTACCCTGGAATGCAGGTTTGCTTATGGTTCCCAGAATCTGTAAAAATAGAATGGGAGGCCGAGCCTTTAGCTATCAGGCCCCTCTCCTGTGGAACCAGCTGCCAGTTTGGGTTCAGGAAGCAGACACCCTCTCTAATTTTAAAATTAAGCTTAAAACCTTTTTGTTTGACAAAGCCTATAATTAGTTGTAGTTACAGTTTTACTTATTATGACTAAACTTATAGTTAGTCACAATTATTTCTATAGACACTGTTACAGTTAAGGATATAGCCCATAGTAGGGCTGGCTCAGGCAACTGAACCATCCCTTAGTTATGCTGCTATAGGCCTAGGCTGCTGGGAGACTTCCCATGATCCTCTGCACACCTCTTCTTTCTCTCCTCAGACCCACTCTCACATGTTTTAACCTTTATTCCATGTCATTAACTCTGTGTCCTCTCTCTCCTGTAGTCCTGTGCCTGTCTCTCTCTGTCTCTGTACCTTTCTGCAGGTGTCTCTGGCTCCAGAGCTGCATGTTCTCTGTCTGTGGTCCTGGCTCCACCCACCTGCTCCTGTTTATTGTCTACAATGATCCATTTCTAACACATTACTATGTTTAATGCTCCACTCTGCTACAGATACATGTTGGATTAATATTCTCTGCAGACTGTAAATAATTACCAACCATGACAGCTTCTTGCTTCTGTGCTCTGTCTCCTAACTGTAATCTGCTGAGCACACAGTATCCACTAACTGTAATGAATGAATGCTGGCCCTCTAACATTGTCCACTTCCAACCCTGTTTGTATCATGTTTTATATGCTGCATGTCCTTCTCCTCCTCTCCTCCATTCCTAGCTGTCCTATCTTCCTCCTTTTCCTCCTTTCACCCAGCCCGGCCATCAGCAGGAGGGTCCCCCATCTGAGCCAGGTTCTGCTCAAGGTTTCTTCCTGTTTAAAGGGAGTTTTTCTTGCCACTGTCGCCTTAAGTGCTGATCTGGGGTCAGACTCTGGGTCTCTGCAAAGCGCTTTGAGACAATTTTGATTGTGGAAGGAGCTATACAAATAAAATTGAATTGAATTGAATATGACCCACCTTCTCTCTATGGCCATACAATAACAGCCAACATCTCTGTATCCCCTTTTATAAAGTTTCATGGTCCAACATCTCAGATGCATCTTGCCACAATGCATCTTGCCTCTACCGTAATCATAAAAATAATGTGTTGTTTTGAGAAGCAGAGGCCAGATTAGAAAAATGAATACATGTACATATAAATTTATTGAACTCAACAACACTCATGAACAACAGCAGATAGGGTGAACTTTTTTCATGTATTAACACCTAACATGCCATATGACTCACTATCTCTGTATGGCCATACAATGAACTTTTGTCAACTTTTTTAGTTTGAACAAAATTAGCCCTGAATGTAAACTGAGTAAAGAAGAAATCCTGCCATCAGCAGGACAATGATACCGACAACAAAAGCTGCCAGGATCAGCCATTCACGGCAGGTCCACTGGTTAGAGCAGCACTGAAAAACATAGAAAGAAGAATTCTGTCACTGCGGTTGTTTTAGTTGTATTGCATAGCTATGTAATCTGCACTTACCCTGGTTTTTATGACAATAACTTGCACTCCCTCGTTTGCGCTGCCTTCACCTTGAGGTTGGGACGGCGAATACGGAGGAGGAGCTTCATCATACGGAGGCTTGAGAAGAAAAGAGTGTTAAAAATCAAAGCAGATTTGATTAATCTAAATCTTTAATCAGCTTAACCAACAACACAGCCAAATTTGTCTTACTGCAACAGGAAAGGCTGGTGTCTGTGGCACCCTGATCAGGACGCGTTCCACCCTATGCGGCATTTCTGTTGCCCAGAGAAATATATATTAATTACCCTGCTGTTTTATTACAGACCAACTCCTCAGTATACACTCACCGGCCACTTTATAGGTACAGTGGTTATGGAAAGTATTCACACCCACTTAAATTTTTCACTCTTTGTTATATTGCAGCCATTTGCTAAAATCATTTAAGTTCATTTTTTTCCTCATTAATGTACACACAGCACCGCACATTGACAGAGAAACACGAAATTGTTGACATTTTTGCAGATTTATTAAAAAAGAAAAAGTGAAATATCACACGGCCATAAGTATTCAGACCCTTTGCTCAGTATTTAGTAGAAGCACCCTTTTGAGCTAACACAGCCATGAGTCTTTTTGGGAATGATGCAGCAAGTTGTTCACAGCTCGATTTGGGGATCCTCTGCCATTCCTCCTTGCAGCTCCTCTCCAGTTCTGTCAGGTTGGATGGTGAACGTTGGTGGACAGCCATTTTCAGGTCTTTCCAGAGATGCTCAATTGGTATTAAGTCAGGGCTCTGGCTGGGCCGTTCAAGAACAGTCACGGAGTTGTCCTGAAGGCACTCCTTTGTTATTTTAGCTGTGTGCTTAGGGTCATTGTCTTGTTGGAAGGTGAACCTTCGACCCAGTCTGAGGTCCCGAGCACTCTTGGAGAAGGTTTTCGTCCAGGAGATCCTTGTACTTGGCCGCATTCATCTTTCCTTCGATTGCAACCAGTCGTCCTGTCCCTGCAGTTGAAAAACACCCCCACAGGATGATGATGGAGTCCTTCAGGTGTTTTTTTTAGCAAACTCCATGCAGGCTTTCATGTGTCTTGCACTGAGGAGAGGCTTCCGTCGGGCCACTCTGCCATAAAGCCCCAACTGGTGGAGGGCTGCAGTGATGGTTGACTTTCTAGAACTTTCTCCCATCTCCCGACTGCATCTCTGGAACTCAGCCACAGAGATCTTTGGGTTCTTCTTCACCTCTTTCACCAAGGCTCTTCTCCCCCGATTGCTAAGTTTGGCCGGACGGCCAGCTCTAGGAAGGGTTCTGGTCGTCCCAAACGTCTTCCATTTAAGGATTATGGAGGCCACTGTGCTCTTAGGAACCTTAAGTGCAGCAGAAATTTTTGTGTAACCTTGGTCAGATCTGTGCCTTGCCACAATTCTGTCTCTGAGCTCTTCAGGCAGTTCCTTTGAGCTCATGATGCTCATTTGCTCTGACATGCACTGTGAGCTGTAAGGTCTTATATAGACAGGTGTGTGGCCTTCCTAATCAAGTCCAATCAGTATAATCAAACACAGCTGGACTCCAATGAAGGTGTAGAACCATCTCAAGGATGATCAGAAGAAATGGACAGCACCTGAGTTAAATATATGAGGGTTGCAGCAAAGGGTCTGAATACTTATGGCCGTGTGATATTTCAGTTTTTCTTTCTTAATAAATCTGCAAAAATTTCCACAATTCCGTGTTTCTCTGTCAATATGCGGTGCTGTGTGTACATTAATGAGGAAAAAAATAAACTTAAATGATTTTAGCAAATGGTTGGAATATCACAAAGAGTGAAAAATGTAAGGGGGTCTGAATACCTTCCGCACCCACTGTATATACAGGGTGTTAAATGTGTGAACTACAAATAAGCAATGTTTGAACACACCTCTAACTCCTATTTTACAGTAACCCCCGCTGATCCTCCTCCTCCTCTTCTTTATCCATGACTACTTCTACTATTTACAAAAAAACCCCCAAACAATAAAATGCTCTAAATTTTAATGTCCTTGCAGCACTGGCTCTAATGAATTAATGTCATCATTCTTATTACCTTTTTTTCTGTTTTATCCCTCTTATCTTCCTTGTTGCAAGAATCTGGAGCGATTTCAAACCCCAAGTGCCTGCAAAGTGAAGAGAGATAACACCAAAAACATCTATTTAATCATCTTCCTGACACTTTTTAAGTATATTTGTTAATTAGCAGTTGAACTGTGTTTTCAACGAGCAAATGTGAATGTTTTTGTTCTTGTTTCAACTCATCAGGCTTTCACTTTACAATTCTGCCTGTTGTCTATAGTTTCATTTCTTTCTCACTTACGGCTGCAAATATAGTATTGCAAATATAAGAGTTGTACAGCTCTTTCCAATCAAAAACCTCAAAAAGAAAAACATGCAAACCCACAGTTCCACCTTAAATTAGAGCCCCAACAGTGAAGCATCCACAGACCCTCAGTTCAAATACAGATGAATAAAAAAATTCAAACCGATTTATGCTGCAATGTGTAGCTGATTCGCAAATCTGTTTCACTGAAAACTAATTGTTGGCAATATTGATTAAAGATTTAGATCATTTAAGTAGTTGATTCTAAACGAAATTAAAAAAGAGACAAGAATTTGCTGCTTTGCTCTGATTTTTATCAACCAACAGATTTTTATCATTAGAAATATCTGTTAGTCTGTCAACAACTTTGAGTTGGGCTCCAGGAATTTGTGATGGCTCTATTTCTCTTTTTTCCTGACATGTTACAGACTAATGATTAATTTAAAAATAGAAAAAAAGACACAAATAAAGACAGATTAACTTAAATAGCAAATAACAGTTGCACACGTTGATTCTCTAAACCTTAAAGACTACAACTGGAAAACTGAGCTAACATTAAAATAACTAAGAAAATGGCGTCAGAAAGTTTTAACTTTAACCAAATTGTTGTATAATGCCCAGTAATATTTATCCGTTATTATCAGTTGCATATGTCATGTTACAATAACTATGCAGGTAAGATTAGGTAGTTGAACCTGCCAGTCCACAGTTAGCTTTAGCTAACTAGCTAACTCAGCTAACATAGCATGAAGTAAAAATTCATCCCAGCTGACCGGGAAATAGACTCATCCCATTGTATTTCTTAGCTTTTCTCTACAGTCTTCTAGTGTTTTTTCTTCCTCGGACACGTTTACTCCAGTGACGGGAGACGTTTATTCGCCTACCTCACCACAGCGGTATCCTCACCTTTTCACACGCACATTTGGAGCCACTCCCATCCGCCAGAGAGCTGGATATGCGTTAGGACCTCACCGATCAACCGACAAAGTATGATACCAGTGTGCAGGGGAAATAAAATCTACATCGCCGAATTACAGCAAAAAAAAGTACAGTATTCTCGTTCACTCATAAAAAATATCCCCAACGTTTCAGGTGAGTTAAATTCTCACTAATTAGCATGTTACATTTACTTTAAGTCATGGAGACTGGACCGGAGAGGGAGATGTATGTGATACTGTTTTTTTTCCCTTGTGCTTCATGAGCATAGTCAGGGTCAGGACAGGTCCTACAAACCTACAATGTCACATCTTCATCTCTTTCTCACCGTCACTGCCTAACATATATGCGTATCAAATTTTATTTTGAAAACCGGAAGTTGGACCACGCTGTAGCATCCTAGCGCTGACTTTATCAACCGCATCCGTCTATTTAAGATAAGATAGACTTTTACCGTAAATTTTTACCGTTATTTACCGTAAAGTCTGTAACACGGCAGCACTTGAAATGTTGGAGCGGCTGGTTTGACCGCAGTGCAGTGTTGCGCTGTATGCGCAGTCCGATTAGGCAGTTTTACTAAAATACCGCCCGTAATAACATTTAATGGTCACAACTGTGTCCCCAAAATGGACGCTCTACTTATCGGTCAATGACATGAGTTTTAATGATGATGGCAATTTCATTGTAGTTTGTTAGCAAACAGAAGAAGCTTGCATTGCTACTAGCTTACTTGTGTTGACTGGCCTTGACCCTCAGAAGAGGCGGAGAAGGGAGGCTCCACGTCGTCCTGTACTGGATTCACGCTTTTCGTCAGTAGATGGCAGCATAGGATTAGAAATGAATAAGGGAGAAATCAAATCTGGAATTTGTTTAGGCAAATTACAAAATATATACTGAGTCACTTTTCTGCTGATGCATTCCGTTCTGGGCGGTCTGGTGGGCAGAATATATTTTTCTATCACACAAAATCATCTTTTATTTCTTTTGCTGGCTTACATTAAAACTGCTGCATAGGCATGGAAACATGCTCAGTTTATTGAAATGGCACCAAAACATACATGGAAGTGCAAGTGTCTCAGGTGTGACTGGATAAAAGTCTACAGTAATTGAAGGAACTTTAAGCACCATGAGTGAGGAGGACTTTGCTGTCCTTCAAGATAGTATTGAGGGCAAAATAGCTCCCCTGGAAGTCAAAAGATGTCATAATCATCATAATGATATAATTGAAATATTAAGGATATAGATGAAAAGAGACTTAGACTTGACTTTATTGATCTCTTTAGGATGACTCCCTCAGGGAAATTGAATTTCCAGCAGCTTACAAAGTAAAGAAGCAGCACACAGGGCAGTTTGCAAACAACAACAACTACTTGCAAACAGGTGTATAAAAAATATGTAAATAAAAATAAGAAAAAATAAACAATAAACTCTTAGCTAAAAATGAACAATAAACAATAAATTCTTGGTTAAAAATAAAAAATAGAGATAAGAATAAAATAAATATAAAGGACTGTACATGGCATTGTGTTATTGTACAGTGGATAAATACAAGATACAATTCAGTCACCAAACACGCTTCATTTTGTGGATTGTTACTCTTCATCTTGTGCCCTGATCAGGTGAATTAATAAGAAAGAGATGATAAAGCTAAGATTCAACTAGAATCCTCCTTGAGCATTAACATTTCAGCTCTGTTAATTGATAGTATGAAGCATCGGGTAATACTGTACGTACTTTGCAGCAGATCCTAAAGATTTTCTTTGTATATGATTACAGTTAAGATTCCTGCATTGCAGGATTCTACAAGAGACCACAGGAGGAGTCTACAATATGGCTCAAACCAGGGACAGTCTAAGAACTTCTGTTATATAATATATATTAGATATACCTACATGTAATATTAGCCACTTCAGGTTTTATTATTTGTTATTCATATTCTCTTTGTATAGCAGCCACACTAAAGGAGAAACAAGTAACAGTAGCAATAAATGAGTGACATGTCAGAGAGTGTGCTTCATTTGACAGTGTTCATGCTGTTCTTAGCGGACAACCTGTGGAGAGTTGAGTAAATCAGCAGTTAAGAATTCATTCACACCCTTCCTGAGGTTACGCGTTTGGGGATTCAGTAACCCAGCACCTCTTTTACAAAGTCAGCTGTGATGAAGAAATTAAAGTTGTTAAGTGATAAAAACACTGAGCAGATTTAATGTTTGTGGAAGAAGGAGTCAGACGCCATTAATAAAAACATGTGTGTGTGTGCTTCTGTCTTTCTGTGTCTCTGTTGCAGCTCAGACTCGGGGGTGTGCTTGTTTTGTTCACATGTCAGTGCAGGTGTGGTGTCTATCGTTCCAGCAGCCGTCTCGTGTTGGACGGAGTGAAGATGGTGGAGAGCTGCTGGAGGCCCCTGCTGGCCCCACTGCAGAATCGGACCCTGGCAGTACACATCGCTAGGGGGACTGGGAGGGGGAGGAGTGGGGGGTGGTGCTGAGCATCCCGCTGGGAATGGACCAGGCTCAGATCCGGGAGCTCTTGGAGTCTGGAGAGAGGTTTGGCCGCGGTGTGGTGACAGGTGGGAGATGATGTCACTGTCCTCAGGTGTTCCTAATAGCTCATAAGGTACCTGAGGGCATCACCTGTCCAAATCTTTCAGGATTGGTCAATGTGGGAGAGACATGGCTGTGCACCGCCTCCCTGCAGGAGGAGGAGCTTGAGCACCTGGAGCACTCAGCTGTCCTGATTGGTCTGCAGGACAAACACCTTACTCACCTGTCTAACCCACGCTGGCTCAAGGATCCACTGAGCACCCGAGGGGGTCGCAACCTCTGGACTGTGGAGATCCCCAGTGAACTTTTACCATGACAACCGCTTTGGTCCAGACTGTAAAGATGGCCGACAGGTGCTGCCACGTCGCCCAGGTGATGTGATTCAGAGGGAGACTGTCAGTAGTAATCAGGGCAGAGCTGTGGTATGGAGGTCCCGCCCACACACACAGCTGAGCGCGAGCAATTGCTAATCATGATGTGAAACACAAAAGTCATGAAAATACATGTATGGAGGGGGCGGGGCTTCTGACAGATTAAAGACTCCACAATACCTCCTTAAGGAGTGTTGACTGTTGGTGTCAGAGTTTTAAGGTGGTTTTGTTTGTTTGACATGAAGGAGCTCCACATTCACTCTGCTGTAAACGCCTTAAATCTGGTTTTGTTAATAAAGTTTTTAAACAAAGCTCATTTTGTTTCCTCTGTGTGGTCATGTGACCCAGGGTCCTGCTCCTGATCGGGGTTTCACAGGATCCCGGTCCCAGTACAAATAAACAGTGAGTCATCGTTTGCTGCTGAAACAAACTTTATTAACAGATACACAAATGAAAAAGGATCCCTCATCAATAACAGGGACTGAACAGCCTAAAAAAGAAAAAGTCTTTAACATTTTTTAATCTTTTTGTTATATTTTCATTTTATTTTGGGGGTGGGGGTGGCGGAGGGCTCATGGAGGAGGAGACAAAATATGACAAAACGACTGGAAGCTGTGAGTAAAAACCTTCAGTGAGGAGGAGCGTGGTCAGCCTTCATCGTGAGAAAGAGCTCGACCACGCCGTTTACAGGTGTGTATGTGTGTTAGTGTGAGAGTGTGTGAGTGAGAGAGCCCTCTGCTGCTACAACACTCAACTACTGTCAGAGGAAGAGCTGCAACGTGGGTAACGTAGGTATGACTCGCCCTCTCACTCACTCCCCCTCTCACAAGGTACAAACTGCTGCCGTCTGCGTCTCCTGCCCTGCTGGACTGGGTAAGATGACGGGGGCTGATGGGAGTCTCGGCTTGTCTCAGGGTATGAAGGAGGGCCAGCTGGGGGCAGAAGACCAGGACCAGATCAGTTCTACTTGTTAGGTCTGCAGGTGTGTTGAGCATATTCCCCATACCTTATATGAAGATATTCTGGTTTCTAAGATCACAGCTGTGTCTTAAAATGGTTTTAACCCTATAAAACCTTTTGTATCCTATTTGCTACAAGGGTTTCTGAGACCTCTATTTTATCAAAATGATCAATACTTTCCGCAAAAACCTGTCGGATACGACCTGATACATGTATTCTGCCATCTAGTGGATTATCATTCCACTGCAGGCAGTGCAAGGGCTTTCTTTGGCCTTTTCAAAATGGCCTGCATCGCTAAAACTTTCTAACACTTTTGGCAGGAAAATCTTTGCTCATTTTCAAGAAGTTACAGTAAGAATAACATTTATATTGTAACGCGTTTTTAAAAGTAAACATTTTCTGTATTGAAACAATGCATAATTACTAAATAATTTAGTCTTTATATTACAGTTAAATCGTTTTAAAATGTGGTCACATTTTCGTAATGTAATCTACAACATGCCTACCACAAGGGACAGGTGTGACTGGACACCATACATGTATTTCAAACAGTTTGTGACTGATGAAATGCTACAGGAAACTGCAGAACAAACAAACCTGTACAGTGTACAAAAAGAGGGCAAGTCAGTAAACACAACTGCCAAAGAGATAGAGCAGGGGGCATATGGGGTTAGTACAGATGTCCTGTGTGAGAGCCTACTGGGAGATGGAGACAAAACTCCCTGCAGTTTGTGATGTGATGTCTCAAAATCGGTTTCTGAAAATGCTGACAGTGATTCACTTTCAGGACAACCTAAGCGTGTCTGATGATGCAAAGAAAGATAAACTGTGGAAGCTCAGGCCATGGTTACAAAAGCTGCGAGAACAGTTTCTCTGCATACCTCCTGTAGAATGTCATGCAATTGATGAAATTATGGTGTGAGAAGGGATGGCATTGATCATTTTCCAACATGGGAAACCCGACAGATGCAAGCACTGCACCGGCAATCACTTCTCACATGTCTACTGTGATAAGTGTAAGGTGCATCTTTGCCTAAACAAGGACAGAAACTGTTTTTCTGCCCACCACAAAAAGAAAAAGGCTGCAGAAAGTTATATAGAAGAAAAAACCATAAGTTGCCATGATCGTCCAATGTATCATATGTGATTCAAAAAATCTCAGAAACAAAATGATATGGCAAAAAAAGTTTTGATTTTATTGAAAGCTTTTAATAAACATCTCAGTTCCAAAAAATCTGAAATTTCTGGCTATTTTTTTGATGTGTCAGGCTTTACAGGGTTAAGATGAGATTATGGTCCAGATCAGGTTTGATCCAGTATTATGCTCTTTAATTATCCTGAAATTATGGGTTATGATTCGAGTTCGGTAAATTATTAGTAAACTAAGAAGCATAGATCATAGATGGTTTGGTTTCCAGTAGGTTTAAAGTTGTTGTGGTTATCTTCAGTTAAGGATTGGGTTTAAATTTCAGCATCATTCTGATATTATTATCTTTCCTAAAGGTTCATTCTTTTCAGCTGTTTGATCTTGGTTTAGGTTTATATTTGTTCTTTTATAGGGCAGTCCAGGACTAGTATCTGATTCAGATAAGTTGTTTTAATTTTTATTTTTCAGTCAAACTTTTAGGACACATCATCAGTAGTGGACCCCAGGATCGTAGGGTGTTTCGGCCTTTATCACTAGACACTCTCACCTGAGGAAGGCCCTCACGAGGCTGATCAAGCCCTGGAGTGTGTCCCATAGCCAATTAGAGCCATTAAGGTTGGTTTTAAGTTGATTCCAGAGTTTAAATCTTTTGTTTTTTCCTTGTTTTTTATGTTTCTGTTTTAAGGATTTAGGAAGTCCCCTATTTGGGATAGGTTTTAACTTTTCTGTTTTGTCTGTTTTTCTGTTTTCATGATTTAAGAAGTCCTCTATTTGGGATAGATTTTAGTTTCCTGTGAATTAACAGCTTGGTTCTCTAAATCGGATTAAGTGATGGAGCGATACCTGATGAAGAATGTCAGGTCCTGATGAATCCAAGGGTCTGAAGAATCCAGAGTCTGGTCGGATAGCTGAATGGATGATCAAGAAGAGTTGAGTGTCTAGTTCCTGGTGCCTCCATGGCCTGGTCCATAGCAGTTGCTAACACCTGAGGTCTCCTGGTTCTTCACAAAACAGGAGAAAGAAAAAAAAGAAGAGAAAGAAGGGGCTTCCCAAAACCCTCTTACTAGCATTAACTAGCCCCTGGGTTAAAGCATTATCCTGTGTTCCATACACCATACAACTCCAGGATATGTTTTTCCAGTGCAGAGCCCGTGAAGAAAATCCTCTTCTTCTTGTTCAGGATCTCCTTGAGTTCTTTGGTGATCCAGGGTTTATTGTTGGGGTAGATGGTGACTGTTTTAGATGGGATGATGATGATGTCGACACAGAACATGTAGGATGTGGAGGAGGAAAGAAGGCTGTCCCAGTCTGTGGATTCAAAGCATCCTTGTAGGGTTTGGATACTTTCCACTGTCCACTCTTTGATGTTTTTAATAATCTTCTTAGCCCTCCTGATGACTGGTGTGTAAGCTGGAGCAAGCAGGATGGTGTGGTGATCAGCAGAGCCAAGAGGGGGGATGGGGAACAGGTGTGTCTAACAGGTCTATTTAGGTAATGCATTGTATGCAATGTAGGGATGCAAATTATCGATTAATTCATTAATCATTAGTTGATTGACCTTATCGATCGATTAACGATTAACTGATAAGCGGCTTTTTCCCTGAGAATGTAAATTTCTCATGGTATCAATAGTGTCTTTAACATAGAAAGCAAAATATACTGAATAAAAATGCATGTTATATTGCTCAACTGATGTTTTATTGTACCAGTTGGGATATGGTACAGACAATGGCATTTATGTAGTTTAACAAAATAAAATTATGCACAGAAAATTAAAATACATAAAAAACAGTTGTGCACTGGCTCAAGCTGTTGCACGTGAAACATTAAGCAACATAAAATAAATTTTAAATAGAAATCTAAACAATATGGGTAGGCTTAGCCTACACAATATTAAGCCTATATATAATAATCTGGTAAACTACTTATATGAAAAACTTGAAACATTAGCAGCAGGATTTATAATCCCCATTGGTCTGAGAAAGGTAACAGTAAGATTACTAGCCCTGGAAACTTCAAATTAGAACTGAACACAACTTAAATCATCCCTGAGGAAGGTGACAGTAAAATTAGAGGGCGTCCCCAGTCAAATGAAGATATACACGGCCCATCGCTGTTCTACGAGTCTGCTAAACATTTCATATACAGAGTTCCACCTGGTTTTACAGGACTGAATGAGCCGATGAGCTGGTACCTGCATTTGTTTTTGTAATTGCAGCAGCTGCAATTACTCGGTTGACACCAGCAGCAGCGAATCCGTCGTTGACGGCCAGATTTAAAGTATGTGCAAAGCACGGAACTGATTTCCAACTGACTCGTGCGGGGTTGTTTGCTGAGACAATGTTACGAGCGTTGTCATGCACACAGGCGATTACCCGGTGAGTCCCCATGACTCCACAATCTGGTTGAGTTTGTCAGCTAAATTATCAGCTGTATGTCTCTCTGAGAAACTCTCCGTGAGAAGGACTGCTGACTTTACCTGCCAGTCGTTTTCAATGTAGTGGCAAGTGATTGTAATGTAGCTTTCTGTAGTCAGTGCAGTCCAACAATCCGTCGTCAGAGCCACATTAGCCGCGGCTAACTGTGTTTTTAGCTTAGCCTTCTTGTTTTTGTAGCGTGCTTCCAGGTGGGTAGTTACGGTCGCTCGAGAAGGGATATTATATCCTGGCTCCATGAAATGTATTAACTCCCGAAATCCCTCGCCGTCAGTGGTGCTAATTGGCATCATGTCTTTTTCGATCATGCCGCAAATCCTCTGAGTAATGCCCTCCGCTTTCCTGTGGTCACATACCCGCCTTGCCACCACATCAGCGATTGTAGGTTGTGATGGTGATGGACTTCCTCCCTGCAACACGGCTGCATGCAAGTTATGAAGGTGGTATCTTAGCGAACTCGTAGAGCTGTTGAACTTAAACGTAGTACTGCAGAGTTTACATTGGGCGTCTTTATCATCATTAATTAATTTGAAATGCTCCCACACTCCACTCCGTTTTGACCGCCTCATGTTTGTGTCGGGTCTCGCCACCCCCGAGAATCTCGTGTAAAGTTCAAGTACGTCCTGTGGAAAACGGCCTTGGATTACAATGTTAAATTACCGACAATTAATTTAATTAATCGATTAAATTCTTATCGACAATTAATCGATAGTCGATTAACCGTTTACATCCCTAATGCAATGTTAAAAAATGGGTAACCATTTCAGGGTTTCTGTTGCTCCTTGAATAGAGTAAAAAAAATGAATCCTTAGCCTAATTGATTAGCAAAAATTTAATGTAATATTGATAAATGTGCTTATAATGTGAAGCATTGGCTATGAAATCATACAGTCAATTTTGAATTACCTTAATTTGTATGAGTCAGTTTCTGACTTAAGAATACTTACTGAACACTCCAGGAAAAACTGGGACGTGTCATCTCGGACAAAGATGGGGAGTCCTCTCAGAGCTGCTGTTTGTCTGAGGTCTCAAGAGAAAAACACAAGCATCAATCAGTTAGTACAGTGCCATCTTTATTACAGAAGTCAAACACTTCAGGTCAGATCCTGCTTTAGATGAACACATTTCATTCATTTACTGGTCAATTTGTCTACATTCTGGATTTCTAAATCAGAAATCTAAGCAAATTAGCATAGACTGAGACTAATTTGCAAATTTAAACAAAAAGTCAGGCCTTGTACTTAGGCTTTTATTTTAAGTAATCAATTATGATGTCTACTAACCTGCTGTGCTTTGCTTTAAAAACTAAATTTTACAATCCATAATTCAAATAGTTATTAAATGTCAACAATGAACCGTTTGCATTAGCTGACATACTCTGATGACTCTCCACTGTTTTCCTGAAAAACTCAGCAGTTTGATGGTCTACATGTAAATGAATGAATGTTTTTTGTGTTTTTATTTATACATGCATTAGCTTCAGACATTTACAGTAAATTACCTTTTCATCAAGTGCATCCTCCATTTTCTGGCCGAAAGCCCCCTTCCTAGCCCGGTACAGTCTCAGCAGGCAAGGCACATAAATGTCAAGGGATGCTCTGAAAGACTCTCTTTGCTTGTGATCCGTCGAAATTCTTGAGAAAGCTGAATAATACAGTTAAAATTATGTATTTTTTTGTAGCCACAATGTTAAATGTAAAGACAACTGAAAATTACACCAATCTCAGCCTTACCTGCTCACACGAAAACAGCACAGACCATCTCTCTTGGACCTCTGATACCATGGGCTCTCCCTCAACTATCTCTTTACCTCTAAGGGAAAATGTCAGCTCCATCTTGTGCTCTATCAGTGTTGTGTCCCTTTGATTCTTCTTCATTTCTTCAACTAGGTGAAGTCTTTCCTCTTGAAGTATGAAATCACTGTGGTGTTGCGGATAATCTGGAACATGATTAACCTCTCCACGTTTGGGCCTTTTCAGGGTGAATGGACTGTTGTCCTCAGCACCCCCTTTTCTTTTACTGTTTACATCCACCTCATTGCAGCCTGCACGACGCAGCTTGGATCTGAAGTTTCCAAGCTTGATGCTTGTCTTCCATCCCTCATAGCCTGTGATGCTGCCTGGTTCCTTTAGGCATGGACCCTTGAGAACCAGTGAAGAGGCAACAGATTCCAGTTCATCTTTCTCAGGGTAGCTTCTGATTTCAAAGATGGCCTGTGCAATTTTATCCCAAATTTCCATTTGAATTTCTCTGGTTACATCAAGGCCCTTCTTTGACTTGTCATAAGTCTTGTTGCCCTTTTGCAACTTTAGTTCCACATCATATGAGAACTTAGGGATAGGGAAAGGAGAGGGCCACTGTGTGACATGCCTTAAATTGGTCTGGATGGAATCAGTAAAGCTGGACCTGATATCATCAGAGTGGACACTGACTGTATCAGGGATGTCAAAGTCAAATACACAGAGGGCCAAAAAAACAAATTTGCTACAAGCCAAGGGCCGGGCTGATTCAATGTTTATTAAAACATATTGAAATGATTACACATAGCCTATTGAACCAGTACCTAACAAGGTGTATACTATTTAGGCTAATGTTTAAATGAATAATCCAGTATTTTTTATGGCTCTGTTAGTAATTTCAAGGGAAACATTTTCAGCAGGCAAACAGCAAAAAAGTAAATGTCCGTTAAAAACAAAATATGTTCCTTAATATCAAGAAAAATGCATAAATGAACCTGCATCATGAACATGTAATATTGTGCTGCTCTATGAAATGTCCGTTTAGCTATTTTTTAGGGAGGGGGGTAGCTGAAAGTCGACATCTGCTCTGACTGCTGATGGATAATTAAAACGATGCCCGCTTGCTGCACTGCAATAGCGCGAAGAGTTTTGGTGGTCATGACAACCAGGCTAGCACTGCAGTGAGTCTGTTCGCTACCGTTGCATTGTGGGTAATGTGGTATTGGCGCATGCGAAACGGAAGCGGGCGGCTACGGCCAGTGGGCCGGTTCTAATATCAAATATCATCCCGGGGGCCATAGAAAATTCTTTTGCGGGCCGGATGTGGCCCGCGGGCCTTGACTTTGACATATAGGGACTGAATGGAGGGAGGACACTAAACCAACAGACTGGTTAAGAGAAGAGGAATCACTGTCCCCAACAATATGCAGAACTGCACGCTCAGCTGGTAGTTCAGACATTGTTGTCGAACTGCATAGTGCATTTCCAAAGTCTGGATCTTCAAATTGCACTGAAAAATCAGTGTTGAAGTTCAAGTCTCTCTCTAATGACATCAACAAGCTGGTCCACAGATTCTGGTACTTGAGGAAGCTGGAGTCGCCGCGCTTCTTTCAGAGAGATAACCACACCAAGTAACAATGCCTGAAAAGTGGAGAGAGAAACTAGTGAAACCCAAGTCGAAAGTATCGGATAATTTGATACATCGCGGATATTTTCCCAGATTTACCTAATAATTGATTAGCTTATCATTTTATCTCTAAATATTATTAGTGTCAGTCCAGGGTTATGTAATCAAAATGTACTGTAAAGATGAAGAGCCACAGAAATAAATAGAATGATATGACCAAAAGGAAAAGACTTTTTGTCAGACTACATACCATATCTTGAGATCCTTTACTGAAGAATGAACGTCCTTGTGGTTACCATCAGCTTTCTGCCAACTGTGTAGGCTGCAAGAGGGTGATAATCCGTCAGCAACTCTTGTTCCAGGAGTATGAGTTCAACACAGTGGCCTTCAAGAAGCTGGTATGACCTGAAATGTTCAATGTACCAAGAGGAAAGTCTTTTACATGTGAGTGTCACTTGCTCAGCATCAACAAGGGCCACAATCTTGTGGAATTCTGGGAGGCCACTGCACTGCCCAGCAGACACAATCGTGCCCTCAGCATACCCAGTTCCATGCAGGTGAACTGATTTAGAGAAAGACACACTGTCAACATGTGGGTACTTCTTCTGAATTTCACACTGAAGTGAATTTTCCAGTTGTGAAACCCTGACCACTTTTACAGATTCAACATACAGTTGTGGCTTGAAAAGTTTCTGTCCAAATGCAATGCCATCATTTGCTGATGTTTTGAGGAAAGAGTGAGCAGCACATTTTGCCAATTACAGGTGTCATGGATCACTTTTTTAAAGAAGCTATGCTTAGCTTCCAATCTCATTGTCCATAATTCCACCAAAGGCCCGTAACAGCATTCAAAGCCTGCTTTTGGGATTTCTTTGTGGTTTGTTTACTTTGTTTTTGTCTCTTTAAGGAAATGATTCTATGCAGTCATTCAATGCATCCAATGTAATGTAACCTTTGGAGATGAGATGTTTCAAACACAGGGATAGTTCTACAGGGACAACCCCTTCAGAAAAGTCATGCAAAGCATCTGGAGGAAATCCAGCGAATGGATGAAAGAAAAGTCAATTTTTCCTCAGCACACAGTCATTTTTTACCCCACAAATGCTTTGAAGATTATCATTCTGCATAGGGGTGTGCGATATGACGATATTAGATCGTGAAGGATTAGATTACAATCTTTTGTGTTGAATCTCTGGAGACATGTAACACTGTTTGATTGACAGAAAGAGGCCAGTTTGTGCTGGAGTGTCTCAGAATCTACAACTTCAAAGTTGTCGGCTCTCAAACTCCTGAGATGAGATGTGATGTCCCTGCTTCACCATCAGATAGTACTTCAGAATTTAATCTGTATTCAATATCAGCTCTTGCTCTAGTTCGAAAATCTTTAAGTGAACAATTTTTCTGGTTTGGACTTCGGTGAGAACTAAAGGATGAGCGTATATTTGTTTCAAATGTACAGTTTAGAAAGGGACATCTTACAGTTTGTCCAAGATGGTGAAGAAAAGTTTTAGAAGTGCAAACCTCTTTGTAATCACACAATTCACAGTGAAAGGTTGAATTTTCATGAATTCTCACAGTTGTGTGACATCTAGAGAGGTGTGACCTCAGTGCACCAGGTGTTTTGAATACACAAACACAGTCTATATGAATCAAAGGCCAGTGTGCACCTTTTCCGTGATGAAGACGGCAATGTTTCAGAAGAATTTCTTGACTGGAGCTTGTTAACTTGCAAACTTTGCACTGCATTTGACCAAATCCTGAAACACAAGAGACATGTAACACATTCAGTTTTGTTGCAGACCCATTCGTTTGCAAAATAACACAAAGCAGCTCATATTACAATTTCACAATTTTAGCAATATGATATATCTTGAAGCGTTAACACCATACATGCTCCTGTACATGATAAGCATGGTCCAAGGTGTAATACAGGGAAAAGTCCTGGCTTAATCACAAAGTGAAATAAACACGCAGCAGTTTTAATGTAAGCCAGCAAAAGAAATAAAAGATGATTTTGTGTGATAGAAAAATATATTCTGCCCACCAGACCCAGAACGGAATGCATCAGCAGAAAAGTCACTCAGTATATATTTTGTAATTTGCTAAAACAAATTCCAGATTGTATTTCTCCCTTATTCATTCCTAATCCTATGCTGCCATCTACTGACGAAAAGCGTGAATCCAGTACAGGACGACGTGGAGCCTCCCTTCCCCGCCTCTTCTGATGGTCAAGGCCAGTCAACACAAGTAAGCTAGTAGCAATGCAAGCTTCTTCTGTTTGCTAACAAACTACAATGAAATTGCCATCATCATTAAAACTCATGTAACTGACCGATAAATAGAGCGTCCATTTTGGACACACAGTTGTGACCATTAAATGTTATTACGGACGGTATTTTAGTAAAACTAAACTCCTTCTTTAATGCGACTAATACGATGGACAGCACCGCGAAACCTTCTCTGAACGTAGTCACAGAACACACACTTACCGGTTTAAGCAGATATGGACCGTTGATAATGTTTTTCCATGAGCTGATTACTTGCTTTACATGCAGCTTTGGCCACGGCAGCAGTAAATGTCCAGCAGTCGTCCACACGACGGATGAGACAAAAGTCGTGCGATACAAAAAATGCTAAACTCGTTAGAGATACTGTCGCCACCGCAGACAATGTTATTCCATACTGTACAAGCTCCGTGGGCGTCTTTCCCGCTCAGTCCGACTGAAAGGTTGAGTGTGATACACATGCGCAAATAACGTGTGTGAGGTGAGAGAGGTGCATCAGAGAGGCGCTCTAAGGCCAACTCTCATGTCTGTTGAGCAGACAAGAAAATACAAGTGTAGGGGCAGTTAGAGGCAGACTTGCTGAGACAACAAGTTGCATACAGCAGACGTTAAATTGTATTAAGATCAATAATTGCTAGTGCTGGAATCCATATAAGTTAATGGGAGCATATACAGTATATATTCTATATATAGAAAAAATAAACATGGAAAAGAAATACAATATATACAGGAGGAGGTCTTACACACACACACACACAGCAGCAGACAATTGCACACACATACAATATATATATATAAATAATCATATATATATTTATGTAGAGTTTTATTAACTTATTTGTGTTTTAATGTATGTGTTTTAATAATTTGGGTTTTAAACATATCATGCTGTAGACAGTGAACATGCCAGACGGCCGCAGTTTCTTTAAGGAAGACCTGCCCTCCCCGCTGTACGTCTGGTTGGACGAGGACATAGACACGGACACAGACACATACACGGACGAGGATGAGACTGAGGATGAGGTCCAGGTCCCTCTGGGCCCTGCCCCAGCCCTGGTCACTCCGGGCCCTGCCCCAGCCCTGGTCGCCCCTGGAGGAGGGCCGAGTCCGTCAGGCGCTGGACCTGGGACACCTTCCTCCATATTCTTCTCTGCTGTGGAGGATGATGAGGAGGCTGGACCTGGGACACCTTCCTCCATATTCTTCTCTGCTGTGGAGGATGATGAGGAGGCTGGACCTGGGACACCCTCCTCCATATTCTTCTCTTCTGTGGAGGATGATGAGGAGGCTGGACCTGGGACACCCTCCTCCACATACTTTTCTGCTGTGGAGGATGATGAGGAGGCTGGTCCCTCTGTCCCAGCCAGTCCCCAGTGTCATGTGACTGGATGGGAGTCACCGGCTCGCGAGCCACCATCTTGATTCCCCTGATTCTACCCTTTCAGCTCCCTCCAGTCCCAAGAGCAGCCCAAACAAATGGACTGAATAAATTTGTTCATTAAATAATGTTGAAACTTTAAAAATTTGTTAAATAATATTAAAACTTTAAAAGTTTGTTAAATAATTTTAAAACTTTAAAAATTTGTTAATTTTAAAACTAAAAATTTGTTAAATAGTGTTCAATGTTTAAAAAGGAATTAAATAATGTTCAGTGTTCAAAAACTTGTTGAATAATGTTCAGTGTTTAAAAACATTTTACAGACCCGAGCTTTGCACAGCCCTCTTAGTGTTGTAGGGCCAAAGACCCTGTTGGACTTGGAGCTCAAGAAAACCGGCTTTTTGGCCAGTTTTTGGCCCCACGTGACTCCTGTGTGGTAAGGTGTTTTATGTCAGTTTGTTTTGGGACGATGGGATTGTGGGTTTTAGGTTTCTTTTCTCTTTCCCAGCATCCCTCTTTCTTCCCAGAATGACAGGACCATGGGAGCTCTCCTCGTCCACCACGCTGCTCACCCCTTTCTTCTGCTCTCCTTTTAGAGTAAGAACTCCACCTTGATGTCTCCACACACTGGCAGTGCAACGTGGGAATTTTCACCTTCAGCTGGTACACCACAAATTGGGATTGGTCACCAAGTGATGTCATCCTCACCGAGTTGTGACCTCCATCTGTCACATCATTTGTCAGCATGTAAATGGTTTTTCACGCTCCACCATCTTTATCAGCAGGAGTGTAAATAGAAATGAGATGCGCCTCTGTTCTTACACTGTGGTGATCTTATGTCAGCTTGTTAAAAATCAATTTACAGGAGCTGGTCTGGTGTTTAGGTTTATATCCCTTCTGATCTTTTTTGTATGGGAGCGGATATGAGGGGGATAGGGATCTTTCCCATTGTCTATGTGTTGCACTGGTGAGGAAGGAATTGTAGTCTGCCCAGGTAAAGGGAAGGAGACAGGAAGGAATCTTAGAGGATAGGTATTCTGGTGGGTTGGTGAAGGGAAGTGGAATAGGGAGGAGAGGATTGGGGGGGCCTGGTTCTTGTTGTGGCTTCTTGGTCACCTGCACTGTCATATTTCTGCAATAGGAGCTGAAAGCCATGTTCCCCTGGAGAACCGGGAGTAACCGGGTGCAGTTAAGGGCATGGCCAGGGTCCAGGGCTGGAGATGCCATGGCTGTTTTTGGACAGAGGCCAGGGTCTCTTAGCAGCCCTTGTCACTCTCCCCTTTTCACATGAGTGTGGTTATGGGAATGTTATGATTAGTCAAATAGTCCCAAGAGCAGACGAAGAGAAACTTCGAGCAGTGTAAAACAGTTTATTCTCCGAGTTCAAACAAAAGAGGAGACAGAAGACAGGAGGGATTCCATGGGGGCGTGGTGGAGACAGCTCAGACAGGGGAAACCGCTGGAGTCTGCAGGAGATGAGAGAAGGGTGGTTAGAAGAGTCAGGTAAGAAAAATTCACAAGAGAAAACAGATAATTCCACAGGGGTAAATCACCAGGAGCACAGGGATCTAGTCACCAGGAAGATGACAGAATGATCTGGCGAGGGTTGACAGGAAAGCCGAGCCTCTTATACTCGAGGGGGGAAGTAGATTGCCACCAGATTGCACACAGGTGAGTGGAATCATCCTGATGAGGAGGAGGGAGTCGGGAGGAGCCGCCCAGGAATCCACACACCCACACCAACATGCACACAGACAGACAGACAGACAGACAGAGAGAAACAAAACAGAGAGCAAAACCCCAGAGGCAGCAGAGCTGCATCAGGGAAGATGGCTCTTTTTGCAGCAGCCCTTCTCGCCCTCCACAGTGCTCCGGTCCCCCGAAGAAGATCTGGTCTACAAAGTTGTGCCCAACCTCATGAGCATGTCTGAGCGATAACAGCCTCTCTTGTGCCTGGCAGGTGTTTTTCTCTTTCCCAGCAGCTCTCTTCCTCCTCAGAATGAAGAGACCATGGGAGCTCTGCTAGTCCACCATGCTGTTCACCCTCTTCTAATTCTGATGCCTGGTAGCTGAAGCCTCTTCATTCTTTCAGTGGGGGGTAAGGCCCAGGCCCTGTCAGGATCTCGAGGCAGGGAGGGAGTGGGTTCTGGGCAGAAACTACAGTGTGGAAGGTGGGGTCCAGGCCAGGTGAGATCCAGGAGTCTGAGGGTGTGGACACTACTGATCTTGACAGATCTTCAGCTGGTACACCACAAACTGGGACTGATGACCAAGTGATGTCATCCTCACTGAGCCACTGGTCCAGATTTTGGCAACACAGCTTCATTAGTTTCATTAGCTTTGGCTACAAAGTAGCATTGGATGACCTGTGTGGGACACTAAATTGAATCACCAAGGTCTGGGGCCCCTACATGACCTCTTAAAAGGACTATCCTGGTAAGATTGCTAGAATATTGGGCTTCACAAATTCCTAGACAGCAGGTGCTCTGTGGGTCTTCTGTTAACATTTGATGCCACTTGGACGTCAACTCAGAGTTTGTTTTACATGAAAAGCTCTCAAGGGTAGATGTTGGCTTTGCTATCCTTTAATCCTTTATATATTGAGAAGCTGGTCTTCAGTGCCTTTGTGTCTTTTTGAAATTTGGGCTCAGTTTTGGGAAAATCCTGATGTGGTAGATACAAGTCATGTGTCCTAGGGCCACCATATACGTTTGCTTTTACAAAAGCTAGTGCAAGTCAATACACTTGTATTTGGCTGAACAGGCCTCAGTCACAGGGCCGCCCCTAGCCAAACAGGGCCCTAAGCAAGATTTTCAACATTTTCTTTAAGATGGAAGACATACCACACCTACAACTGCAGCCATCGAAAAAATACAAAATATTGCAACTATTACTCTTTCATTATTATTATTATTATTATTATTATTATCATGCACAATCTTGGGGAAACATGCTCATTGATCAGACTTATATTTCAAAATGTACATTTCCTCTGTCAACAAACGTATCAGCTACACACATTTCTATTCTATCAACTCTCTCTAAGATCTATGGCTGTTATGAATTAGTTTCCCCAGTAGATGGCGATGGTAAGCTATATCACTCCATGGTGGCCATATACCAGCTGGTGTATGACCACCAGCCTAGAATGACCATCAGCTGCTGAGTTTACCACTCCTCTTGCCTGTTGAACAAAAGTAAATCCACAAAGCAAGGCCTGACAGTTATGTCAGGATGCTGCTGGGAAATAAATTTATCTGGTTTATACTTTCATTTTAACAACATACCCATCTTCAAGTGAAGCAAGAGCTTCTCCCTGTTTAATTTTTTTCTTCCTCTTAGATGCTCCGGACTCATCCTGTCTTTGATGCCATCTCTGCAGCCTCTGACTGCTGATTGGTCCGATGTTGATTGCTGCCAATCATCATGACGGCGTACGCGCGCGGTGTCACATTACAGCTGCCGTTACCCTTTGCTTCGCTCGTGCTCATCGTGCGTCTCATATTGCGTATTGCTGCGGTGCGCATCACTGACGCAATGTGCGCAGTGGTGCGGTGCATGAATCATTCACGCAATTTGCGCATCTCGCTCAAAACGGGACGCTCATCATGTTAATCACAGTCTCGGCATCGGTGTTTTCTTGCTCATAAAGTTGAGTGGCCATGGTCATATGATTAATATTATACGGTGTCACCGCAGCAACCCCGGTTCGAATCCTGGTCACGGCAGCGCTGATTTCACTCCTCCAGCCTTTGCTTCATTTTCTGGTAAATTTCTAATATAACTCAGAGAGGTGTTGCAGCACTGTTCGAGGTTTTCTTTAGCATTTGTTTATGTAATGTTTGGTTGCCAAAACTATGGCTTCTAAACTATATTTGATTATTTCCCATATTTTTTTTTTTTTTTTTTTTTTTTTTTTTGGCCTTTGATGACATGTAATTCCTACACTCTCAAAACTGCCTCATGTCTTTGTCCATCTAGTAAGACAAAATGGTGAACTAGTGCAACCAAATGCACAACTAGAGCCAACAAAGATCTAACTAGTGGAGGAAACTGACCTCTGATATCAAGGATATGGAATAAATGCTCAAATGTAGAGGCTTGGAAATAGTAAAGCTGGGTAAATGATAAAATGCTACTAAGAGTTAACAGGCACCCCTATAAATTTTATCTGATTTTTCTTGTTCTATTTTCATTGTATTTATTCATCTGGTTCCATTGCAGCTCATTTGAGTTGAGTGCCATTCCATATATTGTCCGCTAGATGGCGTTCATAGCGCAGTGGTAGAGAGTAAACTCACACATCAGAGAAAGAATAAATTAGTAGCAGCTCAACACGTGTGCTCTCGCTATTCTTTACCACAGGTTAGTAAACACGAAAAGTCAAATGTACAGTGCCAACTTTATAAGCCTTACAATGTCACCGATGCTATGGTTTAATGTGCTGAGAAATGAACGTGTTGTGGGAGATATTTGAGTAGAGAGTAGACGCTGTTAGAAGCTAACCTGCTAATGCTAGCGGACATGTATACTGGGGTATAGAATGTGCTAGAAGCTAGCTCAAACCAGTCAATGGTACAGTATAAGGAACCTTTTCAGTACTAAATACAAATACATTTATCAAACGTTTTTCATGCAGTCAGACATTTACTGGGTTCATGTGTCGTGAAATGTACATATTTGTGGGTTTATTACCAAGTACCAGAAATGCTATTGTGATATGGTGGTATTGTTAAAGTCTAAAGAACAGCGACATTTAAGGATACCTTCTTGTAATTCATGTGTGAGTTTTATGTCATGGGTTATTGTTAAAAATGTAAATAATTGTGAGTTAAAAATAGAATACAGATAAAACAGACAGGAACAGCAATACATTTCATGTAAATTAGGTACAGTGTTAAAAATGTTAAAAAGCAGTAGTTCAGTGATACAGTTCATGGTATAGTGACAATAGAGTAAAATGCAATAAGTTAGGAGCAAAGTATACCTAACTGGAAGTGAATGTGTTAAGATACAAAATAAGAGTAGTAAATTGGTGTTTATGTGTGATGTAAGAAGCTGTGACCATAAGCTTAGGTGAGCTATGGCAATATGGACATGGACATGTATTAAGGTCATATAGTCAATGATTTTGCAGAATATCTGATGTCATGTCAGTGTTGATAATGTTCATGTTCAGAAGATGACATGAAATAATTTTTTCTTATTTTGCTGTTAGGTCCCAGAAGCAAAATATGTGAGACCAACACAGGTATGTGCCATTTACAACAACATAATGGAGCCAAAATGGCCAAATAGCATCTGCATCTCCCGTCCTCCTTGGAGGGTGGGTTCAGACTCCCACACCTAACTCCCTCACCCTAACCCCTAACCCACTGCCTCAATGCTGGCTGCAGCTCCACTCATGGGTCAGAAACAGCTTCTTGGTGAGTGGAGCTGCTGCACATGCTGGAGTCGCCCAAGTCTCTTCACTCTAAGGCGGATGAGGCGATAAGCTCAAATAAACACTTGTCCATTTTAATGAAATAAACTACTGTCACGTGTGTAATCTAAAAATGAATGAACATTAGGTAGTTACTTTTAAAGACAATTATTGGAAATTTGAAATCAGTTCCACTTTCATTTCAATATCCAGCTAAGTTTATTTTGCAAACTTATCCACCTCTGCTGGTATGTGACTGAGCTGCTGGGTAAAAGAAAGAGTGCAAAAGATAAGCGCAGCCTTGCTCCCAGAAAATGTGACCAAGCTGGTCTGTCTCAGCGACTGGCTGAAGAAGGACAAATAAGAGGCATGAGGTCAGCAGAGCTGCTATGTCCTCTGTAGCCTGCTAGAAGTGACTGCTTGATGTTATTTTAACATTTTATTTTCTCATGAACTGTGTTACTTTTGATCTGGGTGTGTCTATTCCTCCTGTCTGCAGGTGTCTTCAGTGGCTCAACACACCTGGGCCCTGGTGGAGAGTCTATTTAAACTACTGCAATCAATTGCTCACTCTCTGTCTTTCTCTTTCTCTCGAGGGTGAAGACATCAACATCAGCGCAAAGTTTGAGAACACTTGCTCCTGTATTGTGGTGCCCAAGGCTGCCATCATTGCCAAACACATTTACCAGGCCAATGGTTGCACCAAGGCCATTGGCCTCCTCAGTGCGAGGAAACCACCATCATCTCTGGTATGTGTGATGCCTGGCAGGGAAAGACCATCACCAAAAGTACCAAAAATAGAACCATCCATGCTGAGCTGCAACACCATCTGTGTTTGCTTTTGGTTGATTATGTTGTTCTGAGTTCACCTTTTGCTTCTGTTTTACATCATTCAACACCTGCATACTCACACTCTTCACTCATGCACATTTTACACTACTGACTCCACTGATTTTCCACATCCCACAATGCAAATATCTAATCTGAATGTTTCATTTGGGTTCAGTTTGGTCTTATTTGGTTTCATTTGGTTAAATAAAGTATTTATTTGCATATTTACATGGCGTTGTCTCCCTTTTTGTTGTGACCCTTTGAGCCAGGTCATGACACTCCCTATAGACAGTCTCTTAAACACTTGCACACTTACACACCATGCTGTGTGTTCTAGTACCACAGGCACAACACACCAACGAGGATCATAAAGCAGCACAGTGTCCTGTTATAGAAATTAGGATCTTATCTTCAACTGGGGCGTCTTAAGCAGGAGTTTGTCAAGTTGATTAACATACGTAGACTTGTATAAACAGACTGGACAGTCCAGGTTTGTGCAAAAGCTGTAGAAGTTGTCGAAACGTATCAAAAAAATGACGGTTATAATGACAACCTATTCAGTGACTCTTCCATTACTCTGTAATGAGTGGTTGTTTGAGTTACTGCTGCCTTTTCCATCATCATCTCCACCAGTCTGCCCATCTCCTCTGACCTCTGACATCAAGGCATTTTCATCCACACGCCTACCGCTCACTGGATATTTTCTCTGTTTCATATCATTCTCTGTAAACCCTGCAGACGGTTTTCCTGTTGACGGCTTCAGAGATCAGCTCGCGCTCTGTTTGTCTCAGAGCCAGTCAGGGACTTCCTGTGGACTCAGCGACCTTCACCGCCCACCACGACGGTCCTGCTTTCATGTCACACATCGAAGTGTGTGTGTGTTATGAGTGTGTGTGATCGTTTATCATTTACTAAATAAAAAAAGATAAAAACACGTCAGATTCCAGCTTTTATTGATGATTGATCAGTTTCCCTCTGATGTTGATTGACTGATTAATAGGTTCACACCTGCAGCATGCGGTGATGTCACCTGGTGGGATTTAAACCAATCAGAACAGCAGCTGCTGAGGCTTCTTCCAGAGCTGTCCACACAATTCATGGTTTTTCAGCTCCAGAAAAAGTGTGTGTGCGTGGACATTGAGTTGAGACAGATCTGAGCTGTGATTGGCTGATGGGTGAGCAGGGATCCTTGTGGTTCTTCTTTAAAGGGGATCCATGTAGTCGCAAGACACAGGAAGTCCACACTGACAAACAGGAAGTCATCTGCCCGTCTTTATCTTGGCCACCTTCTCCTTCCTCTTCTTCATGTGTTTTGTTACTTTACTTTTTCTTTTTTCTCTCTGAGCTTCTTTCACCATCTGTTTCTTCTCCTGAAGGAAACAAACAGAGAGTTGAACACCAACATATATGGTGGCCCTAGGACACATGACTTGTATATCTACCACATCAGGATGTGCCCAAAACTGAGCCCAAATTTCAATAAGTCAGTCAAGAGCAGCTTCTCAATATGTAAAGGCTCATAAACCCAACATGTCATCTGAAAGATATCTTGCTGAAGCAATAGCATAATGTTTAATGTTGTTATGAGAAGTCTTCAAATATTTCTGGTTCAGAATGAGACTATGGCAGGATAAATTAGACTCTGGGGGGTTGCCACATTCTGGGTAATTAATGGAGAGCACTGCTATTAAAGTTGAAGGACAATTCATTTGTTGGCAAACCAGTACTGCAGAGACATAACACTTCTTTGTAATATTTGGTTGCACTGGGGCTTGTGATAATCACTCACTGTCTTCTAAGGTTATCATCTCAGCTTCTTAGCTGTGATCTATGCTGCCTAAAAATGTTAACATTGTTCAGCCCTCTGAACAGTGCCTGCTCTTCTTGCTCCACTGGCTTTGCTTTGAGCTTGTAATAATAACTCTGTGATATGGTATTTGTTTAGGGCTCCTTTGAAATGTCTTACTGTGAATATACATTTTTTTTTTTTATCAAAGCTGTTGTCTAATGTATCTAGATACATCAGAGTTCATCAAATGTCATATTGTATTCCACAGTCAGTGCAGTGTGCTAAGTTATACATATGATTTTACACATGTCAGACATCTCTGTCAGGACATGGAAAAGACCCAATGGGTTTTTAACAGGTTAGGTTAGGTTAGGTGTGAGTGACTTTGGAGTCTTCCTGTAAACATGTGCTGTTCTAAGTTACAATATATCTGAGGAGAAAAAAAGCAATTACACTGACTCACCGTATACTCCTGAATTAGAAGTCCATCATCTTCACCAAGGTGGAGGCAAAGTGCTGTGAGAACTGCTGCCTTTTTGAGATTAACATCACCTGTAGCCTGTGTGAAGAGATTCCACTGATTAAAGTTACGATTAAGCAGCCTAGGGAGCAAGATAGCTTTTTAACGGTACGATTGACTGTAATACTTTTTAAGATGTAAATTTACAGTGAAATCTGAACAGCATTTTACTGTATTACTGTCATACAGTATCATACTGTAAACTGCAAAACGCATCATGGGAGAAAATAAATGACAAATTACAGCACTTTAAGAGAATGCCATGTTTACAGGATTATACTGTAGTTTTTACTGTAAAGAGACGGAGCATCATGGGTACTGAAGAAAACTGCACTATGGTTATTAAAGAATTAAAATTTGAAAATCAACCTTGATAGCCACCTTCAAAATTAAATGGATTATACACGGCTTTTACAGTGACCAGCATTTTACTGTTGCATTTTATTTTAAAATTTGTTATTTCCACTTTACGGATTATACTGTGCTCAGCCAGTCTACCAGCCAGGTCACCGCTGAAGGCACAGACCCCACAGACCCCGACAATCTGCTCTGCATTTTTGATATCCGGAGCTGCCTGACGTCCTCCACTGAGTAAGTTTACATTAATTCACCTGTCTTATAAGGAAGATTTGAAGTTTTCTCCTGTTGTATTTTCTGCCATTTAGAGCAGCGTTAGAACAAAGCTGTTGAAAGGTTCCGTTTTAGCAAGCTAGCTAAAATCAGAACATATGTCAGCATTTTGTCTCTTTATATCAACGTTAATCGTTATGAACGTTATCTATTTTTCTGGACGATAACGTAGTAACGTAGCAAGTCTAACACTGCCTTGTGTGCCTGTTTGCACATATGTAAAAAGAGCCACAAAAAGTTAAGTGTTTGCTGTGTTCTAGTTAGCTAAAATTAGCGAGCCTCAGCATTGTCTAAGTGTTATTGACGTTAAAACAACGTAGTTTCTTTTGCCGGTAGATCTCTTATCTACTAATTAAAAGGTAGTAAGTCTAACTCAGCTTTTGTGTTTTTTGCACGGGCAAAACGAGTCTTACGTCTTAAGTATTTTTTTAAGACCTCTCTAGAACCTTCCTCTAAATTCACTAAACGCATTTTGTGTGTCTGTTACTTACTGTTACTTACTTACTGTTATTTTTCATACATAGTTTTATTGGCCTCATAAATAAATAAAAACGGAATAGAAACAGAAATAGAAATAGAAAGAAATCGTTTTTTTTTTTTTTTTTTTGACAAATTAGCTCACTTAAATCTTGCCAAAATGTTTCCATGTGAACTATGTGGTCATAACTCTGAGACAAAATATGCATTTGTGAGGCATATGAAAATTCATAAGAATGTCCAAAACTTGACCTTCAAATGTGCACTACCTAACTGCAACCGCAGATTCCAAAAAATAAGCATTTTCAAAACACATGTGTACAGAGATCACCCAACTAAGGGCCAAAGGGCATCAAATAAAAGTGGCTTTTTAGGCCAATGCACTGTCAATGACATGATGTCTTGTCATGTGGATTTTTGCACTGTAAGGTGTGACAGTATTTCGAATTTACTGTCTCACTTAAAGGGACACATTAAAGAGGGCAGGACAGTGTCTTGTCCATTTAGAAACTGTGCTAAAAGGTTCCATGTGGTGTCTACATTTTCATCCCATTTATCAAGAACTCACAAACAATGCACTGTGAGAGACATTTCAAGCTCTTTGACCATGGATAGTGGAGAAATTGTGCAGGCAGAGTGTTCAGGTGAACAAGCAGAGAACAAGGGTACACAAGAGAGCATGCTGGATGATGTTGATAGAGAGGAGGTGCAATCAGATGTTTTTCCTGAGAGTGCTGATGAATCCCTCTTTTTAACAGTTTGGCTTTATTTTACCTTAAACTGCAGGCAAAACTGTTGCTCCCATCTATTTACAGTTCTGACTGTTATACATCCTATAGTACAACTGTTGTATTGTCCTGATCAAACATTTTTTATAGTATCATATTCAAATTTGACATGACTTTGACTTTGTCATGTGAACATAATCAGAAGAGATTTACTCCGTTGTTTTTGTTATTAGCTTGTGTATTTCTCTGTTAACCATCTCTCTCTCTGTTATATTTTTCTTAGGTCCAATGACGCAGACAAACCAGCATTGGATGTTGAGCATAGAAAAAGAGGTGCTCTGTGAAGGAACAACCTTGGTGCTTGGGCTTGCCGTCGTCTTCTCCTCCTACTACAACTTTAATCTTCAATACCAACATGATGCAGCGTGCACACTGGAATTCATTCAGAGGTAGCTTCTTTTTCACATGTACTGTACCACAGAGCTTGACTTGATTGACTTTTCTTCACACAACACCATTTACATGTAGCAATAGCCAATAGTACCTCTGACAGCAACTACAAACATAATTACTGCCGCTGTTAGCATTGTTATGGCCACATAGTGCTGAACATGTCTTCATTCAAAGAGTGATATCACCTGAAAGAAAAATATTTTTGCCTTTCTATATTGTTTTTCAGAAGCTGCTTTGACATTAACCCTGAGAGGGGCACAAAAGTGAGCCGTGAAAAGGTACTAAGCAAGAAGAACGGCAAGATGGTCCAAAAGAAGCCAACATCAGTGAATCCGCATGTCAGCACACTCATCAAGAAGATCAGTGACTTCAAGTGGAACTTTGTCTGATCTAGCACACACATGCGCGCACACACGCACACACGTTTGTACAGCTATCTTTGTTAGGACACTCATTGACTTCCATTGTAATCCTGCCCTCCCCAGTCCCTTACCCCAACCTTAACCATCACAACTAATTGGCTAACAATAACCATCACCCCAACAGTGATCTAAACCTAATTCTAACCTTTACCCTAAAACCAAGTCTAAACCCTCAAACAGCCCTTTGAAAGGGTATAATAAAGGGAGAACCAGCCAAAATGTCCTCACTTTACAAAATGTCCTCACATCAATGGTCTAAAACTCAAACTGGTTCCCACAAAGATAGCTGTACAGAAACACACACACAACCCGATCACCCATATGCTCATTTAAACACTACATTGATTGTTTGCACTGCATAATTGTTTACATAATTGTTACTATACTGCTGCTGTTTTGCAACAGGTTAGGTAGTTTTATTTGTGTTGCACTATTTTTATCTTAATAAATATTTGAAAAGGAACTTCACAATGAATATTGTCCTTATTATTATTATTATTATTATTATTATTATCATCATTATTATTATTATTATTATTATTATATTAAATACAGGATACATACTGTAGATTCAAATGCAGTACAAATACTGTAAATACACAGTAATTTACTGTAAAATATCATCAGTATCATGTTGTAAATTTACAGCAACAAACTGTAGATTTATTTACAGTAATGTACTGTAATTCTAAAATACAGGAAGATACTGTAAAAAATACAGTAGTTTGCTGGTGAAGCTGCTGCCTGTAAATTACTGTAAATTTACAGTGAAAAGTTTAACAGTGCAGCTTTTAAAAAATCCCAATAGCATCTGGAATGCTTTTCCTAATTACTTATTTAACTCAGTTGGAGGCATTCATTTTCTGTTAAAATGTAATTTTTGCTTGGACAAAATCCCCATTAAATTAGCTACTTTTCATTGACAGGCTCTTTTAGCTTGGTCATTGGTATACAAACATAATTTTAGTCCCCACAAGTACTTTATATGGAACAACAAAGATATACTGTACAAAAATAAATCATTGTTTAATCGGTTATGGTTTGACAATGGAATTTTGCTGATCGGTCAACTTATAAATAGAAACGGTTTGTTGCTATCATACTCTGAGTTTCTGGATAAGTTCAGAATACCAATTACACCGAAGGAATATGCTATTATTTTTGATGCTATTCCCTCTGGAGTCCGTCAGTGTTTTAGAACCTGTATTATCATAGATATTAATGTTACATACTCAACTCAAATTTTTATTGAAAATGTAGACATTAATTCTAAACAGTGTAGTAACAGACTTATAAGAAATTCTTTGAACGTTTATGTACCTTCCGCAGCAAAATTCTTTTGGTCTTCTATGATGGATGATTTACACTGGGAAAAAGCTTGTGGAATTCTCAATAAGTATTGCATTAATAATAAAATGAAGGAAGTATGTTTTAAGATTATACATCGAATTTATCCTGTCAAAGAGGTTTTAGAAAGATTTAAATTGGATATAGATTATAATTGTGATTTTTGCAAGCTAAACAAGGAAACTATATTTCATTTATTTTTCCATTGCACACATTCACTTAATTTTTGGACCAATATGCAATTATATATAAACCAAAAATTAAATACAAATGTAATTATTAATCTATTTGATGTGTTGTTATATTTTGTTGATTATAAGCTAAAGAAAAACATAAACCATGCTATACAGATTCTTGTCATTCTTGGGAAATATCATATTCATAAATCCAAATGGTCTGGATCCAAACCCTACTTTGTACAATTCACTGTTGAACTGACTAAATATGGACTCATTCTGGAAAACATGGAGAACCAAAAGGCAACAAGGACTTTTAACATCCTAAAAGAACTGAATTTTATTTGAACTGTTAGTTTAAATTGTACCCATGGCATATATGTTCTGTTCATGTTAATACACAATTTATGCAATAAAGTTGGAAAAAAAAAAAAAAGTGGTTCTTATTGTGACCATGGAAGAATCCGCCCACAAGAGGGCACCAAAGCCCACAGAGAAGGCAGTGGAGGATAAAATAAGCAGGGTTATTGGATCCAGAAGAGGTGAATTATCTCAGCTTACAAGCATGATGAGAATGATTGAAAACTTGAAACTTGATTGCTCAACTGTGCATGAGGTAGAAGAAATGCTTCATAATCAGTTTGGTAAAACATTCACTGAGTTTGAGGATATAAATGCAGCAGTTGTGGCTTTATTGGATGAAGATGAGGGACAATCAGATCAACATAACTGGTATGACAACCCAGAGTTGAGACCAGGAGGCAGAGTTGCAGTCCTACATGCTTCTCTGCAGTTTCTCTGCTGTCACCCTCCCATGATTCTTACTATTCCTACCATTCCAACAATTCCCTTTACCCTATAGAGACTGTGTCTGCTCCCCGTCAACAAAAAGTGTATAAACTAAAAAATGCAAGAGGTGTTATTCATAAAAACCTCAAAAAACTTAATACTACAAAAGTATCTGAACACCACAATCAGATGTGGGCTATTAAACATTAGATCTCTCTTGTGTAAATCTCTGTTAGTAAACGATTTGCTAATGGATCAGCAGATTGATTTATTCTGTCTGACTGAGACCTGGGAGTATGTCAGTCTAAATGAGTCAACCCCTGCTAGTCATATTAATTATCACATTCCTCGAGGCACAGGCCGAGGAGGAGGAGTGGCAGCAATCTACCACTCAAGTTTACTAATTAATCCTAGGCCTAAGCTGATATATAGCACATTTGAAAGCCTTATCCTCAGCCTCTCACATCCAAATTGGAAGACAGAAAAACCAGTACTATTTGCTGTGGTGTATCGTCCACCTGCTGCTTACTCAGAGTTTTTGTATGAATTCACTGAATTTCTATCTGATTTAGTGCTTAGTACGGATAAAGCAATTATAGTGGGCTACTTTAATATTCATGTCGATACCCACAATGACAGCCTTAAGACTGCGTTCTATTCAGTATTAGACTCAATTGGCTTTTTACAAAATGTTAACAAACCAACTCACTGTTTTAATCACACCCTTGATCTTGTACTAACCTATGGCATAGAAGCTGAATATTTGACAGTATTCCCTCAGAACCCTGTTTTATCTGATCATTCTTTAGTAACATTTGAATTTATAATAATGAACTGCACAGCATCTGGGAAAAAATTAACTACTGTAGATATTTGTCTGATAATGCTGTTATCAAATATAAGGAAGCTATTCCATCTTTATTATCTCCGTTGCCATGTGCCGGTTTTGCAGAGCGCAATGGCCTAAACTTTACTCCAGTAGATATAGACATTCTAGTTGATAGTACTGCTGCTTCATTACGCTCAACCCTTGACTCTGTTGACCCTTTGAAAAAGAAGGTCATTAATCAGAGGAAGCTCCATGGTATGATTCACAAATACGTACTTTAAAGCAGATATCACGAAAGTAGGAAAGGAAGTGGTTATCCACTAATTTAGAGGAATTTCCTAGACTGGAAAGACAGCTTCATAACGTATAAAAAAGCCCTTCATAAGGCAAGAACTGCCTATTACTCATCATTAATAGAGGAAAACAAGAACAACCCTAGGTTTCTTTTCAGCACTGTAGCCAGGCTGACAAAGAGCCATAGCTCTGTTGAACCATGCATCCCTCTAGCTCTCACTAGTGATGACTTTATGAGCTTCTTTAGCAACAAAATAGTAGACATTAGAGACAGAATCCTAGGGCAGCATCTTTAGAAATGTCTGCCAGTCCTGATTTGTCGTTAGACTGTTTCTCTCCCATAGATCTCGCTGAATTGACTTCAATAGTTTCTAAATCTAAATCATCAACGTGTCTTTTGGATCCTATCCCAACCAGACTTCTTAAAGATGTTTTGCCTTTGATTGGCACTAACATATTAGACCAGATAAATCTCTCTTTGGTAACAGGATATGTTCCACAGGCTTTTAAGGTTGCAGTTATCAAACCTTTACTTAAAAAGCCTTCTCTGGACTCATTTTGGCAAACTATATACCTATATCCAATCTCCCCTTTAATTCTAAAATTCTTGAAAAGGCTGTTGCAACTCAGTTGTGTGACCATCTACATAGGAACGGTTTGTTTGAAGTTTTTCAGTCAGGATTTAAAATTCATCATAGCACAGAAACAGCACTGGTGAAAGTTACCAACGACCTTCTCATAGCATCGGATAATGGACTCGTCTCTATACTTGTCCTGCTAGATCTTAGTGCTGCATTTGACATTATTGATCCTAGTATCCTATTGGAAAGATTGGAACATGCTATTGGAATTAAAGGAACAGCACTAGGCTGGTTTAAATCATATCTATCAGATAGATACCAGTTTGTTCATGTTAATGATGATCCCTCCATATATACCAGAGTAAGTCATGGAGTTCCACAGGGTTCTGTGCTTGGACCGATATTGTTCACCTTATACATGCTTCCCCTAGGCAATATTATCAGGAAGCATGGAATAAATTTCCATTGCTATGCGGATGATACCCAGCTATATTTATCTATGAAACCAGACGAAACAGACCAGTTAACCATACTTCAGGCATGTCTTAAAGACATAAAGGCCTGGATGACCTGTAACTTTCTTCTTCTGAATTCAGACAAAACTGAGGTTATTTTGTTCGGTCCCAAACACCTCAGAAACAGTTTATCTAATCATATAGTTACTCTGGATGGCATTAATTTAGCCTCCAGTACGACTGTAACCTTGGACTTATTTTTGATCAGGATTTGTCCTTTAACTCACACATAAAACAAGTCTCTAGGACCGCCTTCTTTCACCTGCGCAATATCAGTAAGATTAGGAACATTCTGTCGCAGAGTGATACTGAAAAATTAGTCCATGCTTTTGTTACTTCTAGACTGGACTACTGTAATTCCCTATTATCAGGATGTCCAGTTAACTCTCTAAAAAGCCTCCAGCTGATCCAAAATGCTGCAGCAAGAGTACTGACTGGAATTAGCAACAGAGATCATATTACTGCTGTACTAACTTCTCTTCATTGGCTTCCTGTAAAATCCAGAATTGATTTTAAAATCCTTCTCCTTACATTTAAGGCCCTCAATGGCCAGGCTCCTTCATATTTCAAAGAGCTGATAGAACCATATTATCCCAACAGATTGCTTCGTTCCCAGAATGCAGGTTTGCTTATGGTTCCCAAAATCTCTAAAAGTAGAATGGGAGGCCGAGCCTTTAGCTATCAGGCCCCTCTCCTGTGGAACCAGCTGCCAGTTTGGGTTCGGGAAGCAGACACCCTCTCTAATTTTAAAATTAAGCTTAAAACCTTCTTGTTTGACAAAGCTTATAATTAGTTGTAGTTACAGTCCTAGTTATTTATTAAACTTATAGTTAGTCACAATTATCTCTATAGACACTGTTACAGTTAAGGATATAGCCCTTAGTAGGGCTGCCTCAGGCAACTGAACCATCCCTTAGTTATGCTGCTATAGGCCTAGGCTGCTGGGGGACATTCCATGATCCTCTGCGCACTTCGTCTTCTTTCTCTTTCTCTCCTCAGACCCACTCTCAAATGTATTAGCCTTTATTACATGTCATTAACTCTGTGTCCTCTCTGTCCCGTAGTCCGGTGTTTGTTTCTCTCTGGTCTCTCTTTTTCTGTACCTTTCTGCAGGTATCTCTAGCTGCATGTTCTGTGGTCCTGGCTCCACCCACCTGCTGCTGTTTATTGTTTACAATGATCCATTTCTAACACGTTTCATGTTCCATTCTGCTACAGATAAATATTGGATTAATATTCTTTGCAGACTGTAATATAAATAATTACCAGTCATGACAGCTTTTTGCCTCTGTGCTCTGTTTCCTATCATAACTGTAATCTGCTGAGCACACATTATCCAATAACTGTTCACTAACTGTAATGTAAATGCTGACCCACTAACATTGTCCATTGTCTGTATTATGCTGCATGTCCTTCTCCCCCTCTCCTCCATTCCTAGCTGTCCTATCTTCCTCCTTTTCCTCCTTTCACCCAGCCCGGCCATCAGCAGGAGGGTCCCCCATCTGAGTCAGGTTATGCTCAAGGTTTCTTCCTGTTAAAAGGGAGTTTTTCTTGCCACTGTCGCCTTAAGTGCTTGCTCTGGGGTCAGGCTCTGGGTCTCTGTAAAGCACTTTGAGACAATTTTGATTGTAGAAGGCGGTATATAAATAAAATCGAATTGAACTGAATTGAACACAACTACAGGGGACTGACTTGTTGGCGCAGCTACGGGGTGGTTTTCTAAGGTGCGGAGCTGAGCCTCTACTTGCTTCAGCTTCACCTCCAATGCTATAGAAATGCTACATTTATTACACATACCATTATCGTTAAAGGAGGCAGAGGAATAACTAAACATCTCACACACCAGGCAGGAAAGAGGACGAGGTAATGTAGATTGAAAACCTGTTCAATATGAGGAATGGTATTTTTATGGATGTTACTTTACCAAAACGTAATTTCTTCATTTACTGAATGTGTTTGATACTGCATTGGTTCGAGTAAAAGCCTAATGTTGTAAGGCCTTCTCTTGTCCAAGCCGATGTTTATGCTCTATGATCTGTTTTCAGGGGTTTTAATTTTGAAATATAAACTTAAATCATTGGCTTCTAGCACTGTTATAATGTCAAGATCACACTGTGTAGTACTTTTACAGTAATAAGCTGTTCATGGAGATTACAGTAGATCTCAAAAATAACAGTATAATGACAACCAGTTGACAGTATTATACTGCAAAGCTTATAGTCTATATGGCACACTACTGTAGTATTTTTTACAGTAGTAAACTGTTGTTGTAGATTACAGTAGGTACACTATAAGAGTACAATGCAGGCAACTGTAGCTCCGAGTAGTTTACTGTAATTTCACAGGAAAATTTGTTACAGTGCACTGTCTGCTCAGCTGGCTACTCTACTACATGTGCTGCAAACAGTGATGAAACAAGTACATGCATATATGCATAAGCATATGTATTAATTTGAACTTTATATTAACAGATATTCTTGACCTCGTACAACGTTGTTTCCACTGAAACTTCTTTTGGCTGTAACATACTTACAATTACTTACTAATGAAACAGTGGGAAAGTGTACAATATGCATTCATTCAGTACCAAAAGACTGTACAGTAGTTACGGGATTTAATGGCTCCAGCTCCAATTGGCAGTCATGTAAACATGACAAGTGGATGGGCTTAGTTTTGCCTCCTTTTTCTGGCCATTCCAAGTTCCAGACATTGGTGAGGTTCATAGGCAATGGGAACAACATGTAACATGGATTCTGTTGTTCATTGCAAGATGCAACATTGGCAAGACTCACATTCTAATAACTATGTCACAGGTGAAGTTTTATTATGTCACAGTTCTAACAATCTAGGAGCCTGACTTAACACTCTTGAATTAAAAACGTAAAACCTTACCATTGCCAGTAACAGTTTTCAAATTTTTCACTTCAGACATTAAACAGTTCTAAAATGTTACAGTATATATTTAACTCCATGTTTTGGAAATCTTTTTTTTTTTTTTTTAAATTCCCTGCCAGTTTAGATTTCAGAGCTCAAACTTTATTATTCTACAATGTAGGACTGTAACTTAACATTTTATGAGTGGAAAACTCAATGTCATTTAACATTCTCCAATTGTAGCCTAACATTCTAGAACTGTTATTTGTCAGTTATAGAACTGATAGATGTTAAAGTTCCAATAATCTATGAGCCTGACCTAAAATTATGGAACTAAAACTTAACAATCCAAAAGTTTAACTCAACATTCTTGAACTTAATAGCAGTAATACACAAAATGACAGTCAGTGTGGTAACCAGCCCAGTCAACACTAGGAAAATGCTGGAACGCTACCACTAAGGACAAAGATGAACTAGCAGCACACAGACTAAAATACACGAGGAGGCAGCCATAATTGGACACTGGTGAAACATAAGGGACAGTCACAAAAGTGGGAGGCACGTGAGGGCAGGAAATGGGATCTGAAACGAGAGGAGAGGTGAGTATCACAAAATAAAACAGGTAGTAAAGCACCAAAAATATGCAACAAAGAAAAAATAACTTAAGATGCTGGACAAGACATGACACTGACCTTTGAGCTTAATCTACAGCTGTTGCACATTGGCAGGTGCTACCTATCTGTCTTGCATAGTGTTAGCCTTACAACAGAGATTTATCACACTCCATCTCTCACCCTCCCCAAGGGTAGAGGTCTACTATTTCTAGTCAAGGACACATGTTCAAAATAGCCCTGCATATCTATTGTCATGTAGTCAGCTGACACCACTCTGCTCAGAACATAGTAAGTAAAGAAGATTTGTAGTTACGAAAACTTAACATTTAAGTTGCTGCTCTTGAAAATGTTCAAATATGGAAAATGTATGTGTTAATGGTGAAATGGGTATTGAAACATGTATTTCCTGTGTGCCATCACATTTGTTGGCAGGGCTGTCCAACAGATTCTTCAAGTAGTCCGGTGAGCTTTGTTTAGCCTGACTAATAAATAGATAAGGGTTGATATTAGTTTCTTAATATGTCAGTCATTAAGGTTTGGGTTTTTGTCAGTCAATAAGAATGAATGTCACACAAAATGTGTGACATGATTTGGAAACTGTGTTGCCATTCCATGCCATCACACTGACCAGATTATTTACACAATGTAAGTACATCCTGTGCCTGGATCACTATTCTTTAAAAATAAAATGCTAAGGATCCTAGTATTTTATATGTGTTATGTTATGATGTTAAAAATACAATTGAATTGAACTTCACTGGGGAAGACAAGTTTCTTTTTCAAGTCCACTTGCATTTCCCTGCCAGAAGTCTAATGGTGAATGGAGGAAATCTGCTCAGAGCACGTTTTACTGGCATCCATTCTCACTTTCTCAGGAAGGTCACATGCATGAGATGCTTTTTTTGCTGTTTGCTCTTGTTCTAGCAAGCTTTACCCATCTAGCAATTTTGGGGAAGACCTTTTCTCCACTTATACCGGCCCTTGCCCAGGCCTTTGGAGCAGTCATTGAGGATGTTTGCAATGCTTCTCTCTTGCATTAGAGTTTCAAATTTCTTGGCAGAAGGAGATCTGCAATGTAGCAGCGAGCAAGCTTGTTTCTTCAGAATACTGTGTCATGACCTGGCTCAAAGGGTCACAACAAAAAGGGAGACAACACCATGTAAATGTTCAAATAAATAATTTATTTAACCAAATTAAACCAAATAAGACCAAACTGAACCCAAATAATCAAATACTTACATTGTGGGATGTGGAAAAATCAGTGAAGTCAGTAGTGTAAAGGGTGCATGAGTGAAGGTTGCAGGTGTTGAATGATGTAAAACAAAAACAAAAGGTTAACTCTAAACAACATAACCAGACCAAACCAAACACGTGGTGTGCCTGTGGACAGAGAAAGAGAAAATGAGCAAGTGGCTTAAATAGACTCTCCACCAGAGCCCAGGTGTGTTGAGCCAGTCAAGACACCTGCAAACAGGAGGAACAGACACACCCAGAGGATGTCACACATGAAGACAAGACACACCCAAAGGATGATACACCTTCCCCTCCGCCTAGACAGGGGCCCCAAAGGGATCCCCAAAACCCTCAATCCTGATTCAACAGGACCACATGAGAAAAACTCTAGAGGCAGCTCACTAGACAGGGGCATTCCTACTCCACAGGTGCACATGAACCTCCTGATCAACTCAGTCAGCTCAGCACACTGCCACGCAGGTAAGTGGCCCAATAACTTCTCAAGCTGACACAATGACTCAGAATTTTTCAACCTGCCACACATGACAGTCGCTGGGCATCTCAGTGTCGTTCTCACTGTCCAAACCTCTCTTCTGCAACACTGAGGTCTGACAACACTGAATCTGCCATCAAAGTAGGGCGAATATCACCCTGAAACACTGGTCACAGGAACATCACAAGCATAATACGGTTTCAACAAATTGACATGGCACAACTGACTGACTTCCTACAATTTGGCTGTGGCGAGGGGCACTAAGGGGGAGGACAACTGAAATCACCTCACAATCAACGCCACCTGGGGACTTGCACCCCAGGAAATTCCTAGCATAAACTTCTTAGTAAATGTACAAGACACACAGGTACGTTACTGAGGCAGAGACGTGAGTTAAAAGATTTATAAATGTATTTAATAATCACAAAAAAAAAAACAAACAAAGACTGGAACGGATGAGAACTGCTGAAAAAAAAAAAATTTATAAACGTATTTAATAATCACAAAAAAAAACAAAGACTGAAAAGAATAAAAGAAGAAAAGGTGAAAAGAGTACCGGCAATGAATGAAATAGTTAAAATGTATTTTATTATATTCTAGATACTAAAAACAGGAGGAAGGCCTCAACAATGAGTTAAAAGAACAATATATTTAAGATTTTAAAATTCAAGTTAAAAACACTAGGCAGAGGCCACATGCAGAGAGGCAGACTACACAAAGGAGTGCCAGGAGTGCTACCACTACTCACCCTTGGTGCAGCAAATCAAACTCACGGCAACCTCACAGCAAATGGTGCAGTCTACAGTGTCCCTGTGTATTAACGCACATGCAATTCAGTGAAGGGCCCTCACCACAGGTGCCTAGCCTCTCCACAGTAGCACTCCGCCTAGAAAGAAAAGGATCTCAAAACAAAATTAAGCCACAAGCAAATGAACAATGATGGTAAAGCAAATATAACCCAATAAACAATAATCAGCCAAGCAAAATACAAAATAACCCAGTTGGCCAGGAGCAAATTCAAACAAAAGAAATCAATAAGAAAATAACTAAAGGAACTGAAGCCTAAACTCAAGGCAAAAGTCAAAAACAAAAGGTCAAACTAAATCTACCAGCCAAAACTAAATGTAAAAGATAAATCTAAACAAGTAGACAAAGGTTAAACTAAGGTCAAACAAAGGCAAACTAAGGCAAACTAAAGGGTGAACTAAGGAACAGAACAAGGGCAAACAAAGGGGCAACTGAGGGGGCAAAGGGCAAACTAAAGGGGCTAAGGGGCAAACAAAGGGCAAAACAGCAATAGTGCAGGTGAACCTAAAAGAAAGGGGAAGAAACACCATTAACCAAGTTCACACTGCTTATTTAAAAAGTATTAAAAAAAGAACAGTCACAGGCCAACTCACCACAGGATGTTAAAAACTATTATCAAACCCCTCACAAGCAATGCAGCACCTGGACAGCCACAGCAGGAACAGAGCAGGAGGCAAAGAGAGAGACAAAAGATCACAGGTGTCTTATATAACTTGTTCCTGATTAGGAGTTGGGAGGGGCTGGCTCAAGGCTGCACTCAGCAGCTCCACCTAGAGTAGGGGAGGATTCCCCACCACATCATTAAGCGAACATAACGAAATTTTGCAGACTCCTGGCTTTAAGGCACACATATAAATAAATAACACAAATACTTAAAAAGAAAGGAACACTTGTGAAAATATAAACACAAAGTAGAGTAAGTAAAGTAAGTAAGTAGGTAAGTAAGTAATAAAGTGCAGTTTAGTGCCAGTCCATTGTATGGAATGAGTGTTTGATTATGTTGTGTGTGGTTGTCAGTATCAGCAGGTGTGTGTGTGGGTTTGAGGGTCCTGTAGGGGGATGGGATATGGGTGTATTCACTGTGGTGGGGCTATTGCTTTTACAGCTCTGGGAAAGAAGCTGTCCCTGAGTCTGTTGGTGCTTGTTTTATGGTACATGAGCGGTACAAACAGGAGCTGCCCGGTGGGTGGGATCTGTTGCAGTGCCTCTCCTCAGTGTAAACAGTCCAGATCACATTAAAAAGAAAGGAAGGCCCACACCTGTCTATTAAGACCTTACAGCTAAAAAATGAGAATCACCTGAAGGACTCTCAAGATGGTGAGAATCTGGCCAAGGTAAGATTCTCTGGTCTGATGAGACCAAGATAGAACTTTTTGGTCCGCACTGTGCTGTCCACCCATGGCTTTTGGTTAGGAAAAACCGTGATTGTGTTGAAGATAGGACAGCATTCCGCAAGTGTATTAATTAATGTATTCCGCAAGATTTGCATCTGCTTTGAACACTCCCCAGTATGTGTGCTCAAAACAGTCCTGTAAGGCTGAGGAAGCCTCCTCAGTCCAAACCTGGATGGTTCTGGTGGTGGGTTTGGTCCTGCAGATCAGAGGTTTGTAGGCAGGGATCAATCAGGGATCAGTAATAAATGGTTCGAACCCAGAGGTCTCATCCGGAGCAACAGAGACAGGCACCTTAGACGAATCAGTGGAACTCAGATTAGGATTCATACAAGCAGGTTTCTCAGAAACAGAGCAAAGCATAGCTGGAGCATGCACTGATGCATTGTGCTTCAACTTTGACTGCAACAGGGGACACTGACCTTTCCAGTGGCCCTTACCATGACAGTAGTGGCACACTCTGGTACCCTCTTGTTGCCCTGGTACCACAGGCTTACGTGGGAGACCAGGCTTTACAACCTTTGTACCATTACGCCAGGGGAAACCACTGTTGTCCACTCCTTTAACATCCCCCCCAGAACGCACCATCTAACCACCCTTATGTGTCAGCACAAAATCATCTGCCAACTCAGCTGCCTTCAGTGCAGTGGCGGGCGTTTGCTCATTCACATATGTAGCGTTGCGTTGAGGAATGGAGTTTTTAAACTGCTCCAGTATGAGAAGTTCAGAGAGGTCAACCAAAGAGTCAACTTTAGCAGCTGAACACCACCGCTGAAAATGGCAGGTCAAATCACGCACAAACTCCACATGTGTTTGCTTATCACCCTTCACCCAATGTCTACATTTTTGGCGATAGGCCTCTGGAACCAACTCATATTCCTTTAACACAGCTGCTTTCACCAATTCATAATCTAAGTCTTCCCCACAAACAGCCAAGTATGCCTCCTGGGCACTCCCAGTGAGAACACACTGAAGCATAAGCACCCGGTCCGAATCAGGCCAATTTCTTGCATTTGCAATGTGTTCAAAGAGGGTGAAAAAAGTATCAGGGTCACGTTCATTAAATTTCGGCAGTAAACGCAAATTAGCAGACACAAAAAACAAATTAGGCACAGAACCAATGGAGGCACCATTGTTCACTCAAGCCCCCCCCTCCGCCCGGGGGGAGCTTCCCCTCTTGCTTTAACTGCAACTTAGACCTCTCCAACTCCAACTTCATCCTCTCAGTGTCCTGCCCCAACCGCTCCAACTCCAGCTTCTCTTTCCTGTCCCACAGTCTACATAATTGCTCCTGCTCAAACTGCAATGTCAACAACTCCTTTTGTTGCTCAAAAGTCAAACCAGCTGTCTGCACCACTGCTGGTGCAGCCTCTGACACGGGTGCCGGTTCCATCCCAGGCTCACCTTTGTGTAGCACACCCTGGTCAAACAAAGACAACAAAACTACTTTTCTGACTTCCTCTTTACGACACTTATCGGCAACAACAATATTATGATTAGCTATTTCCACTAGCTGCTCTAAAGTCTTACAGCCCTTAACAAATGCTAATGTTGGTGACTCAAAGAACTCGGCCAAGGAAGCGGTAATCACCGTCAAGCTGCATTGAGGCAAATACCAGCTTCTTCACAAGGAATACCTCCCCTCACTGCCTACCCCAAACTGACTAAATCTCAACCCTAGGCTTTGTGTGGTACTTGTGCTGGGTATTTACGCACTGCATTGCCGGCAATAATCATGCAGGCAATGGCTCAGCCCGGTAAAGCAACCATGAACTGGTGACCTACCTGCAGCAGTGGATGTGCCCCCGAGACAGCTGCTCTTGCCACGTTCTCACCACACTATACCCCCCCAAAAAAAACCAAACGGACCCAATCCCTAAAGGAAAGTACCCCACAGCCTGCTGGAGAATTCCCTGTCCAAAAGTGCATCTAGACGGTGACACCAATTTCCTGATCAGTACCAATAAAACACAAATCACACAAAATGGCTGCCAGAAAGCACATGGTGTAGTTCCCCCAATGAACACAAGGCCAACAGATCACAGCACAACCAAAACCAACATATGGCTAGACCAAAAAAAAAACAAAAAAAAACATACCATCCCTGGTCTACTTCCTAAGGCAACAAACAAAACCTACCACAAAATACCCTTAAATGGATGAGCCCCCATTTCAGTTATGACCTGGCTCAAAGGGTCACAACAAAAAGGGAGACAACACCATGTAAATGTTCAAATAAATACTTTATTTAAACAAATTAAACCAAATAAGACCAAACAGACCCAAATAATCAAATTAAATACTTGGAAAATCTGTGAAGTCAGTAGTGTAAAGTGTGCATGAGTGAAGAGTGTGAGTATGCAGGTGTTGAATGAGGTGAAAGAAAAACAAAAGGTTAACTCAAAATAACATAATCAGACCAAACCAAACACGTGGTGTGCCTGTGGACAGAGAAAGAGAGAGAATGAGCAATCGATTGCAGTGGCTTAAATAGACTCTCCACCAGAGCCCAGGTGTGTTGAGCCACTCAAGACACCTGTAAACAGGAGGAACAGACACCCAGAGGAAGTCACACATGAAGACAAGACACACCCAAAGGATGATACACATGGGGCATCACAACTGGCCTCTCAAGTGCCTTCAGCATCCTTTGTTGCATATATCAGAAAAGGTCTGGTTGTGATACCATGCTGGAAACCATACCTTGAACCTCCCCAGCAGATGGCTGTTGTCGATTGAATACAGCCACTTGAACAGATGGTCTTTTATAATTTTTGACCATGTAGTCTTTGGTGTTTCTGTTATTTAGCCTACCCTAATTGATAGTATGGACAAAATGATAGAAATATCTGTTAGTATAACGCAATGCAATTCATCAGCACCTGTTAAATTGTAACATCCTCCAAAATAACCATAAAGTTGAATCACATCTCTGTAAACAGCAAACAACAAAAACTTACTTATGGACTTGCAGGTTTAGCCATGTGTACCTTCCAACTGAGTCTATATACAATATAAAATATGCATGTATAACAATGATAGACAAGTTAGACAAAAATATTCAAGTTATCTCACCATAATATTGCAGCCCTTTAACAAAACATTTGACCCCCACAAATTGATGTCACAGATATTACATAAGACCATACAAACACAGATACTACTCTATGCCATTGGATAATCTTAAATGAGTATGCAGGGAAATGTGTTAAACATACCTCTCTAAATGTAGCTTAGTAGTTGGCTGTCTCTGTGTGGCAGAGAGTATAGTAAAGCTGTTTCAGAAAACCTTTTCCCCCACACCCCTCTCATAGGGGGATTTGGGGAGCTGTTTGTTTTGTGAGAACAAACAAGTGCAACACTATACATTTCTTCCGGAGTATAATGATATTACATTTCCCACCTCTCTATGGCAGCTTTTCACTGTCTGCAACAGGTATAACTATTTTTTATTTCCCTTGTGGCAGGACATCATACAATGTAGTTCTGTTCAAATACAGCCCAACTCTAAGTTTGAAATCTCATGGCCAGAGATTTGCAAAATGCAGTTACTGTGTTTTGTCTTGGTTTTTTGTTTTACAAACTTACTGTAAGCTGTTTTCTATGCCCTATACAGTAAAAGAAATGTCACAAAGTAACATTCTGGTCTCAGTTCTCAGATCTCGTTTTTACCAAATATGTGAATACCATGTTCGGGCTTTGTAGAGCAGTAGAGGTGAGAATAAAATCATTTTATGTAATAATAATAATAAAAACATCATTAAAGTATAAAGTCATATCTAAGAACAGCCTGCGCTGAACATAATGTAGGTGGTGCTTTTGATGTTCCGCTATTGTTAGGCAGCTTCTCTTCTTCCCTATTTATAGAACTGTCTCTCTCTTTATCACTCCTCCCTCCATCACCCTTGGATTTTGCAGGATGGGTCAGGAGCTTTTTTAGTGCCACTCTCGTCCAACAATAAAGACTGAGTCAGTTTTTGCTGCCAGTATTTGTACTGCATCTGAGTGCAGTAGAAAGTTCGGTGGCGTGTCAGAGGCAGGGACGGACCAGCAGCCATGGATGATGTATATAAAGCTGCGGTGAGTACAGAGTATACCAAGTGTGATAGGCTACTTTATTTCTCTGATAATTCACGTTAAGGTCATGACTTCTAAAGCATGTGATAATCAGAAAATCAGATCTGACCATTGAATGGTGTGCTTCAACAACAATAACAAAAAGACAAAAACATACAACAAACACACTCTACTGGCATGCATGTGTTTAAAGTTTAGAGGCCGTTGTGACAGCTGCATACAGCTGCTGACATCTTATAGTCAAGAACAAAACCACATACTACAGCAAATCCCTGCAGTAACTATGACCTTTGTTAAGGTCGAAAACAAAACTTTTGTTGTGATTGTGTTCGAGAGGTTTGGATTCAACTTGATGATTTTTGAGGGCATAGTTTGTGTTGCTTTTTTATTTATTTAGATTAACTCAACACAGAATAGAGAGAATAGAGTTCCAAATTTTGGAACTCTATAGGCTTTGACTATAGACATTAGAACTTCAGTAACATACAGTATATAAATCATAGTCCTTGTACTGGCTCTAACTTTTGTTGAGGACACTGAGGGCATGTCCTTGGTACTGTGTTATTTTTTTTCCATTTTTTTAGGGTTTTTTGTAAAAGAAAAATAATTGGTATGTTTGAAAGCACAAAAACAAGAATGTGTGTTCCTTCAACTTGTATAATTCTGAAACAATAGGTATGATAAGCCTAGACAGAGAAGAGTGACAGGCTGCTGTGGTTAGGTCATATTTCTGTGCCTGACAATAGAACAAAGAACAGCTGGACAGTTCAAGAGGAAAATGAGAATGAACAGCTGATGGCTATAAAACAAATGGATGACACCAGACCCCCACCCCCTTAGCACTTTGACACTGCAGTCCTACTACACTGAGAGCAGCACAGGCATGAGGTGATCAGTACAGTTGCTGAGCTGAAATTCTACTCCAACTATAAATATACCCCCCCCCCCCCCCCCCCCACACACACACACACACATATAAATGTTCATTTGAGTTTATTTCCTTACAGGTTGAAAACTTGACAGAGGAACAGAAAAATGGTGAGGAAGCTACTACTGCTATTACTATCTATATTTACCGTTATGTACCTACTAGTACAACTGATGATACTCATATCACTTATCTTCTAGTATGACTACTACTACTAACACTACTGTGCAAAGGAGAGGTTTCATTTAAGTTTTCTAAATGGACAAACAATGAAAGTCCTTTCCATGGACTCCGCACCGAGCCTCCAAAGAAAGGAACTTTATTCAATACTGCAGATGTATTATATGGGCCTACCGTAGCAACACAGGACTGGTGTTCCTAAAAAAAAAATGACAGGTTTCAGTGTTGATATAGATGCTACTGCTAGTTTTGAGAAGCTGAAGGAGCCAGGGAGTAAGTTTGGTTCCTGGGCCACAAAAGGTCTCCTCTCTGCAACACTTAGGGCCACTGGGATTAACATTAGGAGAATGTTTATTGGTTTTAAAGATTCCCAGTATGAAAAGAACAAGATAAGCAGAAACACTGCAGTTGTAAGTGAGAGCTAATGCATGACAGAGAGGGGTATTACAATAAATAAATAGCCATAAAACACTCACAGACTGTCACTTCTTCAGAGGGCTGACTTTCTCTGATTTTTCCCCTATCAGTAAGTATTCATTCAAACAATTAGAATCTTGCAACACTGAAGAATAAGAATCTACAAGAATCTACAATACAGTGAGTCTGTGATGAGGTTTTGTAATGTGACAAAGTTGTGTCTATTTCACTAATTTCAGTTCTTCAGGTGAAGAACTGAAATCAGCTCCCCAGGCACCCTAGTGGGCATCTCTAGTGCATGTGCATGCTTTGTGTGTGTGTCTTTCATTCATTTGGTGTGGGTAAAATGCAGAGATTAATTTCCCCGGTTGTGGGATAGTAATGGAATAAACTTCGAATTTAGAAACTAACAAGCATTAATAAGTAAGGTATTTGGTGTTTACTGCTGTTTCCTTTTCTCAGTTGTCTGCGGAGTTGCTGCTGAATGCGCAGCTATTTACGAAGCAATTGGTGTTTAACTTCTTTTCTATGAGCTTCTCAGCCACATCTTAACGTATTTTTAAAGTTTGTTATTCACGTAAGACTATTCAGAAACAGCCCACTACTGGCTGCCTCAGCGTTTGAATGATGATAATCAGTGGTGGAATGTAACAAAGTATTTGTACTTCGTTACTGTACTTAAGTATTTTTTTTACGTATCTGTACTTCACTTAAGTAAAAATAATAACGCATACTTTGGATTTTACTCCATTACATTTTGCAGCAATTATCTGTACTTTCTACTCCACTACATTTCTACAATTTATGCTGTTACTCGTTACATGTTATGAACATTATTTCCTCAAAATCTTGTATGAAAAAAAAAAAAAAACTGTGTTGAGGCGTTGTGCGGAGTGCGCATTTGGTAGCAGCACGAGGTAGTGGACTGGCCTGATTCCAGCGAGAAGAAACGACATGTAACATCGACATGAACCCAGAGCCAACACCGGCTGAGCGTGAGCCCTCCAGCTCAGAATTAGACAGCCATCTTTGGCCGTATTTAAGCAGGTGACATAGGCAGAGGCATAAATCAGTATATCTACATTCTTTATCAAAATTTGGGGGCGCAGCGCAGTATGTTAAGAGTGCGGCTTTGGACTTTGGAGCGGCCTGAGATCTGAGTCGTGGGTTCGATCCCTCGATCAAGCAAAAAAAAAAAAAAACGGATACGGTGGTGGTGAAGGAGACGCACCTCCCCTGCCTCTGCGACCATGGCTGTGGTGCCCCTGAGCAAGGCACCGATTCTTCCCAGCTCCCCGGGCGCCTCACTAGGCAGCCCCCTGCCCCAGCGTCTCTAGTGCATGTTGCTCATGTGCATAATGCTTGTGTGTGTGTTTCATTCACTTGGTGTGGGTAAAATGCAGAGAATAAATTCCCCAGGAGGGATCAATAAAGTAATAAAAAAAAAAAGAATAAATAATGGCCCCGACACTGAGACAACCCATTGCGTGAGTACTTTTACTTTAAAAAATACTTGAAAGTAAATTTAAAAGTAAGTGCTTAGTACTTTTACTTAAGTAAGATTCTTGATGCAGTACTTCCACTTTCACTTGAGTATATTTTTTGCGGGATATTTGTACTTTTACATAAGTACTAAGCTTCAGTACTTCCTCCACCACTGATGATAATATGAACACAAACGGTAAGCAGGTATGTGGAGCCGATGTGAACTTAGTTTACTGGAATGAAGCAAATGTAAGGGAGTTCATGGCCACACTGAATCAGAGTGGGTTAGGCAGCCTGCTTGGCTGGGCTGATCACTATGACACAACAGTACTGTATATGTTCCTCTCCCTCTTTTTGCTCTCATGTTTTTCACTTTGGGCCACCAGTTCAATTTTGTTACCTACTGTGAAAAAGTCCTGGTTCTCCTGCTGGCCAGTCTGTAACTGGTGCTGATCATAGGTAAAACACAGACAACTGAAACACAAACGTGACACTGAAAGCCTTTTAGCCACACAACAGGTCAGCTTAACATTAAAAAGCAACTTGCAGGTTAAAGTCTTACTAGATAATATTCTTAAAATGTCCTGGAAATAATCATTTGAAAAGTAACTGCAGAAAATCTGAGGAAAAACCTTAAAGTTTTAAGCAAAGCCCTTAAAAAAACTTGTCGAATTAGATGAAAACTTGAGAAATTAGGAGTTGGCTCAGCCTCTCCCTGTATTAAGACTGCAATAACCATGGGAACTCACCATAGTAAAAAGTGCTAGTTTCCGTGCCTGGGTGCATCAGTACACCCTGCCTCACCATTTCCCCTGCTAGCAGCAGCTTCTGGTGCTGCTGCCACTTACAGGTCTGTTGTAGATTCAGCTCAACAAAAACGTGAACTGTGCACCGTAAGTCTTGTTTCCTAACTTCTAAATTAGTCAGCATTGATTTAATTATTTAAATAATTAGAAGCAATATGCGCCAAGTATTTGTTGTTGTAAAACCCACCAACTGATAAGTTAATGTCAGCTAGCATTAGTATCCTATTTTGTAAAATGTACCATTTGAGAATGTAACTTCCGTTTGCTATCTTTAGAACCCTGAAATCTAGTTGCATATCTTGGTGACTTGTTGGCAAAGTTATTGCATTTATAATTTATTTCCATGTGGTGTCATAAGGTCATACAAGTAAAGATGCACAGCCAGTAGTACTGTCAGTGCCTCATGAAAACAGTTTAGACAAAAAAGACCTTCATTAAAGTATGGTTTTATCGTTTGTGTTAGACTACATTAGTGTTAGCTCAGTGCACCTGATTAACTGAGAGTTAAGTATTTATTGGAACAGAATATTCCTTCCTGTTGATGGCACTTTTAGCTGTGTTCTTTCAGACACATTGGTTTATTCACTAAAACTTGCTAAAACAACTACAGGATCATTGGATGTAAACATTTTTTCTTTCCCCCAGCATTTGCATCAGCCCTGATGGAGCCTCTAAGAGAGAGCTACTCCGTGTCACCAAAGGGTCTATGCCAGAAGTTCACCAGGAATGAGGCTGTTACCTTGCACATCATTCACAGTTTAATACAGGCCATTAGAAACCTGCACATATGTTGTGGTTTCCAGTTCTACAATTTACATCGTATAAAATTGGCCAAAGAGGTTACATACACAGTCACATTTGTTTGCCTGAGATGAAATCAGGAAATTTGCAACTTGTCTTGGGAGTATTCCCTTTGAGTACTTTCTAGTTTTAAATGGGTCAAATTATTTTCTTTTGACCTGAAACATTTGGTTCATCCACATACATATATTTTAAAGAAGTTCCAGTTTTGTGTTTTGAGTTTTGGTGGGGAGGCTAACACTTAGTTTACATTTGTATAGCAGCATGTGCCTTAATGTCCTGCAATTCATGAATGTAATATTACTCACAGGTTGTATTTAAAAACGATGTTTGTTATAGTCTGGGAATGCTGCTGTGACATGCAAGCCTTGCTATTAAAGCAGTATGTGTTTGATATATATATGATTTTAACTGCGTAAATTGTTTTTGTACAATAAGACACACTTTGTGATTGTGATTAATTGTGTCGATTATAACCCAAACGGGGCCATTGTAAACTTCCCCTTCATATGGAAACTGTATTCTGATGGCAAGCACAACACACCAATACTGGGTTAGGGCCTCCCTTTGTTTCCACAAGATGTTGGAAACCTTTGAGCTCAACGCTGACATGATTCTTCACATCATTCCTGCTGCCAATAGGCTGCTGCCTAGCCTCTAGAAGACGGAAACTGTGGCTATAAAGGGATGAACATGGTCTGCAACAACACTCAACATGACTGATTGATATTAAGGCCCAAAGTGAGCCAAGAAAACATTCCCCACACCATCACATCACCACCGCCAAAATGGACTGTTGATACAAAGCAAGTTGGGTCCATGCATTCTTGCAGGTTGATGCCAAATTCTGACCCTAACATCAGCAGCCACAGCAGAAATCCAGATCCATCAGGCTGCATGAACAAGCAGGTGTACGGGTGTTCCTAAGGAAGTGATCAGTGATCAACCACAACATTAAAACCAGTTGCCAGTTTTAATGTTGTGGCTGATCGGTGCATATTTTCAACCTCTTTAGTCTCAAAACTAGCAGTAGCATCCATATCTCCTATTGTTAAACTTGACCTTGCTTGACAACTCTCCTTTGCATCAAATTTGTCCTCCCTTACAAAAACATCTCCACTGATTCACTGGGGTTGCCAACCTGCCAGTGTCTCATTAAAACATTTGTAAAGGTTTGGAGTTACAAGTAGCTTAAACAGTTATCTTTTTGTCAGACAGTAACAGTTGCTGTGTCTTCTCTAGAGTTCAAGGCTGCATTTGACATCTTCATCCAGGATGCAGAGGACGGCTGCATCAGCACCAAAGAGTTGGGGAAGGTGATGAGAATGCTGGGACAGAATCCCACCCCTGAGGAGTTACAGGAGATGATTGATGAGGTGGATGAGGATGGTATGTCAGCATCATTAAGTTTGTCACAATGCTGCACTGTAGACATCAGGATCATGTTTGTTTCATGAATTGGACAAAAGTAATTTTAACAACACTAAGGCAATTTGAGTACAAATTAAAAGGATTATCAGAGATCAAACAACTTCAAATAAAACGCTGAGATATTGAGTCTTCCTAATATCATGGTGCATATTCACAGGCAGTGGCACAGTAGATTTTGATGAATTCTTGGTTATGATGGTCCGCTGCATGAAAGAGGAGAGCAAAGGAAAATCAGAAGAGGAATTGGCTGAACTTTTCCGCATGTTTGACAAGTAGGTTTTTCCTCTTTATTTCTGTATAAATACTACACAAATACTGAGTCTTTGTAATATCATAGTGCATATTCACAGGAAGTGGCACAGCCACAGTATTTTGATGGGTTCTTGGTTATGCTGCTTGAAGGAGAAGAGACAAAATTTTAAAGAAATTCAACTAATTCAAGAGAATTCAGTGATGCCTCCACTAGGGCCCCCCCTAAGTAGAGTGGGTTGTCTGCTAATCAGAAGGTTAAAGGTTCAATCCCTGACTCCCGACTCCCAATGAATCCCAATGTGCTCATCTGTGTGTGTGTGTTTGTGTTAGTAAAAAAAAGTGCAGTATGCATTGAAAAAACGCTGTATGAATGTGTGTGAATTGTTGATTGAGACTTGTAGTATTTTGCTAAGACTAGAAAAGTGCTACATAAATGCAGTCCATTTACCATATACTAGCAGAACTTAGATGATGTTTTAAATGTCACTAAAATAAAACAGAACTCTCTCAGTGACCTTGATCAATACCCAAAACCTCACTGGAATGTGTTACCATGTTAGAAAGAAAAGATGTGCTTCAGAACAGTACACTCAGAGCAGAGATTTAGCAGTGCCTCAACTCGGCAGATGTTCCAGATGAGTATAAACCTAATTATTTTATTTGTTTTGAGGAATGGAGATGGCTACATAGACTTAGAAGAGCTGAAGAACATGCTGGAGTCCACTGGGGAGGCCATCACGGAAGATGACATTGAGGAGCTGATGAAGGATGGAGACAAAAACAATGATGGAAAAATTGATTATGACGGTATGTTAGCAAGCAGGAATATATTTCATTATATACCTATATACATATACATACACACACACACACATTCAGTGGTTTTCCTTTATTTTTATTACTTTCTACATTGTAGATTCATACTGAAGACATCAAAACTGTGAAGGAACACATATGGAATTATGTAGTTAACAAAAAAGTGTTGAACCAGCCAGAATATGTTTTATATTTTAGATTCTTCAGAGTAGCCACCTTTTGCTGTGATGACAGCTTTCTCAATCAGTTTGATGAGGTAGTCACCTGGAATGGTTTTCCAACAGCCTTGAAGCAGTACCCAGAGGTGCTTGTGCTTGTTGGCTGTTTTGCCTTCACTCTGTGGTCCAACTCATCCCAAACTATCTCAATTCACTCTCCTTCTTGGTCAAATAGCCCTCACATAGCCTAGAGGTGTGTTTGGGGTCATTGTCCTGTTGAAAAACAAATGACCGTATAACTGCCTTGAATTTTGAATAAATCACCAATGGTGTCACTAGCAAAGCACCCCCTCACCATCACACCTCCTCCTCCGAAGGTGTGTCCAAACTTTTGACTGGTACTGTACATATACAGATATAGATAAGTTGATTTTTTTTGTTTGTGCTCTTTCTGACAGAATTTCTGGAGTTCATGAAAGGTGTTGAATAAAGGAGTCATCTGGAAGCCACGCTGCAGCGTCTAGCTTCACTTTTGATATTATCATCAAAGGCCATTACTGAAGACATGCTTCCAGCTTGTGTGCTTTTAACAACACAAACAATGCACCTGTTCTTAGCAAACACCTGTCCTGTCAGTTGTTCTCAGACAGCATCGCCAAGGCCCTGAAAGGTTTTCCTCGCACCAACTGCAAAAATATAAAGGCTATTTTCAATAAAATTATTTTCACAATTGTATATTTTGTCATAACGTGATTTAATGTGTTCATTACATCATATTTTACATCTTCAGAAAAATAACAGAGCTTAAGAAGCCATTGTGTAAGGATATGATTAGTTTGTCACAATATGATTTTTAGGAAGTGATAATAATGTTCTATCATCCAGCCTCAGCTTTTTTTGATATGCTCATTGTGTTTTTTCCTGACATTGATGAGTGTTGTAAAATAGTTTTCTGGCTGTATCAGAAAGAAGTTTTCAGATTTGTCAACATGCTGACTGTGATGATCCAGACCACGGATTGGGATGTGGCGTTATTATTATGCTAATGCAGATGATGATGCATCATAAATGCAGAGTCTGGACCTTTTGGTAGTATATTATACATGCAGTTGAGTGTACCCACTGGTAGATGGTGTAATAACCCAAAGAAAGAGATGTGTCTACCACCTTAATGCTGATGTCATATGAACTTTGAACTGAAGGGAAGAATTTACTTGTTGACTCACTGATGTATTGCTTTCCACAGAACAGTCAGACAACAGCATCACCAAATGTAAGTGTAATATGGAGTGTTTGAGTACATCACTAGAGCCACATGCAGGGTGCATGCACTGCCAACTAATGTAGAAGCCTATTCTGGTCTCCTGTCTTAATTAGATGCAAAGAGCTGTGTTTCAAATAATGTGTGGGACACTCAAAATTGAAATAACTGTAAGCATCATATCCTTCATTTTTGTTGTTCTGTTTTCTGCTTCTCCTTCCTCCTCTCCTTTAAATGTCCCAATGTAGATGTACAATGTGTACAATGTGTGTTTTCACCTGTATTTCTTTCTTTTTAAAAACTGCCTCCTATGAACAAACATTAGTTAAATTTTCCACAGCCGACACGTTTAGTCCCAAACCATGTTTTCTTACATAGAGGAAATTTTTTGCAGTTAATGGTGGAGGCGTAGCAACATAGCAAGTTTACAATACAGAAACATCATTAAGTGCTCCAATTTTGAAAGTCAAAGTGTAGCCAGTGTGCATTACAGATATATTTTTTTTGAATTTCAGTAAAATTGCTGTGAATCATCTGTAGACCTGGTCAAAAAATAATTCCGATTAAAAATTAAACAGAATTATATCTAATTAAAACCTCAAAATGTCTAATTAAATGATACAGTAAACCTGTCATGCAAAAATGAAATGTTTTTCATATATTTTCATTTTGGCTCTAGTGATGTACTGAAATGTATTTCATTTTTCAGGGTACACCCTGGACTGGTCGCCAGTCAATCGCAGGGTTAACACACAAAGACAGACAACCACACACACACGCACTCACACCTAGGGGCAATGTAGAGTAGCCAATTAATTTAATGTGGATGTTTTTGGGATTGTGGGAGGAAGACGGAGTACCCGGAGAAAACCCACACAGGCACATGGAGAGCATGCAAACTCTGCACAGAAGAGCCCAGACCGGTGTTCGAACCTGGAACCCTCCTGGTTTTTATGGTGGTTAGCTTATGTGCCAGACTATTTCATTGTGACTTTCTCCCCTACTGATAGGATTAACAACACACGCTAGTATTAGGGGACTTCATCATCCAAAATGTTCGATTAGCTTCGCCAGCTTTGCTTACTGTCTACCTGGGGCCAGAGCTTCTGACATAGAGGCTAATCTTAGGGTGCTGGCATCATGATAAATGAACAGCATTTATATAGTGCTTTTCTTGTCTTATCAACCACACAAAGCACTTTATACTACAAGCCACAGTCACCCATTCATACACTCACTCATACAGCTTTTCTATACATACAGCACTATTCTATCACTCACACGCACTCTGCCACACAGTATGTGGAGGCAATGTGTGACACAACAATTTGGGATTCATTATCTTGCCAAGCACACTTCAATGTGCTATTCAGATCTGCTAGTTTAGCTTATTTACTTACTAACTTTTGCTTACCTTTTGTCATTACTAGCCTTGCAGCTAATATTGTTATTCACCTTGATGGTCACGACACAAAATTATGCCAATTGGAGGTCACAAAAATTAATGTGGAGTCTGTGTGTACATGTGCAAAGACGATGTTGGACTCCATAGTTTTCTGTGGGCCCCTGCCTAATCTGACCAGTGATGACATGTCATCATTAAACCGCTGGCTGGCGAAGTGATGAGCAGCTCTCATATCTAGAAATCTGGCCAAGTTTACTAGTAGACCAAAACCATGACAACCCAAAGCTGAGACCAGCAGGCACAGTTGAAGTCCTATACACGTCTCAGTGGTTCATATAGAGCAGTCACCCTCCTAAAACCCCATAGAGACTGTGTCAGCCCGCAGACCACCTACATTTATTAAATCAAAAGAAACATATTCTGTCCTCAATGTGTGTCTATACACAAATTTATTCATGAAAACCTAATAAAAATTAAGACCACCACTGCAGAAGTAAAATAAAATAGGAGAATTAAATGTGGACTATTAAACATTAGATCTTTGTCATCCAAATTTGTATTAGGAAACAATTTAATTTCATATTATCATATTGATTTTTTTGTGTTTTACTGAAACCTGGCTGTGTCATGTTAGCCTATGTGAATTCACTCCTAGTGGTCATATTAATGATACACTATGGACAAAAGTATTCGGTTGACTGACCATTATACCAACAGGGACTGTAATACACATTAAACTAAATACATATCCTTTAATAAGGAGTTGGTCCCCTTTTCCAGCTATAACAGCTTCCACTCTTCTTCCACTCTTCACAATCTCTGTTCCAGTTCATCCCAAAGGTGAATGTGACTTGTAATGTAAAAGCGCTTTGAGTGGTCAAAAAGACTAGAAAAGTTCTATATAAATGCAGTCCATTCACCATTTACTATATTCCATTAGGCAAAAATGTCTCCACTAGATGTTACTCTGGTAAAACATATTGTTACCCTTTTTTCTTTCTTGCCTCTCCTCTCTTCTACTCTCTGCAGGTTCATCTGCCCTCAGAGCTGTGGAGCTGATGGCTGTGGGCCACCTACTGCCCCATAATTAGCTTAACTAACTACTATTCTTTGTCCTATTATTAGTCTTACTATCATTAGCTCTAGTATTGTTATTGTTTGTATTATTAGTCCTATTATAAATCCTACTATTGTCTTCTTATTATTTTTAGTCATACTATCATTATCAGCAGCCCCGCCTCGCCCTATACGCAGAACACGCACTGTGCGTAGGGCCCCACGTTTACGGAGGGGGCCCCGTTTTGAGTGAGATGTGCAAATTGACTGAATGATTCATGCAGCACACCACTGCACACATTCCGTCAGTGATGTGCACTACTGCACTGCGTAATATGAGACGCATGATGGTAACAATCAACATCGGACCCATCAGCAGTCAGAAGCTGCAGAGATAGCATACAAAAGACAGTATGAGTTTGGAGCATCTAAGAGGAAGAAAAAATTAAACAGGGAGAAGCTCTTGCTTCACTTGAAGATGGGTATGTTGTTAAAATGAAAGTATAAACCACCCGACTTGTAATGGAGATAAAATTATTTCCCAGCAGCATCCATTACCGTTTTTTAACTGTCAGGCCTTGCTTTGTGGATTTACTTTTGTTCAACAGCCAAGAGGAGTGGTAAACTCAGCAGCTGATGGTCATTCTAGGCTGGTGGACATACAGCCAAAACTTATATTAATAAGGGAGGGGGTTAGGGTGGGTTGGGGGGTTTAGGGTTAGGGTTAGAAAATAGAGTTATTTTGCTTCGGGCCCCCGTTTGGCTAGGGGCAGCCCTGATTTTCAGTATACGTCACCTGCACTGCGTTGTATTCTCTTTCCTCCTGTTCTTGCTTACCCCCTCACGTTTTCTCTCTCTCTCATCCCAGCCAGTGGAGGCAGACGGATTCTGTTCAAGGTTCCTATCTGTTAAATTGGAAGATTTTTTCTTGACACTTCTGTCAAGTACTTGGGCTTTGGGGAAATCCTGGGTCTCTGTAGATAATATTATAAAAACTACAGTCTACACATGCCCTAAGTGCCTTGAGATAACTTCTGTTATGATTTGACGCTATAGAAATAAAATTTAAAAAATCAAAGCCAAAACAACACAACACAGGACAGCTACAGTTACTCAGAACTGAAGATCTTTAGCCTCTCTCTCTAATAATATGTAGAATGATCTCTGCTTGTCATCACACCACAGTGACTGCATGGAATGCATGTGGCTGAGATGTACAGAGAAAAAATGCTGAAAAGAAGGAATGAGAGAAAGAGGAAAGGTGGAGTTGAAATGGAGCGCATTGAAAGGGAGAAAAGCCCTGGAGGAAAATACACCTTAAAATGACATGTACATGTATGTTCACAAGCAAGGGACATACAGATTTAAAAATGTACAGTTTATTATTACAAATTTGAGTTGTGACTGCCTTACTTGAGTATTTCTATTTAATGCTACATAATACTTCTACTCCACCACAGATGTGATGGAAATGTTGCATTTTTTACTAAACTACATTTATTTGACAGCTTTAGTTACCAGCAACTGTACAAATTAATATTGCATACAAAGCAGACCATGACCCGTTGTACACTGAAATTCCTAAATATAGTTAGAATGAATTCCAACTCAGCCAGCTACAACAGCAAAATAATACTTACACAGCAATGCATCACAAATAATTTACTAGTATTAGAATATAAATTTTGATAGTTTACCAGTCACAGGGCACATTTTTTGCATTTTACTACACACCCTCCATTAAGTGAATTGCAGTCATCACAATGTTGCTCACATCCCGTGGATAGGCAAGTGGTCATCCTAAAAATCGTCCAAAACAGTGACGTGACATACACGACTGAATATGATTGACTGGCATCATGTTCATAGATAAGGTTACTAAAGTTACCCCATCATCTTAAATGTTACAGTCTGACTATAAACTATATTTGAGTCTATAAACTATATCTGATACTCCAGCGCTGGCACTGTCAGTGTGAAGTGTGGTGATAGGTCTGCCTATGTGAGATTATATGTACTTTGACCAACATGAAGTTTGCTTTGGAGTCTGTTTTGTGCTGGGAGCCAGTCATTTGTTGATGTTAGCAAACTCCATTTCTAAGCTGACATTAGCTGGTGTTGCACACTGTTGGGGAGTGCAAGCGGGGCATTGACACAAACCATTCTCAGGTCGCGTCACTGAGGGCCAGGACTTCTGTAGTGACAATATCCTAGCCCACAACCTAGGTAATGTTAGTTGCATTACGTACTGCCTATTGCTCTATATCATGGTATTTCTCTATGCCACACACAAAGGGTTTTATGGCCATAAAGACCTAAGAACACAGGTTTGCTAGCACAGTGGGATTATTTGAAATGCATAATTCAAAATGCTAAAACCTATGGTCCTAAGATTAAGATTAAGATATATTTTTATTAATCCTCGTGGGGAAATACACACACATACACACATGGCAGCAGACAGTTGCACGTACATACAACCAACCAGATTATATTTTGTATTTTAGATTCTTTGAGGTAGCCACGTTTTGCTTTGATGACAGCTTTGCACACTCTTGGCATTCTCTCAGTCAGTTTCATGAGGTAGTCACCTGGAATGGTTTTCAATTAACAGGTGTGCCTTGTCAAGAGATAATTTGTTGAATTTCTTGCCTTCTTAATATGTTTCTGACCATCAGTTGTGTTTTGCATAAGTAGGGTTGGTACACTGTTAACAGTCCTATTTGACTACTGTTATAATCCATATTATGGCAAGAACCACTCAGTTAAGCAAAGAGAAACAACAGTCCATCATTACTTTCAGACATGAAGTCAGTCAGTCCGGAAGATTTCAAGAACTTTGAGTGTATCCTCAAGTGCAGTCAAAAAAACCATCAAACGCTATGATGAAACTGACTTTCATGAGGACTGCCCCAGGAGAGGAAGACCAAGAGTTAACTCTGCTTCAGAGGATAAGTTCATCAGAGACATAAATGCTTCACAGAGTTCAAGTAACTGACACATCTCAACATCAACTGCTCAGAGGAGACTACGTGAATCAGGCCTTCATAGTCAAATTGCTGCAAAGAAACCACCACTGAGGAAGAACAAGAAGAGAAAGAGAATTGTTTGGGCCGAGAAACACAAGGAATGGACATTAGAAACATTAGGAAATCTGTACTTTGGTCTGATGAATCCAAATTTGAGATTCCACCTGCTGTGTCTTTGTGAAATGCAGAAAAAGTGAGTGGATGGTTTATACATGTGTGGTACAGATGTGATGGTGTGGTGATGGTGCTTTGCTGGTGACACTGTTGGTGATTTATTCCAAATTCAAGGCACACTTAACCAGCATAGCTACCACAGCATTCTTCAGTGATATGCCATCCCATCTGGTTTGCTCTTAGTTGGACCATCATTTGTTTTTCAATAGGACAATGACCCTAAACACACCTTAAGGCTTTGAGGCTATTTGACCAAGAAGGAGAGTGATGGAGTGCTGCATCAGATGACCTGTCCTCCACAATCACCTGACCTAAACCCAATTGAGATGGTTAGGACCCCAGAGTGAAGGTCAAACAGCCAACAATTGCTCAGCTCCTCTGGGAACTCCTTGCAGACTGTTGGAAAAACCATTCCAGGTGACTACCTCATCAAACTGATTGCCAAGAGTGTGCAAAGCTGTCATCAGAGCAAAAGGTGGCTACTTTGAAGAATCTAAAATATAAAACATATTCTGGCTGATTTAACACTTTTTTGGTACTACATAATTCCATGTGTGTTCCTTCATAGTTTTGTGGTCTTCATTATGAATTTACAATGTAGAATAATAAATAATAAAAATAAAGAAAACCATTGAATTCACTGAGCATAGCTCAGCACACTCAGCTGGGCAGCCAGGAACATGAGGAAAGGAGGACCCAAATGCAGAAAACCCCAAGACGGAGAGATGAGTGAATTAAAGTCTCTTTATTTAAACTCAAAGTCACTGGCATAAAGGTCTTGGGCAGGAAACAAAAACAAAAAATCATCCACACATGGAGAAAAAGGCTCAGGAACAAAACTAAATGAAAATACAAATGTTCTTACTGAAGCAAGCTGGGTGCAGAGGAAAACCCAGAGGCTAACACTGGGATATACTAAAGAGACGAAACCAGGGGGAGAACATGGGCAGGGACACAGGAACTCCCCAGGAATGGAAAAAAGGCAAGACAGCAGGTGCAAACACGAGTATGGACACAGGCAAATTGACAAGGAGCAGGGAAGCAACAAGACTTAAATACACAGGGGTAATGGGCAACAGGTGAAACCAATTAGGGCAGGGCAAACAATCAAAAAAAGGAGGGAAACCAGACAAAGACAGGAAGTATGACAAGACCAGATAAACTAGGGACTTCAAAATAAAACAGGAAATAAACAACCAAAACTGAGGAGACAAAAACAAGAATAACTTGATTTAACAACAAAACAGAAATTACTAACAGAACTTAATAAACTAAACCAGAGTCCAAGAAGGGGCTGTAAAGGGTTCAACAAATGTCCTAGAAGATTTTAAAACAAAACAAAAGGGTTCAGAAAACAGCCCTGTTACGGGCTGATCATGACAGACCCATATGAAGATGGGAGTTTAGATGCTGGTGGTGGTGGACTGCAGCCAGTTGGTGGTTGATAAAAACCCTGGACATCTTGGAGGTTATGATGGTGATGGAAAGGAGGTAGGTCTGAAAGAGAGAGAGGCCCAGTTGCAACAATATTTAAAAAATAGCATCAAGTGATTAATTGACTTGTGGAACAGAAAGATCATTGGCTAGATAAAATAACATCGGGATTGTAAGTGGAAGTGAAGGAAAGAAATAGATCAGGACTATATAGCCAATGTCAACCCATAGAGAAATAAGGCAGAATGTCAGGGAAGAGACCTTAATTACTGAACTTTTGACAAAATCACTCACAGTAGCACAACACATTTTCCATTTTTAATTAAAGTATTTTTTCAAAGCCCTCAAATTTGATTCAGTCTTAAATATGAAGTTTGGACTGAGTAACAAAAAAGCTCTGACTTTCAAATTTTGATACAATGTTCTTCCACAAAAACAGGACAGAGACCTGTGGTGCTGTCATTTCTCTATTGGTGACTTTTAAAAGGCTTCAGGTGAGACCAAAATGGGCTACAATATGGGTTCTAAGTGGGTTTGTCCGCAGTTTCCATGGTGGCCCTGCCTGTGTTTTCCCATATGTGCTTGAAGTGGGTTCTGACTGAGATTTAGGTGTGGCCCAATTGGGTGAGTTGAAGGAGACCCATATAGGCCCCATATGTGTGCCCATGTAAGCTTGAAGTGGGACCCCACTGGGCAATTTATCTGACACCTATTTAAGTAGGCCTCACCTATGCATCTTGAAGAGGGATCTGATTGGGCTTTAGGTGGGGCCCAAGTGAGTGACTGCTATGAAACCCATGTAAAGCCCTACCTGTGTGTCCTCATCTGGGCTTGAAGTGAGCTTTGACTGGGTTTTAGGTGTGGCTTAAGTGGGTCCATTCTGTCAGTCCCATGTAGGCACCACCTGTGTGTTCCCATATGGGCTTGAAGAGAGAGGCCTTAATATCAATCAGTCATGGTCTGAACGTCACAGTCTGTCTGAGTGTTGTTGCTGACCATGTTCATCCCTTTATGATCACAGTTTCCATCTTCTAGGGGCTACTTCCAGCATGATAATGCTCCATGTCACAACGCAAAAGTCATCTCAAACTGGTTTCATGAATATGACAATGAATTCAGTGAACTTCATTGGCCTTCCCCAGTCTCCAGACCTGGATCCAGTAGAACACAGATGGTAGACATGTAGTAGAACAGGAGATTGGCAGCAGGAATGATGTGAAGAATCATATCAGCGTTGAGCTCAAAGTAAGGTTTCCAACATCTTGTGGAAACAAAGGGAGGCCCTAACCCAGTATTAGTGTATTGTGCTTGCCATCAGAATACAGCTTCCATATGAAGGGGAAGTTTACAATGATAATCGATACAATTAATTACAATCACGAAGTGTGTCTTGTTGTGAAGTGTAGTAGCTACCATATAAGACCAACTAGACATACAGAAGATCTTTCATTCACTTTAACAGGCAATTCGATATGTAAACAAAACCTAAAGCGGTTGGTATCTGTTTAAAAAAAAAAAAAATAGCAACCAGCAATGCTTTGAGGGGTAATTTGTACCATGTTCTGGCCATGTGCCCCATGGTCAGAAAAAAAGTTTACTTGAGAGGCAATGTCAGGCAGCTTAACAAGTTTGGGACATTTTACTTTTTGGGTTGTTAGGATTGTTTAATATCTGAATTCTCTTTAAAAAAAAAAATACAGCATCTCAGCAAATATGAGCACAGAGTTCTGGATCAGTGGAGTTGCACTGTACTGACCTGAAATATCAAACACTGACCGCTGGGACCACTGTACTCTAATCTGTATAATCGCGATGTTTGCAACGTGTCTGATGATTAAACAACAATCTGTCAGAAATAATGCCATTTGGAGTGAACAAATGAATTTAACTATCACAAACTGAAATTGATATACAGTGGGTACGGAAAGTATTCAGATCCCCTTAAATTTTTCACTCTGTTATATTGCAGCCATTTGCTAAAATCATCATTAGTTCATTTTTTTTCCCTCATTCTCTGATCTCTTCAGGCAGTTCCTTTGACCTCATGATTCTCATTTGCTCTGACATGCACTGTGAGCTGTAAGGTCTTATATAGACAGGTGTGTGGCCTTCCTAATCAAGTCCAATCAGTATAATCAAACACAGCTGGACTCCAATGAAGGTGTAGAACCATCTCCAGGATGATCAGAAGAAATGGACAGCACCTGAGTTAAAAATATGAGGGTCACAGCAAAGGGTCTGAATACTTATGGCCGTGTGAAATTTCAGTTTTTCTTTTTTAATAAATCTGCAAAAATTTCAACAATTTCGTGTTTCTCTGTCAATATGGGGCACTGTGTGTACATTAATGAGGAAAAAAATGAACTTTTATGAAATTTTAGTAAATGGCTGCAATATAACAAAGAGTGAAAATTTTAAGGGGGTCTGAATACTTTCCGTACCCACTGTAGGACTACTTTGTGAAGCGGAAGGTTGCACTGGGTCGAACCAAAGTGTGGCGGAATCTGGTGCCTTGCAGAGAAACGGGAGCAAAACCTGTAAAATGCAGAATCTGTAAAACTGTACTCTAATCTTTATAATCGTGATGTTTTAAACATAATACAAGAACAGAATATATCTCTGAAAATCTTACAAACAAATAAATTAATTTGATATAATCTATAAAACCAAACAAAAGACTATTTTCATACTTACAACTGATGATATAATTATGATATTAATAATGTCAGAAGGAGATGAGTTTAGGTTTTCAAATCTGATAGCCACAGGGTAATAAAAAAACTTGCTTTAAACTTTGGTCTGCTGCTTTAATCCAAAATGCAACAGGAAAAATATACGTAACCCAATATGTAGGGCCCAAATAGTCATTCCATGTGGGCTCCCCCATGTGGCACCCATGTAAATGAAACCATATGGGTCCGCCATAGTTTTCCCAGTACCAGCCCATGCCCATTTAGCCCACATATATTCCCTATAATACCCATGTAGTCATCCCACATGGGCTCTCCATGTGGCATCCATGTAATTGAAACCAGGGATCCAGTTCCAGCCCATGGATCCTTGGGTGATCTTGTGGGGGTACTGTGGGAATATGGGCTGTAGAGTTTGTTACCGCTGAGGTGACTGAACAGGCTGGCAGAGTCTTGTGGGATGAGCTAGCGTTTATATACAGCTGGAGCCTCTGGAGTTGATTGGATGATCAGCAGTGGATGGAATGGTGAGAAGGAACGTGACTATGCCAGCACACACACACACACACAAACAGACACAAACTGGGGATAAATGTAACACACTATGGAGGGGAACACACAGGACACATGGCTAGATCCCAACATGGTGCCTATTGACTGATGCGCCAACACTTCATATAGGTATATGTGGCATCATGGAATGTGACTAATATAAACACAAAAGAACACAAAATCATACAAAAGAAAACAAAAAGACAGTTACATTTTGTTTATTACTGACAGAACAGACATGAATGATAAAAACAGAAAAATATTCTATAGCCTAAATGAGCAGAATGGAAAGCACACTACATGTTTTAACAATACACTGAGAACCCCTAAAACACCTCAAATGGCATTAATGTCTTAATTGAATTAGTTTTGTGGAAAACTGAAGCATGCTGACCCCCCTGACACATCTGCCGCAGCAGCACCTAAGCTCAGTTTAAAGAGTAAATTGACCGATTGTAAAGGCTATAAAAAAAAAAGAAGAAATTTTCCCTCAACAAGTACACAGGACGCGTCAGCATATTTTCATAAATTTGTTTAATCTATTTTGTACAAAGTTGGATCATACTGGCTGACAGCTGACCTGCTGTAGCAGTGGTTAGTCAAAGCTCAGTTTAATAAACAATAAATTAACTGACTGCAGAGTATCCATGGCAAATAGAAACACAGCAAAGTTTACTTTTATTGGTAAACAATCAACAGGACTAACCACCAAATCTTTTATCATTTCTTTTAGCGTATGTGATGAAAGCAACAGAGTATGGTTCACATTGACATACATTACATTCAAGTCTCTGCAAGAACATTCATGGCACAAATAAACTTGGTTTGCCTTGTTTGTCACACAAAATGTGGTGCCTGGATTTTTTCTTCCTTGTATGTCTTCCTCTTGTGAGTTTGACAAGCTGCAGAGCAAAGAGGCAAGTAAAGAGAGTGAGGATGCATGTGAAAGAGAAATGAGATGCAACCAAGACCTCTCACATACAGTCTGAAATGTGGTCAAGAAATTCCACATATACAGGGTTTGCGTGTCAAAACAGAAAAAGGTTTAGGCCAAATTTCTGAAATGATGGTGTAGCCCACAATAGGAAGTAGATCTATCAGGAAGCTGTTTATTTAAATATGCCCTCTATATTGTCTTTTCTGGAAAATGTACAGTTTTCCACCAAAAAGATTTGTTTTTGTATGTGTCGTGACCTAAAAAAAAATAATGAGGATTGGGACTTGAACATAACCCATCCATTTCATTTATTAACAGTCCTACTTGCCGATTTTCTGAAACAAATGAAAACTGAAGTAAGAAAACCACACATCCAATAAAGTTATTTACAAAATGTTAGCACTGTGACTTTCTATGAAATTTCTGGAGATCATGACAGGTTACATGCAATTTTGCTTAAAAGACAGCTGCATTTAACAACTAACATAACATACAATCAACATAACATACAACAACCTATATAATAGATTCTAACTTGCAACCTTATCATGAAATTCCACTGGGGTAAAAATATAAAATGTAGGTCTACTCTATATAATTCAGAGTAGCAGTGGCCTGTCAATCATGATTTGCATGTTCGCATATGTACCCATGGATGGTGTGACAGCAAATATAAGATGGGCTTCTTTAGCCGGAAGAATATATTTGGTAAATACATACACAGAACTTTTATTAGGGAACATAAAAGCAAAATGCTGAATTTCAGTCCACCATTTAACTTGATGGAAAGCTAGACAAAAGTTCAATTACATTTTAAAATCAGAGGCAATACATATTACAAAGATTTGGCAAAAAGAAAGATGCACATTTGTAATGCAGCTAGTAAAAACATCAAGATGTAAGAATTGTTAACGTAAAGTGAAGAACTGTGTCAAAATAATTTGACATACTTTCATACTTTGCTGACTAAGTACACATTTGTTGCTACTGAATATGAGCCTGCACACATATTTTGGCTATATGCACTGAATAACAGAAAAATGAAGGACAAATATCAATTATAAGCATTAGAGACAGGTATTTCAAATGGCAATTCTTACTAAAATGACATTCAATCTCTAATCTACTTTTGCAGCAAAATCAAAATAATCTCATCACAAAATAGCATTATGCTAGTACTTCATCTTTGATAAACATTTCCAAACAAAGGTACTGTTTGCTTTGAGTCATAACTAGTCCTAGTATACTCGTAATGACATTTCAAACTCAAATTCTTTCCCTCTTTATTTTTAATTTAATGCCACAATTTGGGGAATTAAACAATTTCAGACTACAGTGCCATGACACTGGTGATCACTCCAGCACGATATCCCTATGAATTGTGTCAATATTGGTATATTGGGGCGTGTGTATATATAGAGCACCTCATCATTTGATTTACACTGAAAGCAAATGTTCAGAGCCATTTCAGGAAGTATTTGTTGAACCATAACAATAGCATAACTTACACGGTCAGATGATGCAGGTGGCAAGAATTTGAAGGAATAGTTCCCAATTTTGCAGGATTGTCCAATACTGACACAGTTTTGTTGGGAGTGCAGCTCCGGCAGTAGTATGATTATGCAGCCACAAAATGTACAGCTACTGCATGAAGTTAACATGTCAACATCATCTCCCTTGTTAAATCCATGCCGTGAAGATGTTGGGATATTCTGGGTGCCTTCCCAACACTAGAAAAGTCTCCTTCTGAAACTTAACAAAGTGGCCATTGAACGGATTTAATGACTGCATCAAAGGAAATCTTAGATGTAATCAGTAATACTGTCAACAAGCACCTACCAAACATAATGCCTATAAATTCCCATTTTGATCAATTAGTGTTTCAGGCTGCACTGTGAAACTGTTCTACAACTAGAAGAACATTATTGTTTGAGATCTATGTTCTAAATAGTAGAGGATCAACATGCAATGGACCTTATTATTATGTTGGTCCTCGCAGTGCTATTTTTTTCACAGTACTTAATAAAAGAGTACCAAATTCAGTGTGCATTTGCCCATGGAGATGTAACACCTTCTACTGGCAAAGGATGCCACTGAGGATACCTGTCCTTTTAAAATATCATTTCTCCAACTAGTCCAACATACCCTCAAGCTACTGGATGAGCAAGTGATTTCAACACCTGTTCATATCACCTTTTGGGCATTGACTCTACATCAACATTCACAAGAAGGTATTATATATCCACAGAGAAGACTGCTGAGGATTTAATGTGGGAGTTCACCTATAGCCAGGTGCAATATCTTTAACTGAACAAAAACAAAAGCAGTGAATTATTTGAATTTCTTTGGGCATCCTACTATCTGAACAACTAAGATGACTTTACAAATACTGGCTGTTGGACTGTGAGTGTCATTTCAAATTTTGAAAAAATGTTCTGTTACATCACAAGTGAATATGACTAAGAGAGTGAGTGAGCAGAGGTCCAGTGGTACAGGCTGACAGTGAAACTGACACTGATTTACAAAACAAGGGTGAATGACTCGGATACGATTTAACACATCTGAACGATCCACAAAGTTTGAAATACTGGCAGTGACTGAACAACTGAAATATCAAATTAGGCCAGAATCAAATCTGCTGTTAAAGAACCATGTGAGAATTTGATAAAAGAAAACAAAGACACAATAATGTTGTTGACAGTGACCAAATATGATCCATAAAAAGGCTCTGATAGGGTTTATCTTTACAGAAAAGAAAACTCTGCAAAGTCTTGGGAAAGTAAGCTGTAAGAACTCGACAAACAAATTAAAAGTCAATTGTGGTGTGCACCTTTATATAACATACAGAACACGTTCTTCTTGGGTTAATCCTACCAGTCTGTAATGTACCTGAAAAACCTGGAAAAAAGACAATAAGGTACAACTCCCACTGGGAGTAACTTGTCAGCGTGAAGCATGTTTCCTATATTCAAAATAACTCCACTTTTGAACAGGAGTGAAGAATATCATTAGAGTTAACAAATGTGTTTTGTTTCAATGCGCTAACATCAGAAACAAGAAACAAGAAATTAGTTACAAGTCAATGCACATATGAGATGAGCATTCTCCTCCTTGAAGAAAATGAACAGCTTAGGATTCAAAATAATGCCAACCTGTATGCATCGTTTACTTCTTTTTGCTAACATAGGTCCCAATCACTTTGCATGCTACGCCTAGGGGTGCCAAGTCGATATCCTATGAACTTAGCTCTCAAGGAACCGGTGGGGCAGCTGGAAGTCCTTCCTTTCAGACACATACATCAGGCACCTCAAATGACCCAACCACATCTCACTCTATTCCCTGTGGTGGAGGCACAGCAGTGTTCCTCCTGTATGCTACCACCTTGAGAGTGTGTCTAAGATACAGAGTCTTTGGTACTTCCAGGTGGGCTCCCGCCACCTGTGACCAAATTACAGAGAAGTTTGCGTCGACCAGCCTGGTAGTCCTCCTCATCAACGTTGACCAACAGTTTTATAGCCTCGTGGCCCACAGCCTGTTTTAGGGAATCTGTGATAAAGACCCCTTTAAGGGCCTCTAGCAATGATCCATTGATGTAGTCCCTCCAGAAGGCATCCAAGTAGGTAAGCTCGGAGAACTTGATGTCACAGATGATGGAGCCCAAGTCTCGGGACTTGAGGATAGTGTTGGCCTGATTGAAGCGCTCAAACTGTCGCTCCACTGCCTCCTGTTTGTTGGAGAATACGTTGCCCTGAAGCGCAGACTCATGCTGGCAGTATTCAGCGCGAACCCGAAGGCGGATATCTGAGAGAGCAGAGCACAAGGAGGGTCAACTGGGAGTGAACAGTAGGACTGTAACAAATTAACAAAGAAGCAACACTAACAGTTTACATGTTTACAACAGCGCTGACACCTCTCAACACTCCAATCATAGACGAGTAATGGTCGACAGCCATCATGAACTTTGACAATTCCCTGATTATGTAAGTAAATCTTACCAGCACACATTTCCTTGTGAACAGCTGGAACTCATGCAACTGAAATGTGCAATTTACCATGAGATGGTCATGTTAACAAAATTTTGTGAATTCAGCTTGGAACGAGCAAAGCTCACAGAAAACAACAACAGCAATAAAAATACGACAGCGTTCTTGAATGGGACCCACTGATTTCTAATGTGTGTGTTTGATTTATCCAGCACATGCATCACACACTCACATACACACAGTTTTTTTTTTTATATCTCTATTAATAAATGTGAAACAAAAGCACAAATATATATCAGGATAAATACTATATTTATCTTGGTGTTCCAACTGCCAGTTTTAGTTACATGATTTCAAAAGTAATAGCAAAACACATGTTTGGACTCTGGTAATGGCAAGGGTCAGGATTGGTCATTCAGTGCACTTAAATAACCAGATTCCTCAAAGAACCCGGGTCACGTAGGTAATCAGAGAATGTTGAAATTCACTGTAGTAACCCAGGTACTGTAAATGCCCCCATACATGCAGCCACTAGAAATCAGATTTGTCTCTAACTACTTAGACTCAGACTCCAAAATGCTATTTTGTGTTACTTTCAGTTTCAGTCTGACATGGATCAAATTCTTTTAGATACAAGGATGCATTGCTATTCTCTCTTTGCATCCACATGCTCCACTGTTATCTGCCTTGTCTGAAACCCTCATCCTGCTCATGTATTGTTGTAAAAAGCCAGTCACATCTATACATTGCAGTGAAATCAGAGCTCTCTAAGTGACGTCAAGCCGGGGAAAACAGGTTTCTCTAAGCGCTTACCCCAGTTAGTAAAACTGGGTTTCTAATTAAAATGACGTTTAGGAAATGGTCTTACCTGGAATAAGCTTACTTACAGCATGTACATTCATGCATTTGTGTCTCATTTATTTAAGTGCATGTTAATGTGTTCCTGCTTCAGGAACAACACATTTACACATCATACTCTTCCCTCTCTATGTCATGTTTCTTTTTACCACATGTTTGCTTCTCTCGGCAGTCAGCTGAGGAATGACTTCTCTTCCGTTTACGGTTTGGTACAGGAGGAGATGGCTTTGTTCGTGGAGGGCCAACATGGGGTCCTGATGGGGAACAGCAAATGACTGGCTGAGGACCTAGACGGTGACATTAGTTATGACATTAATCGATCTTCTGTGTCAGAGTGTAAAGAAACAGAACTTGAGGACACAAATACAATCACCAACCTGTTCTTCTGTGAGGCACAGTGTCCTTCTTCTGCATTGTTCCTCTTGGTGAAATGTAGCGCACTGATGTTTCTTCAAGGTACTTGTCAACAGGGTCTGGGCACACTGAAAACAACAGTTGATTTCTGATGTTATTCTTAATTGCAATGCTAATCACACAGATTGCAAAGACAATGCCTCAACAGTCAGTTTTTGTCAATACATGAGCAATCACCTCAGTCAAATACACACCAATGTGTTTATTATGTATTGTTTATCTTTTTTGTCTAAAGAAGAGACTTAAGTTAAAGTGAAACCATGTAATTTTTACAAAAGGTATATTCTGTCTCATAAAAAAACAATAAATGTTATATTTCTAAGCAATAAAAAAAATAATGACTTCCATTTTGCCTGCTACAGTCTGTTCTTGCAAAGTGAATGCTCCAACCATTTTCCAGATGTGCCTGTTGAAAATTCGGCCTCAAGCTCCTTTAAATCAATCAAATTTGCTTCCTCCGACTGTGGCAGTGATGCAGCAGTAGTTTACAGTAAAGCAAACACATAAAAGTGCAGTGACTTTGACCCATAAAATGTGAGTCGACTCTGCGTCTTCTCAACTTGTGATTCGTGTTAGCGAGTTTTATGGGACAGTCCAACTCCAGGTAACGGTGAAGCAGATGCCTTGTAGTTGGCTTGTCCATGACCTCTACATGCAAAAGTAGGCAAAGCTCCCTACTAAGCATGTTGCTTAACCCTAACCCCTAACCATGCTAGCTTTGCCCAAGCTAAAAAAAAAAAAAAAAAAACCTTGTTGGCTTTGCTAACCGGCTAGGAGAGGAGACTGTCAAGCCACTGCCTGACAAACACGAGAACTGAACAGGACAAGGGGAGGAATGGAAACCTATAAAGCCGAGATATCAAAATCCAGCATTTCAGTGGCTACCATACCTCATGAGACTACCTCATCCTCAAAAACACATTTAGCAAACTGACTGAGCCTGCTTCACATTACTCACAAACATAGGCGTCCAGAGTTCAGTTGTAACTGTATGTTGTTAGTAATCAGATGCAAGACAAGAGGCGTTGCTGGAGATGTGTGCGTGAGTACAGGCCAAGAATGAGAGCTGGCAGTGATTTTGCAGTTGGACTTATTGATCAACTCTAGACCTCAACTTAGTTATAACTTATTTGAAAGCCTTACTTAGTCTTTCACACCCAATCTGGAAAACACAAAAATAACTTCTACTACTTACTATTCAATTCAGTTCAATTTTATTTATAGCGCTCCTTCCACAATCAAAATAGTCTCAAAGCACTTTACAGAGACCCAGAGCCTGACCTCAGAGCAAGCACTTAAGGCAATAGTGGCAAGAAAAAATCTCCCTTTTAACAGGAAGAAACCTTGAGCAGAACCTAGCTCATATTCTATATACTGTCCATAAGCCATTCCTGCCAGTCCATTTTTATCTGAATTCTCAGACTTGTTATCTGAGTTAGTACAGATATTTTGTAATAGGCCACACCCATTTTAATCAATCATAACCAAATTTTATGCATTGAGTCAGTCAGGACCCTAGATCACGCAAACCAACTTTCATACAAATCCATGCAGCCGATTTCAACTTTTTCATTTGTGGCACTTGCTAGAGGCGAAGCATGACGCACTTTAATACATAATCTTCGCAAGCACTAGTGAACATATGTCTCAAATTTCAGGTTGACAATGGTATTCATGAGTTTAAAAAAAAAAAAAAAACTGTCTTGTAAATCTGAAACAAACTGATGTATCAAAATGCTTTTGCTTTGCTAACTTTTGATCATGAGGGTCTATAGATTCTATGTGCAAAGTTTTGTGCAGTTCGGACTCAGACCCTAAGAGGAGTTTGAAAAAGTCGGTTTTGAATATTTCGCAATTTTGTGGAAGAAAAAAAAACCCCTCACAGGCAGAAATAGGTGTGACCTGGGAAAAAAAGAAAAATTACACAGTATTTAGGGAAAAAATCTGTGTCTCTGATAATGCTGTAACCAAATAAGGAAAAACTTCCATTGTTATTTACTCCAATGATTGGTTGATGCAATGAAGGGCAGCTATCTTAACTTTACTCCCAACACAAGTTGATGATCTTGTGGACGGTCTACATAACAGCCCTCTATAATGACAGAACGTTCTATTACTAATCATTAATAGTCAATCACTGTAGCCTGGTTGACAGAGAGTCACAGCTCTATTGTTTAACAAATATGTTAAACATGCAAATCAGCGAGGGGGCGGTGGTCTCTCTGGTTGCTTTTGAATTTTGGTTCAACAGAATCTATATCATGGTATTTTTCAAAATCATATCGGTTTAGGAACCATGTCTTTAGCTACATGAATTCTTATGGAGTTGGTTATCTCCATCCACTTCTTGTTTTTTCTCTCGTACGGCGTACCTTTATCAAACGCTTCAACAAGTGATGTCTGCCTCGCCTGTTCTTTAGCTTTGTCACTTTTATCTGATGGTGTGGAAGTCAATGATTTTACTTTATGGCATTCTTGGTACTCCAAAGCATGTTTACGGCTAAGGTGGTGCAGCAAATTGCTTGTGTTACCACCTCTGGCGACAACTTTAGCTTGACAGCATTTGCAGTACATGGTTGTTTGGTCCACGTCAGACCTTTTAAACCCTAAGTACCTCCAGACAACAGACACGGCTCCTTTTTTTGGCAAAAGTTCTTCTGGGTCTTCTACTTTAATGTCTGATACAACTTCTGGTTCAGACCTTCCCCTGTCCATTTTCGCCACGCTCAACAACTCCACTAATACTCATGCTCTGTTCCATGTGTGTTTAGCAGCACAGCAATGAAAAACGTCCCCCGTGAAACAATTTACCACCGCCCAGCATTCCGGACATGTTTAGGCCATTTAAACTGATGATGCAGGTATATGAAAAAATCACATCATAACAAAAATAAAAAACGTTTTTTGGTTCGAAACGGTATACCACCCAGCATCTTATAGCCTTTACCTTTAACATGCTTGTCTATAATTTTCTTTCAAATCTCCTGAGACAACTCTCTCCTTAGCTTTCTGTGGTCCATGTTCAGTGTGGTACACACCACAATACCAAACAGCACAGTGACTACTTTTCACCCTTTAGATAGGCAGACTGACTGATTAAAAGTTTGAAGACACCTATGGTGCTAATTACAGAGCACACCTTAGTTTAACATGTCCCTATGGTCAAATTATTTTCAAACTTTTCTAGGGGTACCAACATTTTTGTCCAGGCCAGTTACAGCAGTTTGTTTTTTAAAATGATTCTGCTGAACTACAATTCAAAAGCAATGTCTGATTTTCATTAGATAATTTTCAATAAATTTTGTATTATTATTACTTTTGTCAGTTTCAAGTTATTTCAGTGACCATCGTGGGTTTTTCTTAATTTAATGGAAGGGTACCAATAATTTTGTCCATGTGTGTAATGAGAACAAAAACAATGGCAGCTTGGCTGCTTGGACCCCTAAAAATCAGAGAGAGCACTGCCCCCTCGCTGATTTGCATGTTTTACATATTTGTAAAGAAGTCCTTAATACTTAGAGATAAAGAAATACATGGCTAAACAGAGCTGTGACTCTCAACAGGCTACAACCAGGCTACAGTGCTGAACAAAACATCTGGTTTTTCTTATTTTCCACTATTAATGATTAGTATTATTAATTATGTGCCTGCTGTGCAAGGACAGAAGACACATAATGAGACGTCTCATCATCTCATCCTGATGGAAAAATAATGTGCAGCCTGACCTACAATACCTTGAACTACAGCAAGGGCACACATTGTTCCTGTCCGGTGCATATTGTTCTTCGTACACAGATACAGAAACAGACACTCAAGGAGACCGGCTGCATGTATGCATGTTTAGACTATTACTTTGATTATCAGCTCGAAGGGGAGGTGAATTCCTGTGTGTATAAAGGAGACATAGAGACTTCTCCCCTTTGAGTATTACAAAGACACCATTCTTGATTCATGGTTGATGTATACTCCTTCTTGCAAGAATAAATTCTAAAAGCTCTGATCGTCTCTGAGTCTTGGCTGAATATGTTAGAATTTTTCTAACATAAATTGGTCCTTCGAGCCGGATCTCAATATCTCCTCTTTTCTCTGGATTTGGACCCGACATACATTTGGAAAAGCCCTCCACCCTGCACCGGGTACTAGGAGCAGTTTGGAGATAGGGAGGCCGGGACCTGCTGGAGAGGCGAGGGGTGACGAGATTCAGGGAAATTGAGCAGGACCAGGACGATTCAGGTGCAGTATCAAGTTAAGAGAAAGAGAAAGAGAAAAAGAAAAAGTTAAAAAGTTGTGCTAAACACAGAATGAGACATGCATGGTAGCAATTTGAGTAACAATGGTAACGTAAGTCGCAAAAAAAATAAAACATTTATCAAAGAAAAACAATGAGAATTCATCAAGGAAGATGGTTCAACTCCCATTTGGAGCCATATTGCTTCAGCATACTTTCACGTAGCAATATGGTCATTTATCCACAACAGACTCTATGTTACATTAACACAGTCCTTCTCAAATAGTGGGGTGCGTGTGGTGCAATGTCGGGGGGTGTGTGACCCCGGCATCGCGAAATGTTTTTGTCTTCCTGGGGGGAGGGCACTGCATTAACATAATTCACAGCTCTGTATGCGTTATATTAATGATCCTATGGACATTACAGCAATATTATCTCTTTTTTTGCACTCCATCACTACTACTTATCTTTAATGTACGTACTTTGCAACATTGTACCAAGGGGGGGAGTTGTAGGTTTTACCAGTGAGGATCACTTGCGCGTTCAAAAAGCTGCAGTTCCTTGGCTGCCGCTGGGGGCTGGCTCCAGAAGTGAGCAATTCTCCATTGACCCCATGTTAAAATAGCCAACTTTACAGCCTAAAAAAACATATTTACAGCCTGGTACATTTTTTGTTTTTGGTCTCTATTGATAGTTTCCACCTCCGTGAACACTGTGGGTGGGATGAATTTTTTTGTACCACAACCGTTTTAGTGTTATTTAGGCTTAAAATTCTTACATAAATTAGGGCGTTACGTTGAGTGACAGCCCCATAGACAGGCACTGGCAGTTAGCTCTTCGCTAAAGCATCGGCTGGGCTAGACGGCTACATCCAGAGGCCTCTGGCTACCTCCAGCGGTTGACAGGGACCGCAGTGTCCGTGTTTGTTTGCCAATGTTCGGATAGGTTGTCGTGACAATATGGCTTGTTGCACTGTCGAAGGAGTCTGTGTATCAGTTTTTTCGGTAAGCAAATTTCTCACTATTTTACCTGGATGTTTGCACTAATTAGCATGTATTAGCATATTTTGCCGCTGGCTTGTGACTTAACCCCTTAACATTCCGACGGCCCGCTGAATGCTATTTCTCGGACATGTCTGTGTTTTTTTGTACCTACATAACTACTGCATTTAAGGTGGTGCGCATGCAGCACATCATTTGAAAGCTGAAAGTCTTATCTTTTCAGCGATATAAACCTTGACAAAATAAAACAACGACTTTAGGTAGAACTAAACCATCTTCTAAAAAACATCAAAGTAATAACTGTCGTCGCTCATTGTTTTTATTTTTTTACTAGTTGCCCTGCGGTTCAACACGCAGTGCAACAACAACAAAAATGGTCTTGTTTAGTCGGGAAGAGTCAAAAACATTTCTTTAGATGCATAAATGATCAAAAGTTGCAATCGGATTGTTCCAACTGAAAAACACAGCGCACTATTACTCCTTCGTTTCTACGTTTTGTCGCCTCTGTTTTGTTTTGAAAGTTGATCCCATGGAGCTTGGTTTGTAGTCCCTGCCCTCTGCTTTTGATTGACACCTCATTTGACCATCCAGGAAGATCTATGCCCCCCCCACAGCCAGAAATAGCCAATGAGCGGCTCTGTCACGTTAAAGTACACCCCCCACTCTTACGCTTGTCGTTTCCGCCTATCATATCTTACGCTGAATCTGATCTAATGGCCGTGTAGCCAATGAAATTCCAGTCACGGGGAAGTGTGACATGTCGGGGTTGGGGAAGGAGGAGGGGCTACAAGACCGTGCGTAAACAAATATACTGGATGTCAGCTAGTCGTGCGTATGTGCGTAAAAACAGTAGTATTTTCTTATGGCTCGGCTCGGCTTCTTATGGCTTTGGTCACTCCTCAAAACCAATGGGTGACGTCACAGGTGCTACGTCCATGTTTTATACAATCTATGCATTGTACATATTTGTACAGACTGTCCTCTCCTAGTACTTCTTTCTTTTTATTTAGTATGTTTTGCTTGCGTGTGTTATGGGACTTGTCAGTCCAAGTCTTCTGTTTTGCACCAACAACACCATGTCAAATTCCTTGTATGTATAACATACCTGGCAATAAAGTGTTTCTGATTCTGATTCTAATTCTGGTTGAAACTTGAATTGGTTCGAAGACCTAAGACTATATGGGATTAAATCAGTATTTTGATACCCAGTATGGTTTTTACAAAATTGATGTTGAAGTTTGAAGCTTTCCCTGGATTGTTGCAGACTTAAGGTGTGTATTGTGCAAAGTGTTCAGAGCTAGAGCGTGTAACATCACCCATATTCCAACTGCTGTCCCTGAAAATTTTCCCAAAAATTTTTCAACCTTTTAATTTGACAGTTACCAATGTAAATAGTAGGACTACACATAATGCATCATTGTCTTCACTGAAGCCCTGTTATGCTCACAGTGAAAAGACTTTTTTGATAGGACATGTACCTTTCAAGCTATGGGGGCATTTTTGATGACAGATTTTGGCTTATATTCTGTGTCTACTGGGCATACTGAATGGTTTGTCTCTGTGTTTACAACCTGGTCCAGGAGGCCCAGTCACCATAGCAACCAGTGACTCAGCAGTATCTGGGCAGAAGCAGACAATTCTGACTCTTAGTCACATGCATTCCACAACCTCCTCTCATGGGGGCTACTGTTGGACATCTTGTCCTCTCCTAGCAGGAAATATCAACCAACAGCTTTAAGGCAGATTAACACAGCTGTTGCTAATGATCTTTTAAGAATCAGTACACAGTGTAGCCAGCAGAGAGATCACAGTCTGGCTTGAGACTGCAAAATAACAGCTAGAAGGCTGCTTTGAGAGCACAGACTGGACTGTCTTTGCCCAAGACAGAGACTGTTAAATCCATAATCCATGTGTTACATCCATAATCCACATGTTGCCCCAACCAGAAAACCAGAGACCCGGGTTCAAAAACGAAGTGAGAAACTTACTGAAGATCAGGAATGCCACGTACAGGCCTGCACTTACAGCCTCGCGAGAGCCAAACTGAAGCATCAAGGCAGCTAGTAACAAATACAGGCTCAAGTTCAAGGGAAACCTGAACAACAATGATCGCAGACACATGTGGCAGGGCTTACAGTCAATTAGTGACTACAAAACAAACGGCACTCTGCCTGCTAAAGGTGACCCCCTGCTTGCTGAGGACTTGAACCTGTTCTTTGCCCACTTTAAAAATGGCAGCAGTATTGAACGGGAACAGACTGGCCAGATCAGCAGAAGCTGAGGCTGGACACAAACAAGGTGAGAAATGTACTGTGGCGAGTCAAAGTCAGGAAAGCAACATGTTCTACAGGCATGTGCAGACCAGCTTGCTGACTTGTTCACAGACATCTTTAACCTCAGCCTGACTCAAGCAGTCGTCCCAGCATGCCTCAAATCCAGCATTATTGTGCCCATTCCTAAGCTGAAAACTGTGAGCAGCCTGAATGACTACAGGCACTCACACAAAATGCTTTGAAAGGTTAATCATGGCTCAGATTGAATGCACCATCCCAGCCACACTGGACCAGCACCAGTTGGCCTACCAAGCCAACAGGTCAACAAAGGATGCCATCAGCATCACCCTGCACACTGCCCTGGTGCACCCGGAGAAACCCAACACCTACATCAGGCTACTCTCCCTGGACTTCAACTCGGCCTTCAATATGGTCATCCCCAGCAGCTTGGTGTTCAACTGCACAACCTTGGCCTGAACCAGTCTGTCAGGTTGGGGAATTACATATCCCCCACCATCACTCTAAATAGCGGTGTGCCCCAAGGATGTGTGCTGAGCCCCCTCCTGTTTGCCCTCCTCACCCACAACTGCAAATCTCTCCATGCGACAAATACCATCATCAAGTTTGCAGACAACATGACGGTTGTGGGGCTGAGCTCCAACGACGATGAGTCAGAATACAGGAGTGAGGTAGAAAACCTGACATTTTGGTGCTCCACCAACAATCCCATTCTGAACAGCAGAAGACAACGGAGATTGTGGTGGACTACTTGAGGTCCAGAAGGTCGGCTACTGCTTCTCTGGCGATCAATGGAGAGGCAGTAGAGAGAGTCACCGACTTCAAATGTCTGGGCGTTCACATCACAGAGGACCTCTCCTGGATAACACACTTCACACGTCATCGGCAGAGCACAACAACACCTCTACTTCCTGATGAAACTGAAGAAGGTTGGACTGCCTTGGAAGCTCCTTGTGAACTTTTAAATGTACAATGGAGAGCATCCTGACGTACTGGGTCATGGCGTGGTACACAGGATGCCACAAGACGGAGCAGAAAGCACAGCAGAGGGCCACCAAGGCAGCACAGATGATCATCGGGTCTGATCTACTTGCTATGAGCCACATCTTCGAGACCTAATGTCAGAGCAGGGCCAGGACCATCACCTGACATCCGACCCACCACCTCTTCAGGCCCCTACCCTCTGGCAGGAGATTCAGGATTATTCAGGCCTGCACCACAAGACTGAAAAATAGCTTCTTTCCCAGAGCTGTCAAACTGTTAAAACGGGCTGTAGGATACTGACACTTAGTCCACTGACACTGTGATTTAAATCTTTATGTTGTTATTTCCTATACTATTATTATATTATTATATTATTATATATTACTTATCAGATTTTGTATATAAGGAGTGATTAATCGGGCCAATTTCCTGATTCGATTCAATTATGATTACTGAGGTATCAATTTGATTACCAATCGATTATTGTTTTTTATTAAGTTTGACAACAGTAACCCAAAATACACCATAAACATATTGCACCATTAAAAAAAACAGAGTAATGCAATAATGCGTATTGACTAAAAGCCATCAGTAATAATGCTGATTGTTAAACCTGAGCCAATAACACACAAGCACATAACAAATTGTTGTAATGAAAACAACCCACCCCCAACCGTTGCCACTGACACATCTGTTAGAACCGTTTACTTTGGGTTGACCCTGAAAATCCTGATTTGGGGACAGCTCCACATAACACACAAGTCATTTCATGCTTAGTAAGGGTGTGTGTATATTCTCAGTGGCTGTACAAAACCCTCGAAAGTTCTTTTTTACCATACAGTGTTATCTGAAAATGACGTTGGAATAAATAGTGTTCATTCTGGACCTTAATCGAATTTAACTACTTGGAGCCAGCTCTGGCCTCATGGCTCATTAAGGAGCATGCCAAGGAAACTTCAGCAACCCTTGCACTTTTTTGATTTCACACGCTGCAAAATCCCCAGAATCTAGATTGCCAATGTTGATTATTAAATGGGTGTTTAAAGCCTGGCGGGACATTCCAACTGTACTGCTTTACTCACCGGCCTGTCGTTTCCTGAGTGTGACATAAGGCAAAAGGTCGTGCCGGGTGATAATCCTTAGAAGCTGGAGAATGTGCCGGAAATTGGTCTCATCACAGCGACCCTGGCGCTCAAGGGCCAGCAGGAAATCCCTTCCACTCCTGATGCCACCACGCTCATATTCGTCAATCACATCAACAAACAGGAATGACAGTACCCTGACATCCCGATGTGTTAGCTGGGCTCCAACTATGTCAAACATGCGGTGGAGTGAGTACAGCCCATGGGAGTTGTCTACTGCTTCCTCAGGCCATGGTTCAAAACCCCCATCTCTTCTGGATAAGCTGGAGTTGGTGCAAGAAATGTTCCTGTTGGCCACCTCCCCGCTGGCTGCAGATGCACCAGAGCAGCCCGGCCTGCCTCTCAGTGAACTGTGCTCCAGATGCCCAGAGGTTGCGCCGCTCTGACTCGAGTGTAGCTGATTAGCTTGGATGTGAGGCCGGGCCTGCTGAGTAGAGGAGTTTTGGGCAAGCTGGGGAGGAATAACAGCATTGGGGAACTGAGGTTGCTGTGATGTCATCTCAGGGCCCGATGGTGATCAGGGATACTTGAATCCCTTCAGCTCCTGCTGTCTTTCTCTGTTCCAGCTGATGGGCTAAGTATAGAGAGTGAGGGATCACACATTAATGTATAATCATTTTAGGCCGAGCTTACTATCAGTGGTCATAATCATTAACCAATAACCAACTACATGATACAACTCCAAACACATGCAGTTTATTTTAGTGTAAGCATACCTCCTCTGCTAATATCATGAATCATAAAAATACTTTAATGAAATAACATTCAGAGAAAGAAAACAGGGCCTCAACATAAGACAGCAAAGGCCACATATTTATTGAAGGAGGCAAATGTTTGGACAAAGTTTCCCTCGTATTTTACTATTGTGCGTGTACCTGGACAATGTTACAATGGAAATGTGAGATTTTTTACATGGTATTTGCATTAATGTGAGTAAGTCCTGTGACTTCTTACCTACTTAAATAGCTGTAATAGCGAGACGAAGTTTTATCAACCTAATTCAAGTTTATGTCATAATAATATAACTTTCTTTCAAACTTGTATTAAAACTGCTGTGGGAATCAGTGATCTAAGAACTCCTCATTGAAAAGTGGGATCTATAAAAACAAGCTTGATGGAAGAATGTGCGCACCTGTATGGAAACTCTGACCCATGCCTTCAAATATTTTGGAGACAGGGAAATTGGCAACATGGATGGTGAGGTGGTGAATTGAAACCAAATTGTGGAAATTAAAAGATGCCTCTCACATTTAATTTCATTTCATATCACACATTATATTTATAGACCCACTTTGTTATAAACATTCAAAACAGCAGTGCTATTTGTGCTTGTGCTAGTGATCATAACTATTCCATAAGCATCTTTCAGTTGTAAAACATACATACATACATCTGCTCAAAAATTCATCAGCACTGTCTCACCATGACCTTCCCCATCTCTGAAAGACAGAGCAGAGGCCAGATTGTGTGATACTGGCATTCGTGGTCATTTGTGGAGTGTACTGCAGCTGCTGAAATGCAAGGATGATGCCAGGAGGTGGCAGGATTCAGGAAAGTCTGGCTTGCCCCATTTACTAGGGTCATCTTCGCTTGTAGAAATCCCAAATCAAATGGAGTTAAAGAATTGTAAAACACAGTATCTATACTTTTTTTGATATTATCTTCTCCTACTGTGCATAGATCACCAAGTACAATTTTAGTCTTCATGTAATTGCTGTGTGTAACAAACCTATATGCTGGATTATGGAGTTAAACACAGTGTTTATTGTGTTTAGATATTTAGTGTGTGATATATTCAGCTACGTGCATGTCTATAGCCTATAGATGCTTAACAAATACTATTAGCTGAGGTGAGATGTCTCTGTGCCTCCGCTAGTTGGTCCATACAGCATGCAACCAAGAGGCACCCATCACTTTGGTAAACCTGCAATCATCAGTGCTCAAACTTTGTTTTGTTTGTAACACTGCCTCGATTCTCCACGGGATCAATATGTGTATCAGTATGAATAATTCATTAAAAAAAAAAAAAAGTATTTGCTGTAATCTTCTATGGTTAATTGTGGGAGTGTTTAGGGCAGACCATGAGGCTTGCCAAAGTGCAAACATTTTCAAGTTGGCTGTGATTTATAAAGGCAAATTGCCTGAAGGTGTGCATGAGCATCTTTTTTGCACGCACCGTTATTGGTTTTTTAAAATATGGATCCTGTGCTCTGTTTTCTAAATACGGCCCCTGAGCTGTGTTCAGAATCATCCACCTTACATAGGCCCTTTGACGAAGGTGTCCTTTTTGTCTGTTTACATGTCAAACCACATCTAAACATATTACTGATATCTGTGAGATGGACATGACCTTTTTAACAGTCAAGATTTTGACACGTCTCCACATAAACTGTAAACACTAGTTATCTAGCTGTTTCAATTTCAGGTAGTGGTTTTGTGCATACTGGCTTTCTGTCATAGTGTCATGGCTTATATGAACACTCTGAACAGAAGAGCCTTGTCAATCAAACAGAAAAATCTGAGAAAGGCAATTACTTATTTTGAGAAAAGAGAAAAGCAGAGAATAATGTCATGCTTAGCTGTTTTAAAAGTATGTGTGCTGTTCACCTCCACCAAATCAGGGGATAGAATTACTAGGGAAGAGCACCAAAAGAATAAGAAAGTATGAAAAAACTGGAATGAGTTCACTTTATAAATCTCAAATCTATTATTCACTGAATGGACATAGTGAAAAAGGTACAGTGATGAGCACAGGAATTTAGCATTATAAATCAGTGTTATCATCATGAGGCCGTATTGGACTACCAAAGGCTAGCTTAGCTAAAGCAGTATTTATGTAAACACAAAAACCGAAGTTTTGTAATAACGCCGATGCTACTTAATTTCACAGGAGACAGTTTCTATTGTTGACCAAACAAACAACTATATACTTATAATTCAGCTGCTTAGCAACACAGATAACAAGCTAGCAACTAGCTAAGCAACTAACGGAAGTTAGCTAGCAAGCTAACGATATTAAAAACAGACGTAAGGTGATGTTGATGTGTGGTCGCTACACAAGACGGAAAACTGACCTCTGATACGTGTTATAATATTTTAAATAGCCAAGAGCTTGCTACGGTCCCGAAAATCTGCGCACAAAAATACCTATTAAAAGCATCATGATCTGTGCCTTGGCTTGTTGTGCCTGTTACTCGCAAGCTCCAGTCCATGGTAACTTAAGCCAAGTAAAGCAGACAGTCATAACACGAATCACAACATTATCTAGTGAGAACTTTACATTACCTTCTGTCTTTTGGAAATTCCTGACGAGCTCGTCAATAACAAAGTTCGGTAGGCCGCTAACGCTAACGCTAAGTTGCCTTCCCAGTGTCTAATAAAAAACTGAAAACACGGTGACGTTTAAATGTTTTGATCACCTATACGATAAACGCTCAATACGTGTGCCTTCAGTGTCCTGATGTGTGGCACGACACCTTTCAGGACAGAAAAAGACTCTGTTTAATCGCTGTGGTCTACAGTCACCATGGGAAAAAGAAGCAGACAATTCTCGTTCTTCAGCTAAAATGAAAGAACTTCCAGTTTACACTAGAGTTCATTTCCGGGTTACTCAAGTTACCGCTTGTAAAAAGCAAGGCTCGGTACGGTAGCCCCAATGGACAAAAGCCTATACGAGACTGAAAGCACCAAAAGTAAGTGAGATGCGCTCCAAACGCAGAAATGCAACAAATACCAAGTCACATACAAGCTTGGAAGCACAAACATTTAAATGAAACGCGCTAGAAATCCAGATACATGTACAAAAATGGGAAACGGTGCAATAAGAATTTCTACACTGCAAGAGATAGGACTTGGACTTGATAGGACTTGATTTGGATGATAAATAACTTCTTTTTATTTTAATTTAAAATAAATTTTAATGGCGGGCTATAAACTAGTGGTAAGGTGCATGCTGCCACCTATTGTTCTGTAGTTTGTAACCTCATGAGTTTATGAGGAGTTTATATTTTGGTTATTAAAATTGTTTCCTTTAAATATTAAATAAAGTCCCTTGAACCTGTGACTGTTTGCCTGCTGCCTCCAGCAGGTCCTTGATGCTCCACTCCTCTCCCATACCTACCATCCGTCCTTGATATTTGAATTTTGTGAGAAAATAATTTCTAACATATCATTTTCATTTTTGCTAAGCACTTTTTTGGCCAGTTTATCTGCAGCCTCTTTTTCTTCCTTACCTATATGAGTCAGTGGCATAGCCACCAAGAAATGGACGTCTAATCATATCCACATCCATCAAAAGATCCTCTGAGTTTTGTTTTTTTTTTCTTTCCCAATTTCAAATTGTGGATTGCCACAGCAAAATCAGAACTAGACTACTCAAGAACAAAAACTGTTTGAAATTCATTTAACAATTCCCATGTCAAACTCTGGAATGTATATGCCTACTCACAAATGTGCACATTATTTGGCTCTGTTCTTTGTTCTGTGAAAACTCTAGTAGCAGTTCTTGAACTAAAAACCTGGTTTTGAAAATCTCCTCTGTCCACCCTTTCCTCAATAATCATCAATATCTATAAGGTTAAGATTTATTTTTGGTTCTGGAAATATCAGTGGGAAATGTTGGTGCTAATTATAACTGTTGGACTATGTTGTATGGTATCTAGTTTGTATTGTTTCTTTTTCTTAGGTCCCATCCAAAACCTTTACCAGAGAATGTAGAGTTCTCCCATCAGTTCTGCTGTTTCCAGTGCCTCTTCCCCGACTTTCTTATCCAGCTTCATTGTCCTCACATGTAATGGCAGTTGTCTGACCTCGATCGTACATCTCTGAGTTCCTTTTATCGATGCTAGCATGTTTTTCTGGCAGTTGTGCATTGCAAAACAAGAACATCATATTCATGTGTCTACATTGCTTTCACAAAGAAAGATGATGACAGTGCCAGTTGTGACATAAGCTCTACTTGGGCAGCCTGTCCAGGTAGACAAAATCTTAGCTTAGGTAGATCTCACATCTTATTTCACTCTTGTCAGACTGACTTTTGGCCACACACCTGTCAGAGTGGGATATGACATACATGTAAAGCATTCAAGGGAAATCAGTGAAAGTCAAATATCCACATCCCCAAACACACTTAGGTACAGGATAAAGTTATCTAAAAACATTATAACAAATGTTTGATGATGACATTGAATATCATGCCCAAACATTCTAAAAACATTTTCAGTAGCACGTTTTTTCATGTTCCCAGGGTGTTATAATTTTAGAGTAGTACATTATTTAAAAACACTGCAAAAATGTTTTGTCGTAATGTTCTTAAAATGTTTGGTAACACTGTTAATACATTATACCATAATTTCCTTAAAATATTCACAGTGACAGGTTTTGAAATGTTCCCAGAATGTTATTAAAGTTATTTCAAGGTTCACAACATAATAAGAATCTTCCAACAAGAAAAATCTTGAAACTTTGTGCTAGGATTAAGTTCTTCACAAACATTCTTAAAATTACTTGAGGTAATTCTAACTAGCCCTTGACATCCATTGCTGGTGCCCCACTGACTTGTTGCATGTTGGGGTAATGCAAGAAGTGAACAGGGTTTGTACATACAAACCTGAGGGTGGCACCACAGGAAAGTTAATGAGGCCATAAAGGTTTTCAGGGTTCAACCTCCGGGTAGAATGGATGTTTTTCCAGCAATCTGTCCAATACTTGAAATATCAGATTTGACATTTTGCCCTCAGGGTGGCAATAAAGGTGAGGTGACAGTGAGACCAAAATTGACAATAAACTTTCAATAGAGATGAATTATCTCAAACTTTAACTTGTGGTGTTTGTGTTTAGATATAATGTTGAAATACAGTGGTGGCCAAAAGTATTGGAACACTTGGCATATTTAAGAGGTTTCAGTTGTTTCTGTTGAATTGTCCATTAAAATAAAATGACTGAAACATCTACTTTGAGGTCTGTCTGTCAAACTTTGCACAAATGTTGACTGTGGCTTAAGGCAGATCTGAAAGGAGGTTGTAGGTCAAAGGGCAAGGTCACTATGACCATATTTATGTTTTGCATGGTAATGCGATATCGTAAGAACTGTTTGAGGGATGGTTTTCAAACTTTGCACAAATGTCAACTGAACCTCAAGAATGAACTGAGTAGACTTTGAAGGTCAGAGGTCAAAAGTCACGGTCGCTGTGATCGTACATTTAATACTTTGAAGGATGTTCTTCAAACTTTGCACAAATGTTGACTCAAGGATGAACTGATTCGATTGTGGAGGTCAGAGGTCAAAGGTACGCTGTGACCTTAATGCAAATCTTGTGCTTCAGAATGTGTTATAGTAACATGGTGCCCTCCATGGCGCCATGTGTTTGCTCGCTCTGCTCTCGACTGCCACTTTTCTTTTTTTTCTCTTTCTGCAGTGCACAAATGCCATGCACCGCTAACACAGAACAGACAGGCACTGCTGGATATTGCCAGCTCACACAGCCCCAACCGTGGGTGAGCAAGCTGACCCCAGGAGAGCGCATCGCAAACATAGACGCAAGCGAGGCAAGAGGGGAGGGCTCCATGCTAGGCTAACAGCTTACACTAGCCAACCACCACTGCCCAGCCTCTTGCTAGCTAATGTGCAGTCCCTGGGAAAAAACTGGACGAGCCAGGATCACAACACAACGGGAAATAAGAGAGTGCTGCTCTCCACCGAGACCTGGCTTTCAGACAAAGTCCCAGAACTAGCCGTGCTACAGTCTCACTCTGTACACCAAGGAGACCGGACTGCAGCCTCCGTTAAGGCCAAAGGAGGTGTTTGCATGTTTATTAATACTCGTGGTGTGGAGACATATAGACTGTTCATAAACATTGCTCGCCAGATGTTAAGTTTTTACTGCTGAAATGCCACCCCTACTATCTGCCAAGGGATTTTACTGCTGTGTTTTTGGCTGCTGTTTACATCCCCACGTGCCAACTGCACAGTGTCATCAACGCATTACAGATGGCTCACCCTGATGCTGTTTTTATCGCCGCTGGCGACTTTAACAAGTGCAATCTAAGGTGCATGTTGACAACACTGTGTCCATCATACAAGTCAGGAAGATCCCCAACCAGAAGCCCTGGATAAACAGTCACGTATGCCACATGCTGCATGCTCGATCCATTTAGATCAGGCAATAAGACGCAGTACAAAGCTGCAAAGTATGGTCCAAAAACTGAAGAGATTTGTGCATCAGAACTTTATTTTTGTTCTTTCCTCTCCCATCAATCCTGTGTTCCTCTGGTATTTGGTCACAATGCAGGCAGCAGAAGGAGTGACAGTGAAGGCAGTGGTCAGACAATGACATGCTTTGGAGATACACATGATCAGGTCAGAAAGTGGAATATGAACTATTATGGAATTTAGTGGAGCACAAACAGTATCTTTGTAATGGATGACCATTAACTGCATCTTGTTTATGACTGCATTTTGTTTTTGACTATTACATGGACAGAAATAATCAGATTAAGACACAGGTGGACCACTCCAGTTTTCCATGAAACATTTAACAGCTGACAAAAAAAAAAAAAAAAAAAGATTGGAGTATTGCATCCATAGAACCGCAGTCATTGATTCATTGGTGAAAAGATGCAAGTATTTCAACACTACATATTATGTTCATTTCAGGAGACTAACAGGGCTATAGAGAGAGAACCAAGCAGAGAGAGCAGTGGTTTGAAATCAAATGTTTGATTGTTCTTTGTATGAGTCTGTGATTTCATGCACATTAGGATTTTCTGTGATAATGCACAGACTTTTATTTTGACACAAATCAACAAAGTACAAATTAAGCTGGAGTCACTTCAAAGTCCATATTTTTGTAAAAGAACTAAGAAACTTCACAAAAAATCTGACATTTGCAACTAGTAACTAAAAACAGAGCCTTATTCAGCAGTATGTCATGTGGTTTGCACAATATGCCTCAATAACAGACAAAAAACCCCAAAACTGAATATTTTGGTCATTTTCACACTTTGGCCAAGACAAAACAGCTACACAGACAAACACATGCATAAAAGAAAGAAGAGCTTTTAATTCTGTTACAGCTGTCTATAAATTGCTGGCTCATTAGTTTTGTTGAAGTATTGATGCAATTTCATCAGACACTACTGCAACTTTCTAGGTTTCTAAATACAGCTTAATAAAACAATTATCAAACAATAAGTTGATTTAAAAAAAAAAGTCAAACAATAAGTTACAATAAATATGACTTTAAAGTGACTAAAACAAGACTACATTGATGTAGTCTTGTTTTAGTCACTTTAAACAAGACTACATTGATGTACCAATAATCAAATACCTAAATCTGCATAACAAAAAGGAATGGTATTTAAACATGCATGTTATTATTTCAGTGAAACAGCACTCCATAATGTTTTGTGCTCAGCAGGTATACATGCCTTGTCCAACACATTTGTGACTGCACCTAAATACAACAAGTTACAGCACACTGTAACATCCTGTATAGACAGTGAGAAAGACTGGCTGGGTACGCCATGATACATATAATTCAACAATTCACTTGCTCAGTTAATTAGAACATAGTGTTGTGCTTTTATGTTTGTTTCTGTTTTTGTATCCTGGAAGGCAATGTTTCAGTTGTTAGACTAAATATTGCATAATGCAGAAATTGCATAAGGGGATCATAAAACTAGAGTGACTGCACTGATGTGGTGAAATAAATAATGACACATTTTTAGCTTGTCGTGTCTTTTGGAAACTGATTCCAGATGACCTACTGTTTCCTAAATGTCGTGGCAGTTCTTGCTCCTGCTTCTAGGATCTGAAGTCCTTTTTGCTGTAGGGCTTGTTTCCCAAGATGCCATCCATCTCAGATACAATGGTTAATGATAACTTTGGAAGAACCTGTAGATTGAGGAGGAAGAAAGGATTAATGTAGTTTCTCAAACAATTTACTTACCTCAGCTGCAGAGAGAACCAGTCTCTTACTGGAAACAGTTTGCATGATTGGTTGTGGTCATTGTGTGTCATCATGTGGTTTGGACTACATTGATAACTAACCAAAGTGGTTGAATAAAGCATGTCATTTTGATACACCTCACCGAGGAATACAGCTTACATTAGTGGAAAATAATTTTCAAATTGTGGCCAGACCTTTTGAAAAATGTCTGCATTTTTAATAACATGTAGCAGGGACTGGCATTGATCACTCACCCAGAAACTGAAAAAAATTTCTGCAAACTTGAATATGTGACAGGTGTGTCAGAGGAATGTACACACAACGCTGCTATGAGCCAAACAAACCTAGAATTTTCTGTGATTTATTCTAGAAGTAAGAAATTTCACTAAAAGTCTGACATTTTCAACTTTGTTGATTAAAAATAGAGCCTTATTCAGCAGTATGTCATGTGACATTTCTCAATAAGAACTGTAATGTAAAAAACAAAAACAGAACATAATAAACACCAATCTTATGTTGGTTGATCTGTATTTCTGCTTTTAGTGACAATTATCTAGTACAATTTTGCATAAGCCCTAGACCTTTACAGTACGAATGTCACAGCTTGAAAATGAATGCAATGCTTTGGTAAGTTTTGGACCCGCAGTTAATTCACACATTTCTGTAAGCAGGACAGACAGGACTGGGTACTGTAGGCATTTGAGACAGCAGGGAATAAGCTGGGAAAACAGCATTAGACTTTTGACAAGTTGAAAAGTGTTAGCAAACTTTATGGCTATAGATCAAACCAAGTCGATAATAAAGTCTTCCAAATACAGACTCAAGATTGTTTGGTACCATTAAATGTTTGCTACACTTATGAAACTATTAACAAATTGGTTCTATGTACTCCTTTTAAAGTTTCTGACCTGTATGGCTCTGATATTCTCCATCAGCTGGTCAGTTCTGGAAGCACCCAGCAGGACAGAATTTACCCCTTCATTCCTCAGGCACCAGGCTGTGGTAATTTGCAACACAGGAAGAAAAGATGAAAGCAGCATCCATTGTTATGAAGTCATCTGGACTACAACATAGGCTAAGGGATTAGAACACGCTCTATGTGTGCTGGAACACATTTGTGGAAGTGTAGTCGTGTAGTCGCAGTGTAATTCTTTTCCCTAAATATTTCTACTTGCTAGTCACAGGTTACCACAAAACATGGGAAATCAAAGATGGTGGTAGAAGAATGAAAAAGAATGAAAGAGAATGAAAAAATTACAAAATACAAAAACAAAATTAACCCTGGAATTAGCTGCAATGAAGTAACAACCAGTTTTAACAGAGGCATTATGACAGAGACATAAATGTAAGGTATGCCAGGGGAAAAAAAGAAAACACTGACAATCACGCAGTAGGGTATGATGGATGTGAACAAAGAGCAGTACATCACGGTTTTGTTTTACCAATAGCCAGTTGGGGCAGAGTGCACCCTAGTCGCTCTGCAACTGCCTGCAACTCTTTTAGTTTCACCTGCTGACGGTGCCCCTCTTCACTCAGGATCTTGTCCTTCATCCACTGATAACCCTGTTGTAGACAGCACAGTACAGAGCTCATGCCTTAAGGCAAGACAGATATTCCAGTATTGTATTCTGCCATGACTGCCACAGGAGATAACTTGTCCAGCTAGAACAATTTCTTTTTTTAAGTAAACTGTCTTTCTTATAAGAAGAACTACTTTTGGAAAGCTCTGGAGACTCTTTCTTTCATCAGGGTGTTATCAAAGTTTGAAACTAAAAAAAATTGACCAATTTGATCTTTTGAATGACACCTCAGTATGTGTGTTAATTTATTCTATATTATAGAACAGTAGAACATAAAATACAAAATAGAATATTTATTTTGAAATGACTACGCTGCATCCCACAGTTGTTTAGTCCTCCATAGATTCTGCACCCTATCTGCTGATACAGGAGAGACTAAACAGGTGGTTGTGTTGATGTCGCGGATCAGAGAAAGAAGGGTACCAGGATGTGACCTGTCCTCAAGGACACAGAGGTGGAAACTGTCAAGGTGCTGGTCACACCTAACAATAACTGTCCTGCTTTAAAAGCCACACCATACATACATATCCCCTTCAGTACATTTAATGGCCTTGATATTTAAGTCATTTAAAGATCACACAGAGAGAGAGAGTAAGAGTGTGAATGTGGTCAAAGAAAAGTAAAATGTATGTTTATTATTTCACTTAACAGCAGGTGTTCCTTGATGTGAAATAGCTTCTGCCTCCTTTTCTGAGTGGCTTGTACAGCTCTCTACTTCCTGTGAAAGTGTTGTATTAAAGCAGCTCAAATTCTTCAAATTAAGTAGGTTGTAGCTTCATTTGCACTAACAGTTTCAAAGTAGCTTCCTCAGCACTTATACAGACTGTTTCTGCAATGGCAAGTAGTTCCAATGAAAACACGGTAAAGAGTAAATGGGAGATTGTTTCTGGAAAAATAGTTATTGGTGAGGTATTCAAATGTCTTTGAAACATCTTTTCAAACCTGTGATGTGTGATGCTGAAATTTCAGAGATAGATATTTTAAAACCTAACCTTAAAATTTAATTCTAAATAAATCTAAGGATAGATTTGCAATTAGCTGCTTTGTCTCCATTGTGATTTCAGGTAGTAGCAGTGGTATAAGGGAAGGAGGTTAAACTCAGGAAGTGAATGAAGATGAGGATTAATCGGATGAAACAGAGGAGAAATGAGAGGTGGGACACAGCAGAATGACACAATAATTAGTGGAAGAAGTAAGAGTGTTACCTTAAGTGATGCTCGTGAATAAGGGGGGATCCCATTGTTATACTTTCCTGAGATGATCCCACAGGCCAGTGGAGACCATGTCATAGCACCAATGCCTGCATGCACAAAACAGGCCTTGTAATGGACCAAATCACACATAGCAAGTTTCTGATGTTCAGCTGTTTTTGTTCCACTTTTGATTTCTGTGTCTGTCTCTGCGGGAACCTGGGCAAAAGTCGTGGGAGCACAGACAGTTCTCGTGACAGTGTTGAGGTCTCCCTTGAGCTCTGTCACCACTGTCCCACACAAACATGACCCGTCCAGTTTCACAGTTTCAAGATTCCCTTAAACCACTATTTTACTTGATTTGACCAACATTGGTAGATCTAAAATCCATATCAATAGATAAGGGTCAAATTTGACCCGAAACAGCCTTAGTGTACAAAAAACTGTAGCACCTGTACAAAAATTTTAAAATATTTTCATTTTTGTGTATTTATATAATTTATATATAATTACAGGCTAAAAGAATGATGTTTAGGGTATTTTTACCGCTGTCAAATGTCAAAATGGGTCAAACCCAAACAGTATGTAAGGTTTAAGTTAATTTTCCTGTGTGGGAGTGATTTCCTCACTGACTCTGGCAGCTCCTTACCTATCTTGTGGAAGAGATCAGGGAGCTGCACTTCAACCTTCTCCCTCTGGAATATGTGGTACTCTGCCTGTTCACAAATGGGTGGGATCTGGTTGAACTGTCGTGCCACAGAGTATGCCTCCTACAGCAAGCACATGGGAATCATTTATGAATAGTTTTGCACCTTGAAGTTCTTCATCATTTTTGACTGAACCAAAAGCGGACTAATTGAAAACATACCCAAACACCAACGTCAATCTCATCAATACATCAAAGGATGATCTGAGAATCAAAACAGACTTGTCCCAGACAAACTTGAACCAATGGAGAACACCACCACTAGCATTACTTAACCTCTTTAGGGTGAACATAATTCTGACATGACACCAACTGAGGCAGTGGGCTGAATATTTGTTCCAAAAGAACTAAACAAACATGTCATCATCTGCCGCTTATCTGGGATAAGTCCCAGCTCGCAGGGGCAACTCCTGCCCAGTCCACAATGCACCAAAGTCCTACAGCACCTCCCACAGGTGGTGAGCCCATGGGAGGTGGTGCCGCCCAGAGTGGGGTTCAAACCCACGACCCCGAGTGATTGAGTCTCGTGCTCTACCAACTGAGCTAACCGGGCAGGCTAAACTAACATATGATATATGGATATTTTGAGACTTCTTTGTGTGAACTCACCATGATTTCCATGGAGGTCCATCGTGATGTACCCCAATACATGGCCATCCCGTGGTTGATCACATGGGTCATTGCCCTCACCGTCTCTACCAAAACAGCCAACATTAGCTAAGTCAAAGGATTGTCTCTAGCACATGAGTGAACTAAACAGGTGAAACAATACAACAATACTGCGTGAGGGCTTGTGGCATAAGCGAAAGCAACCAAATGAATACATTTACCAGGTTATTGGATAAGTAAGTATGTCAGTTAATTGATATTAAGGTTGTTCTGGGTAGGTTCAAGTTTTACGAATGCAAAGAAGCTGAAAAAAAAGATTTAAAGAAGAATTTAAAGAACTACTCTGACATATTCTCACATATTCATCATTAATCCATCCACTGAATGGAATCAGCAGGAAAGATCATATTACTCCAGTACTGGCTTGTCTTCATTAGCCAGGTTCTGCTCAAGGTTTCTTCCTGTTAAAAAGGAGTATTTCCTTGCCAGTGTCACCTTAAGTGCTTGCTCTGGGGTCAGTCTTTGCCATGTGCCTTGAGACAAGTTTGATTGTGGATTGCGCTATATAAATAAAATTGAACTGAATTGAAATTCAGAAACAGAAGTTCCCCCTCTGACCAAAGTCAGTATTTTCAATACAATCCAATCTGCTGTGTGTATTTCCATCAGTAAAAGTATAGTAAAACACTATAGTAAACTAATCATATTTCAAAAGTTCTTACTTGAGACATCTCAAAATTGTTTATTAGTCATGATGTCTACAGTCTACATGATGTTGCAAATCTTTTTCCAGTGTAAACTGCTGTTAAAGACTGCTTGAAATGACTCTTATCAACACATTTATGAGCTCACCTTGTTTGACATCCATTCACATAAAATGGTGATGATGGGCAAAAATACAAAAAGAAATCACAATTTATATTTTCACAGATAAACTAAACTTAAAAAGTAAGGAAATGTGTGTTTAGTAGATTATTTCTTTGTTGTAACAGTGCTTCTTGGCAATAAATCTGAAAGCCTGTTTATTTCCCTTTTAAATGGTGACACATTTGTAAGAAACATGCATTTGTGGGATGACCAGCAGAGCTGGGTATGTACGTTGTGCCCATGAAAGATTTGCCAAATTCTCTGCCAGTGCCAAACAGCTTTTTTTTTGCTGCTGCTACTGACTCTGCTACTCACCTGATGCCTGATAGGTACCTGATTGTCAGCACCTGTGAGCATGGGCCCTGCTACAGTGGTCAGTTGGTGTCTACTCCAAGAATCGGCATGCCACGTTTGACAGATCTGGATAGAGCCCGTGCGATAGGGCAACTTCAATTCCAAATAACAGGGGATGTCAGAGACAGATGGGTGTCCCAAGAAGACAGCTCTTAGGAACCATGGGCAGTTTTCTACAAATTTTCAGTCAACGTTTGCAAGACGATATGCCCGACGGCTCTCTACTCAGACAATCTGGAACAGACTGCACGCAGCTCCATCTCCAGTCTCATAGGAAAAAAACAAGGCTTGTCATCATTGGAGGCAGTCTCAATGCAGAGAGAAATCGGGATGAAATTCTGGAACCAGTGGCAATCCCATATCTCTTCAGTCTGGGACCAAACTCTGTCCTCCAAGATGACAGCACTTGCCCCCACATGGCAGGGTTTATCAGAGACTACCTCCAGACTTTGGGAGTGGAGAGGATAGAATGGCCTGCCAGCAGTCCTGACCTCAACCCCACTGAACACCTGTGGGATCAGCCTGGGCATGCTGTTTGTAGCCAGTGACCAATATAGCCACATTGGCTGACTTGCGACAAATGCTGGCTGAAGAATGGGATGCCATTTTTCCATAGCAGTGTGTGACCAGGCTGGTGAGCAGCATGTGGAGGAGGTGCCAGGCTATTGTGGCTGTGTATGGTTCTTCCACACACTACTGAGGCTCTTGTTTGTTAAATGAATAAACTGTTCAATTGCCAATGTGTTTTGTTTCTTCAGACTTCAATCATCCAATCATCCAAAAAAAAAAAAAGCTGTTTGGCACTGGCAGAGAAGATTTGGCAAATCTTTCATGGGTGCAACCCACATACTCAGCTCTGATGCTCATCCCAAAGATGCAAATGTTCCTTAACATTGTGGCATCATTTAAAAGGGAAATAATCAGGCTTTCCAACGGTATAAGATTTATTGCCAAGAAGCCTTGTTACAACAAAGAAATAATTTATCAAACACAAATTTCCTAATTTTTTGTGCTTAGTTTATAATTTTGACAGGGGCTGAGCAAAAGAAAGAAAAGGGTGAGAAAACAAGAAAATCACACACTAAACACTAAACACCACTTATTTTCACTTTTATGGTGGTAGTAGTAATTATAATTGCAAATGTGGTGACTGTGTGGATACTTGTGCTGCTATTTTTTGGTGTAGCCAGGAACATGAGGAGAGGACCCAAATGCAAACACACGTACTGATGAATAATAACCAAAAATCACTGTATTACACATACAACCAATGGTGAAAAATGTCCATGCCACCAGGAAAAAAAACTCAGGAAATCCATGTAGAGACATAAAAAAAGAACATAAACTCAAGGAAACTAAGAAAGTCTTTCAAAAACCACAGAAACAAAACCTTGAAGGAACTCAGGAACTCATGGTTGGAACTCAGGTGCAACTCAGGTGCAAAACCACAGAAGCAAATACAGGAACAGACACAGGAGCTGACACAGACAAACTGACAAAGGGACATGGGAACACAGGGACTTAAATACACGAGAGGTAATTAGAAAAAGGCGACATAAATTTGGGGCAGTGCAGACGATCAACAAGGAGGAAAAAAAAACAAAGAAGAGACAAAAATCACAGAAAAAAAAACAGAAACACAAGGGATGTAACTACCAAAATAAAGCAGGAAATACTAAACAGAAATGCAGAAGCCAAAACAAGAGTCCAAGAGTCACTACTGAGGCTGATCAAGACAGCTATACATTTACAACTCTGCACTTTGTATTAAACTCTGTGGATGACCAAACATACACACTTAAGTGTGTGTCATGCGCCACACTTTCATTCATGAAAACAGAGCCCCCACTGTTTCAGCTGCAATTACGAGACCCTGACAACAGAACAAAAAGAAACAAGATGAAGCCAAACTGGTCGTGCTAATATCTACACTTGTTTATATCTCAGTGTATTTGTTTATCAAAACAGCTGTCAGTGTTTAAAATTCTGCAATGTAATCTGGGTAACCAGCCTTCCAGCCTTGTTGGACCAGGCCAAACTTGAGTTCTCAGTATAATTTCACCACTTTAGAAACCAGAGAAACCAGACTCATGATTTATTGGGAGATAAGCACACCCACCTTCTATAGGTGTGTTAGGATCTGGTCGATTTGCAAAAACCACATCTATGTACTCCAGTTGAAGTCTCTCTAGTGATGCTCTGAGACCTGTTTCATAAAGATAATTACATATTTATTGCATTATCATATACAAGCATTCTGACGTTATTGTGGGTATGGTGGCACATGCAGCTATGAACAGCTAGATTGTGCCCTTACCTTCAATTATATGTTTTCTAGACAATCCTCTTTCCATTTCTGCTCTGAAAAACAAACATCTTTCAGTTCCTCAAGGTTTGAAAACTAGAACATTTCAAAGTGTGTGAAGAACTGTAATATCTAGTTCACACTGGGTTTTGCTATATTCAGTACACATAAGCACAAAGCAAATAACTAAATTCCATGTGACTCCTGTATCAGTCAGACATATTAAAAAAAACAACAACAAAAAAACAGCATGACAGGTGGGAGATTCTGAATGGTCTACGATTACATTGGAAATCTATCACTTGCCACAGTGCACTGAGTACACTGAAGCTGTAAAGTGCAACACATATTGGTTGAGTCAACTGAATCTTCGGCCACAGGATGCACCATACAGACAGACGTTGTACAGTACAGTAGCTGAGATGTTGCAGTTTAGGGACCAATTGTGAAGCAATTGTAAAACATATCTGACGATTAGGATGTTTTTCCACAACTTTACGTGTGCACAGAAAGTGTTTCAGCATAGCCACAGTAGGATTTGGTCGTGCCTGTGAGAAATCTGTTTCAATTTTTCAGTTATTTCATTCATTTTTAATCACCGAGACCACAATGAAGAAAAGGATGTCTTTTTGGAGGTAATTTTCAGAGTGAACCCAAGTACCTTAGCAATAGAGGCTTTGATGGCAGTGGGTATCAGGCTGTGTTATAGATGACTAGCCCTGAACGGAAGTACTTGTGATACCTTTATGCTTTACTTCCAACTGTCACCCAGGCTCTTTGCTTCGGTGACAGGATGGGAATGGGGTGGGTGTAAAGGCAATATCTAAGCCACAGCAGATGTCTCAGACCATAATAACTAACAATGGACAGATTTTTGTGCAAAGAGCTTGGGTGACAGACACCGGGTAGCCAGCCTTATATCTACAGTGTATGTGCTTAAGCTGAGCTGCTGTGGTTGGTGTTTCAGCTCTGTTAGTGACTGGGTCCTTTTTTCCCTGTTTCAGCTGCAGAAAGTAACAGGCCTTTATTTGAAGCAGGTTTGTACTAGAGTCAGGCATTTATTTCTAATTTCCTCTGTTGGATAAGTGTATTTGTAGTCTTCGTAGTCCGAAACTTCATTTTGATCCACTCCGTTTGCCCTGTTGAACTTACTGCATTACACTATTAATACAAACTCAACACTTGTTGTAACCATTTCAAATTAAAAGCCATTTCAAAGGAATATATCTTGAAGGTTTCCATGTTGGAAAGTCGATAAAAACATGATCCAGTGGTCCGGTGGTAACTATTCGATGCAATAGGGTGACTCTTTGACGTGGATTTTTCCCCACAATGCACTCTCAGATGTTTCTGATACATTGATTATGATTGAGCATGGATCACTTGCCTTATCAGGGAATACTGACCTTGAGCTGCCATCAGCTCCTGTCTGGACATTTGTCCCAGTGTGTGAAACATACAGTATGTTAGTTGATAGTAGTTTACAGTACTTACAGGTCCATCTAAATAATCATGTGAATTTTCAACAACCACCCACTTAAGAGACAGGAATTCCAGCTAATGAATGGGATAGTTCTTTTCCGAAGGACTCAGTTTTCGACTGGCAAATGCAACTGGCCTCAGGCCTTCTGGGTGTTCCAGCTAGACTGGCATCCATGTGCAACACATATGGTTTGCTTGGGGTCAGCAAAAGCCAGAGTGTGGCAGTGTTTTATTTTTCAGAATGCCTCAGAGCACCATTGATTCCACCTGGCTCAAAATGGGTCCTTTGAACTGTGTTTGAACTGGCAGAACTGCCAAGTGAGCCCTACTTTTTGGAGTCTCCCTTCATTTTCCTCCAGAATCTTTCCAAAAATGATAATCAATGCAAACAAGTACTTGGTGAAGGTTCATAAAGTCGATTGCTTTTTTCATCAGTCTTTGGAAAGTCGCAGGTGCTCCTGTTATCCCTTGTTGGCATCCTCTTGAACTGATAAAATCCTTCTTCTTTCATATCTATATGGTAATTATAAAATAAACTGGCATATATCAAAACAGAAATCAAATAAAAGGTCCCTTCAAGCTTTCCATGTCAGAAATGATGAGCTAAAGTCTATTGCATAAGCAGGGTTGGTTATCCAGAGGCTAAGAATCCACTGACTTTGCTGATGAATGCAAACAAAATACACTCATTAGGCAAATGAGCTGTCAAACACCTAACACACATGTGAACAGCTACACAACAAATTTTGAGTAGAAATGTCGCCAGCTGCCATCAAAACTTAAGACATTCTTACTTCCTCCTTCTCTCTCTCTCTTCTCGTACCACTCTATGATCTCACCCATCTCAACCTATGAATAACCAATAATGCTTTTACTCTCAAATACCACTTCCTCTTAAGACCATGAATTCTTCTCAATACAACAGAATATTTGTAACTACACAGATGTGTATCTGTACATTGTTAAACATATTTATTACACTGTACCTTTTTAATCTTTCATGAACAAGCTTTTAAAGCATATTTATGATGCATCTTCTCACCTTATTGATTACAAAACCTTTATGTTAACATTATTTTTATTGCAAAGTATGATTTGTTTTAACCTGGTTATATGACCAATATCCACTGCTTGGCAACCCATCTGAATGAATAATGGACCTTACCTGTCTTATTAGATAAGCTACACAGTATCAAAAAACAACCTGTCCCTCCTCTGTCAGTGCTTCTGGTTTTCCACTATGATGATAATGTCCAGGAATTTATGGCTGCAACATTCCATTTGCTTTAATCTCAAGTTCTCTCACCTGGGCTCTTGCGGCTGCTGCCCATCTGTCACCGCCCCTGGTCCTATTGTCTGTTGGTAATACAGTCATCCACACAGCACAAAACCAAATCGCCAAGATAGCGCACTACCCTGCCTTTATCCTAATTTATATAATCCATTGAAACATAGAGGGTGCATCTGCCTCTGTAATCTGAATGTGTCAGGATGTTTTTTGATTCATTTGTGAATTTATTTTCTCTGGCCATTGCACACCCTGAGCTTTTTTGCCTTTATTGGCCAGCAACAGCTCTCAATATATATTTGACTGTGGGTCAGGTCAGGTCAGGAATTAGAATTAGAAGCTGTATCTGCATTTTATAGATGCTTCTGTTGTACATGATTATAGCATTCACAAGGATTTTCACAGAAGAAGTGGAAAAAACCTCTACCCCAGGATACTAGTGCGATTAAGAAGAAGGCAGCGAGTCCACAGCAGTGTTGTTGTTAACCAAAGGTGAAGGATGAGAGAGGACTGATGGATGTTTTCCTGTCACTGTTCAATCAGAAAGACTGCTTTTATGCCTCAGTCTCCCCCCTTCTTCAGCTGACAATGGGTATTTTTTGTAAACCAATTCAATTTTGCCTCTATCTCAATAGTGTTGCTGTTGTTGTCAAACTATAAATCTGGTCTCCTCTATTCTGCTTCGACTGTTATTACTACAGTGCGAAGTGCTCTGAATGGCATAAGTTCTGCTCACCCAGTGTTGTGTCTTGTTCTTATCATTTAAGCCAATGTCTGACTTTGCCATGATCCTTTATGATAGGTGTTAAATCCAAGTACTGATGTGCTGCCTGAGATCACATCCAATTCTATTTGATCATGGCATCTCTCCTGCCTCAGACCTTCCTCTTTCCCAACTTGCTCTGCAGTTGATAGTCCAAGCAATAAGCTGTGATCCAACTCAGGCAGAGTAGCCTTGGTGTCTTCCGTGATTTAATTTGCTGTCTACCCTGAAAGAAGACAAATACTCCTTTGGCCTTGATTGGCAACCTTGATCTCACATACGGGAAAAAAATATATTCTACTAATATTGTAAAACTTTTTTTCAGCAAAGTTTGCACTCTACATTGCCCAATAAAACATTCATTAACTGTTTGATTGTGTAGTTCCCTGGTTTTATGCCATTTTTCACTCTACGCCATTTTATTTCTCTTTAATAAAAATATTATTTCTGTTAAAAAGAAATAAAATGGCATAGAGTGAATTACACATCATTGCATGTAATGGTTCCACATTCTCAGTGCCTCCTTTTCATACCTGAAAAGGGTAGTAGGGAATCTGTCTTGTTCACTGCAACCAGAAACAGGGACAGATAGAGGGAGAGAGAAGGGGAGAAAAAGATAATACATACTTTCCGCCCCAGAAGATTTTGGTGGTGATGACTAAACTGGAACGCCTGCATGTGAGAACATATATAAACATAGAGATCAGACTGTGGAAGCTTCATTTTATCAAATACATCTGAAAATTATATATTTTAATAACAAAAACATTATAATATATTATCAAGCACACTGCCTATTTTGACACAAAAACTAACCTAACCTTACTGGACTAGCTGAAATTTCTGGGATACACTCTGCATATCAAGGACAATGGCAAAAACCTCCCCTTTTTCCAATGAAGTCCTTAAGTTTAGTGAACAAATCATTTATCTTAAAAAGTCACCTGGGGTTTCTTCAAATTTTCTGTCAAGATATACAAAGAGGTCAGAGAATATATTGTGGGCAAGGGGAAAGAGAGTGGAGAAAAACAGAATCCAGATCATCAGAGAGAGGCACCAGGAAACCTTTTTGCCAGTGGATGGTAAACCTGGTTGTTGGTTGTTAGCAGAGTATAAGAGTTGTATAACTTAAAACTGGGTTTATTAACCATGAAAATGAGGACAGAATGATACTGATGTCACAGCAGCCTTGCCAATATATTCAGACCGGTGTAGGGCAGACACCCCCTTCTTTGTTGAATTACCCTAAGAGATAACAGGGTAGGTTTGAAAAGAGCTCTTCAGGAACTCTCTGGATCTACCTAATGGCCTTCACACATTCACAGTAAAAAGGGGAGAAAACTGGTTCAAGTCCTATATATGTGAAATCATCTTGACAGTTAAGCAGCCAAGTACATCATTCTGAATAATGCCTTAATGTTCTTCACTGAGATTATTGTTTATACCATATGCTTTGCTTAACATTCCATGTAATACTCTTAGATATGATTTATGGTTAGAATCACTCTTGATAAGCCATAGTGATAAACTGAAGTATTTAATTTTTACACGCAAAACCTCAATATTAAATTAAGCTCTCTAGAGTAAGAAAGATTAATTCCCATCACATTCCCTGTAATAAAGAAATGAACATTCCATTCCATACAAACTTTAATTGTAACCAAACAAATAATTGTAACTGTAACTGAACCAGCCAGTTAATAAAAAGGACCTGACTGCCTGTCTTTAGCATAATTTTTTTTAGTTCACTCCTTTTTAGTCTTTTTTTTTTTTTTTTGCTTTTTGTGCTCAAGACTTTCCTTTAACTGATCACCAAGCCTTTTCCCTAATCAGTTTTTTTTTTTTTTTTTTTTTTTTTTTTTTAACTTTTTTCCTGCACTTTGTTTACATGTATTTTAATATTTAGCTGGATCAAGTCTGAGTTTGTAACCCAATACCAAACTGAATGGCCCTAAGTTTCATATGTATTTTTGTACTTTAGTAAGTCTCACTTGGAAAGGATTTTGAAAGTTTTTTTGTTTGGCCAACAAAGTAGCAGAGCTCCATGGGACTACAATCATGACGAACCAAGAGGTCAGCAAAGGCTGTAGTGACTTCAGATTCTGCCTGCTTGCAAGAATCATCATCAGCCTTACTCCATCCACGATGGATTGAGGTTGCCAGCTGACAAGCCCCACTATCTGACCCTCATTGTTCAGCAAATGCTGTTTTCCCTTGCCGTGAAACCAGTAACCAATTACTTTGCATCCAACTGAAAAGGGTTCAGCTCTGAGACACAGGTAGACAAAACTTTGCCTCTCCTGTCTGTGAAAACAGTTGATGTCAAGAAGGTGTTCTAAATTCATATTTTTAAGTCCTGGGGAAGTTGATTATTCCTTTGTGTTCTGCTGTTCTTTGAACCACATCCTTCATTTCACTATTATTTCATTTCACACACTTGGTTGAACACACATCCCATATCCTCAGTGTGTGCTCCCCACATTGACAAAATAATCTAAAGTTGTAGCAGTGTTGTTAAATGCAGCAGAGCTTATAGTAGGTCACTTTAGTTAAAAGTTCAGAGGTAGGATGACACATTTAACACTTCCCTTCTTGTCATATAAATGCCTACCTGCATTGAATGCCTTTTTGTTCTTGTTTTCTTCCAGCCTCCCCAGTGCTGACAGTTTTTCTACCCCAGATGAATTGCCCTCACACTACAACAACAGCCTCCATAACCTTCTAAATAATCTTGCTCCACTCAAAGCCAGATTTGTCTCATTTACTCTCACTGCACCTTGGTTCACTCCCACTCTTAGAAAAAAGCAAAAGGACGTCAACTTGAAAGACTCTACAGCAAAACCGGTCTAACTGTGCAGACATGTATATGTAAGACATGTATTCAAGCCATATTCTCCCCTACAAAAAATGCATTTTTAAAGCCTTCTGATTTAATTAGTTCAAATGAACACTCTCACCTTCCTCCCCCAAACAGCAATAAAACTGAACTTCTTCTAATAGGCACAATATCCACATTAAACAAACTCCATAACTTCTCTATTCCCATCTGTAACTCCTCCATCTCCCCCTCTCCTCAGGTAAAAACTCTTAGTGTCATCCTAGACAGCATCCTCTCCTTCACCTCCCACATCAATCTATTCAAATATTAGCATGTGTTATATTTTGCATTGCACTTTGTGCTGTAAGCTATAAGTAATATACAGTAGTGCTTGAATGAACAGAAGTCATGAAACATATGTATTTTTGTGTCTATTCTTTTGCCTCTGATTTCACTCTTATATTGTCACTGTATGTTGATGTGAAGACTGAGTTAGTAGTAGAGAGTAGTTTTGCATAACAGTAGGCTGTAGGCTGACAATGGTGCGTTAATGTTGATATATTCTGACACCTATAGATACACTGTTATGATGTTACATGCTTTTATCAGTGTAGCTAGAGCACAGACAATTACAACTTTAGACAATGGTTTTTTTATTATGTGAGTCTGATGAAAGGGAAATGCTGCACAACAGTAGTCTAATCCATGGGCTACATAGATCACAGCAAAAACACTATATAAATCAACATACTGGTACGTTTTCAGTCAGTAGAAGGACGAGGACAAGAAGCTTTCAGTTTGAAGTCAAGACAGGAAACAATACAGCAGATGGTTTTGGGTTTCACAGGCAACTCTGGTCACATGTTGCAAACCCGTTTACTTGACCTGTTTAATAGTTAAAATATGTAAAAAGTACCATTTCCTTGCTTTCATTCGAACAAGGCTTCATAATATCCTCAGGAACAGCTATTTTAACACAACAAAAGAATTTTTCAGCATTTTGGTAAATTCTGAAAGTCTCTGTGTGACATCTGTGGTGTTAAGGGTCAAATATGACCCACCAATAATATTGGCAGTTCCAAAGTTTTAGGTTGCTCTGTGGATCAAATCTGGCTTAATTTACACTCTCTCCACCATCTTTGGGGGAGTGGCATAAACAATAACTTCTCTGCATACTGGTTTTTATAAACAAGGTTCATGTGGGTTTTTTCAGTTTTGTTCTGCCGCAGCATCTGTCTAACACACACATCTTGTCAATGTTCAGTTTGAAAATGTTTTAACATGCACAGACAGACACAGTTTGTGTCTGTGATATGAAATACCATGTCCTTGAATTACAATCTTGAATGTCTCCCATACTGTAGACTTGAGTCTGACACCACACATTGGTGTGAAAAATGTTAGTCACCTTGTCTGAATTGCATGAAAAGCTTGTCTAAGAGCAAAGAGGGATTGCATTTTTGGTTTTGTCTAAGGCTATAGGGAGTGGAGCATGATCAGAGTACATTATAATATTTTGACTGAAACACATTGTAAGAGTTCGTTATTGTTTCCATGCGTCAACCGGACTGAAATACCAAGTTACTGAGGCAGTAATTATGATCCCCAAGAAACTCAACCATTAGATAATCTGTCCAACCCTGTATGATCCCAGCTGTGACACTAATAGAGGCACCTCAGTGTTAATAAAGTTTCTCTGATTCTGATTTTCTAATAAAGGGACACGTCAACAGGTGGGCAAACATGAATTACTGTATGTATCAGCCACTGAATTGTATTTTGATCATCTGGAGTTATGCTGTTGAATTAAATATATGAAAATAAAATGTAAAAATAATGTAAAAGATGTCACCATGCAGTGCTGAACTGTGGGTAGAGTATATCTGCATTAGTAGTCAAGGATAGTATGCAAAGCTATGTAGAGCAATAAGACTGAATAGCTGTTGAGCCAGAATAAACGTGGCAGACTGATAATTGACCATGCAGATGCCAATGCAGTAAACATTATTTAAGTTTAAAAAAAAAAGTCATGTATATATGTTTTAAGCTGAATCTTATAATAGACACTTGTAGTTTTAAGATTGGTCTGTACAGAGCAGACACACAAGTTAAAAAGTCTACCTCCAGCCTTTCTTCTTTATGATACTTCCCAAGACAACTTCAGCCCTGGGAAAGAGAGAGAGAGAGAGAGAGAGAGAGAGAGAGAGAGAGAGATTGATTAATACATAAACATTTTTGAACTAGAGTAATTTCATATTTATAAAGCCTTTTACTCCAGAATATGCTCTAGCAAAGGAAAGATGCACTGAAAAGCTTGCTCTGGTGCTTCAACATGACTCTTTAATTGTCTTTTGCCCCAGTGAATGACAACTGGGGTTACTATAAATAGAAAGTGGTGAGGGAATGTTACTACATAATATAGTGAAGGGATGGTTTGTTCTACTCACCTTTGTTGGGAGATACTAATTTACAATTTAAGGCTCTTATAGAATTATGAAATGGGTTATTCCATTCATTTTCTCACAGACAGTTATAATTTATTTTAATTGTCTACACACAATAGACACATGGTGAGACTCTACCTCTACTTTTGCTGATTATTCATTAATGAGATTGCATATTTAGTTAAAGACACAGGAAACCTGATAAGCACTTGTATAGATACAGTATCTGATACTAATTTTTTGGTATTTGACATTTTATGTCATAGCACCTAATGTTCCCCATGAAGAGGGAACTGAGGTCTTGGAGTGGTTTTTCAATCTACCATGGAACTCTTTGGATTTTGACAGTTGTTACCACTGTATTATGCCCCTGCAGAGATATATATATATATATATATATATATATATATATATCATCCATAATTATCTTATTTTAGATTTTTTTAAATTAATTTTTTACAGCAAGTATGTTACCATGGGTTTTTTTTTTTTTTGTTTGTTTTTTTTTTTTTTTTTTTGTTTATAACCTTAACATTTGTAAAATCTGATAAAAATCTGACAAACAGCAATGGCCTTTTAAGTGTGTGATGCAGCTGAGTGGACCTGACTATCAAATGTGTATTAGCATCTTTAGCATGGATAACAAGTTTAACACCCCAAAATAAACATAATGCTGTTGTTGTGAGATGCTAATTACACCACTGCCTTTAGTAGTTGGATAATATGCCTTTAAAAGTAATGTTGTTTCCTCAGTTTCTGTGTGATACACCCCTAAGTTACTCTTCAGGTTTGTGGTATTCTTCCCGGTGATTTTGTAACCACCTGGCTTCTCTCGACAATATTTAACACTCACGTTTCCTCTTGGTGGCATTATATTTGAAGTGGGTCCAAATGTCAACCTGTTTTTCTGACCATCATTGTGTGTCAAAACATAATGAACTGACCCTTATATTTTGACGTTTGTCATACTCTTGAATCTTGGTCAGTGTTCCCAAATGTCAACCCACATCAAAAAAGTTCCCATTTGTCACTGTGACACTTGTTGTTGCACTAGTTTTCAAAGTATTGTCATGACTAGAGCAAGGACTTGGACCCAAAGGCATGACCCCACAGACAAAATCAAAAATAATAGCTTTTATTCTAGCAAAGTCGCAAACAATGATCACCCATAAAGGGGAAAAAGGCACAAAAACAAAAATACAAAATGTGAACACAAAATCACTCTTAGCGAGGAGAAAGACTGAACAGCCAGAGGAGTGAAAAAAAACAAACAAGAAACAAAGAAACAAATAATACACAACCTGACTTGAGAAACGATGATAATACATAAACCTGATGTGAGATACGAGACAGGGCGAAAGACTTGAGACAAGAGACAAGACCAGGGACAAGAGACAAAAGACCTGTGGAGGTGATGCAAGTCGGACCTGCAGGCCCACAGGCACGATGCAAGTCTCAGGTTGAGAGCATTGGAAAACACTGCACCCAAGTTGAAATGTTTCTGAGGGGTATTCCAGTGTGGCATTCAAGAAAGCTGTGATTAAACTGGCCTGGCATGAACCTTAGGCTTGGGGTACAGAAGCCAGTTGCGTCTTACTCCATGTTTTGTCTTAAGTGATTGACTTTGTGTAAAAGCACCAAATGTGCACCAAATTTTATACTGAACCTCAGTGTGGCACAGCAAACTACTGGCCCAAGTAAACTGGACAGACCTACATAAAGTTACAACATCAGATCCATTAAATGAGTGTTTCCTTTATAACTTTTGTTAGTTTTGAACATAAATACACTTATAAGACCTTGTAATGATTATTGCTATCCTGCATCAACTTGTAAGGGACCCCGACAGGCAGACAAGAGGGACCCCACATGAAACACAACAGCTCAAAAAGTTAACCCACCCAGAATTGAGAGGTGTCAGCAAGAGAGGAAAGCAGTTCACTGACTGCATGTTGTTAACATCACAGCCATCAAGCATCACATGGGTGAATTGCAGGCTGAAATTCAGGAACAACTAGAAACAACAGGCCCAGTTACAAACCATAGAAAGTATGGTAAAGGGCGCAGTTTTGGTACTTAATATCCATAGCAAGACCCAACTCAAAACCATACGTGCAGTGGAGATCCTCCTGTCAGTCCTGCAGGTGGATTATGCTCACACACAACTGGTAACTAAGCTTATGTCAGACATGCTTCAGCTGACAGTTTAGCCATGAGCAGGATGCCTCTGTGCCTCATACCTCTCTCCCAAGAACAAGACATCCTTTCCACTGGCACTAGAGATTTAGTGACACAGGGCGAAGCACATGTTAAAGCGCACACTTCGCATGTTGTTGCCTGACAGTAACCCTAAGCTGTATTTAGCCCCTAACTCCTGCATCTGCACCCTGACTGAGGACATCCATTATCTTTGCTCCACCAATATCAAACTACCTATGGGTTGACGTTCCAGAGAGTGCCACCTTCCATATAGAATCCAGACCAGCATTGAGACAGCAGACTTTTTTTGAGCAAGCATGCTTTGGAGCTTAACCCAACAGGATCACTCAAATACAATACGCAGGCCCATTGACTATAGATGTACGCCCTATCAACGATTTGCTTAAAGAAATAGCCTCTCAGGCTAAATCCCCCATTCAACCCTAACCCTATGCCAAGTCTACACTTAAAACAGTGATAGCTGCCATCGTCGGCTTAGAATACATAACTTTCAGCATAACATACCTCTATTTCAAGCATACTAAGACATTGCAGTCCCAGATCTATAAAAGCCTTAAAAGCCTTGAAGAAGGGAATTCAGCGCATGAAACCAGGACGAAAACCTGGTCAAGGAGCTATTGGCAGTTGGAGAGGAAACCGAGTTTGTAGGTGACAATGTAACAAATGCTCCTGCAATTTTAGAACTAACTGACTAACTTTGTCACAGAATTTTATATGTTCATGCTTAGTCACTATAGTACATAGACCAGGGGTCGGCAACCTGCGGCTCCAGAGCCGCATGTGGCTCTTTCACCCCTAAACTTTAACAGGCTGAAGTTGAGCTCACTTTATCACAACAAGACTCATCTCTGATTGGTATTTGTCTGCTACTCCCATCAAAAGAAACAACACATCACGGACTGTAATTAGTAGTAAGGTGTGAACGTCCTTCCATACCAAGGACTCACTGTCTTTCAACCTATCTACCTTATGGGGCTTCCAAACAGTGCATAGAGGAGTGCATACCTCTACTGCATTCCATTGTAATGGTTTCTTCCTTTCAGCACTTGTATGAAACAATGTGAAATTCTCCAACCCTCTTAATTCCTTCTAAACCCTTCTAAATGAATGTTCCCAATAATGTAATGCAACTCTCAGATTTCTAGTCCTTAGAAAAGCTGAGATGTGTATCTCATGGACTGCGCCATATATTCACCATACTGCCCCCCAGGTTTAATTAGGTACTTTCCATACAAGCAACATACAAAGTTTTCCCAATTTTTTTTTTCTTTTCTATCATTTGTTGTGTAATTTATCTTCAGAAATTGGAATTGTTAGAATTCATTTAACGTGTTTGATCACCTAACCACATTGTCCCATTTTCTTTTAATACCTTATGTTTGAATAATCTACGTAAATAAACTCATCTACCTTAGGCTATTGATCGTGGATTCTAAGAACTGTTAGATCTCTGTCCGTGTACGTTTTAATCAGTTTAGTTTTAATTTGAGAAACAATGGACCAATGTCATAACATTACAACTAAAAGATCTTAAGTATCTTTCTTTACCTACAGCTGCCTTTTGCACTCTTTATTGTGTTGTAGATTTAACTATAAATAGATGATATTGCCACTATTGGCCACCAGGCTGTGCTCAATGACCCATGATGACAAAGTGAAAACATGTTTAGAAACTTCTGAAAAGATATTAAAAATCCAAAACTTATTTTTGTGCACGATTGTTTTCACTTGTTGCATTTGATACAGTTGCCCTGTATAAGTAGATCATGTTTTCAGACTTTCAAAATGTCTTGAATCTCCCTTCTATGCCCTTCCTTCCTACCTTCTCACCATACCTACATTTGTGTTTGTTGATAGATCATTGTTCTTTATCATTGTAACTAACCTGCATAAGTGCACAAATTATTGTTCTTTTGGCATTTCCAGCTGTTAGCAAACCGCTTCAGGTGTACCAATACCATCCTCTTCTCTGGAGTTGGGTTTGTGCTGATTTGCATGTAGCGTGAGAAAACCAAGACAGTTGCAATCAGATTTGTAATTCAACCATACATGTTTATATGGCCAAGATTAAACATGAGTGGATTAAGTTTAATTGGAGCCATACTTACTTTCCAGCACCATACACTTCAGCTGTGTCAAACAGATTGATTCCATTCTCATATGCCAAAGTCATCAGTTCCTCTGCCACCTTCAACAACAAATTTGAGATGATAAAAATCAACAATTGTGAAACAATTGTAATTTTTCTCCATCCATCCTCTGAGACACCCTTTCTGCTGACAAGTTGAAAGGTTCTTCACAATGTAAACAGTTATATCAAGAGTGCCTCACAATATAGTATATCCTATCGAAGAAAGACTTAACCACACTGATGGCCATATCTGTACCATTTTGTAAAGATATTCAAGGTCCCCACCAGATGAATCCTAATTACTTTGGTGATCCCTGCATTTTCATCAGTTTGACAGTTATTTGTTCATATATGAAGATCTTTAAAGCTCTTTTAGGGCTGTACTTTCACTATGCAAGCATAATGGCAGCTGCAAAGTGTTTCGTTGGGAACACATCCTGTGTGGGCATCTCCAAGCTCACCTGCTATTTTGGTAAATTTACACAAAGTGCAAAGGGCTGACTGAGGTAGTTATTGATAAATTCACTGTTTAGCCGGTCACATGACTGGCCTCATTACCCCTATAACAGCTGTGCCAGTCACAGTGATGCACAACAACTACAGCTCAATAAATGGAAAGATACTTCTCCAGAAAATGATATTGTTGTCTGAATGATGCAGTGCAACGCAATCTGAACACAGAGCGTTTTGAAGTTTTTAACATAAATGGTCGCATCAGGCCATAAAATGAAAGTTGGAAAGGAGGCAACTTCTGACATCTTCTGCATTGAACTATGGAAAACTGAGTCATAATGAACCATTCTTATGTATTTAGTATTGTATGGGGAAGTACTGGGTGGTGTTACTTTGTAGCAGCCTGGGGTCATTTGCATGTGATTTAATGACAATGGAAGGCCTTGTGTAGCGGCACTGCATTCTGCACAAAACCATAATGCACACCAGTCACTTCCCAAACACAAGCTGGAGATTTATCAATGTCTGTGTCCTTCTGCCTCCAGATGGCTGGGAAGCGTTAAGAAGTTTTTCATACAGTATAAAGCACAACAGACAACACATACTAGAAGAATCACTCACACCAATTTTTAGATAAATACAGACTGATTTACCAAAGTTCATGCTTTGAACAAACATGTTTTTTATGCCAATGTAAATTACTCTAATGGAGTGATAAATAAAACAGGCTCATTTATATTTTAAGCATTGTTCTGTCACTGCTGTGCATTTGCTCCATTTAGTTTGCTGTTCCGTTTACTTTGCTGTACTCTTTTCCTGGTGCTGTGGCAGCCACAGCACCAGGAAAAGAGTTGGTTCTGAGATGTCTGACCTAAGACACTCTTTTCCTCCAACATATCAACAACTGGTTTTGTGCTGCCCCATTTTAATGAACCTCCTACCTGTTTTTTCCTCTCCTTCCACCTGTGAACCACACACTAATGCAGAAGTTGAGTGGCACTGGAAAAACTGATGCAGCCCTAAAAAGTAAACTTTGGATGTGAGGCATTGGAGGTTTGTTCAAAATGTTCTCTACGTGTTGTGGCAGTGATATAGTTTTTAGCAAAAAGAGGACTGGCATTTATAGTAAATGACAAGCTCCTGGCATTTTAGAGTTAATATCCCAGTGCTGTCAACAACATAGGAAGAGTTCCCTGAGTTAATGGGAGAAATATTTCTTTGTCATCATAGGTTCTACTCCAGACCTAGCTCATGTAAATTGGTTAACATTTATCTTTAGATTTGTTAGCAAGCAAAGTAAGACAGGCATGCAGATATGCGCCTGCCATGGTGGACAGCCTTCTGCTAGGCTCATCCAATTGTAGAGACCAGTCATTTGATAATGCCAGCAATATGCTGGGGTGTTACAATGTGCACTGCAAACACACAGCTGAGCTGACTCCACTAAAGTCCTTTGGTGGGACCACTGTGTAGTAAGGGAAGCCTTAGAGACCTCTGCAGCATCCCCAACATCACTGGCCAAGAAAGTTCAAACATGCCTCTACTTCCCCCATCATGTGCTCCTTCTACCAAGGGACCATCAAGAGTATCCTCACTGGCTGCATCACTGTGTGGTATGGAGGCTGCACTGCCTCCTGCCGAAAGGCCCTGCAACACATAGTAACAGCCAGCAAGATGTTCACAGCCATCCATCATGGACATTTTCCACACCCGCCTCACCCACAGAGCCATCAGCATTGCTGGTGACACCTCGCACCCCTCACACACTCTCTTCACACAGCTTCCTGCCATCAGGGAGAAGGTACTGGAGTCTCCGGGCTCCACAAGACTCTCAAACAGCTTCATCCACCAGGCTGTCAGGATGCTGAACTCCATCCACTACCTCCCTCCTCTTCCCCCAGGGTTAGGGTTAGCCCCCGGACCACAATCCAACTTTTCATCTGCTGCTAATTAACCATCTTCTGTGCACTGTTTCATTCTGCACTTTACTCACTTAATAAATTTGTACTAATGCCAACTATGCTGCTGCCATACTGCACACTCTGACTGTACATAGGTTTTCTTTCTTATTCTACTTTATTTTACCTAAATACTTATCTGTACATAAGTTTTAATCTTTATTTTTACTTAGTGGCACCTGAATTTTTTTTTTAAATCTTTGTAGGTGAAAATGAGAAAAGAGAAAAAATTAGAAAAAAAAAATACATAAAGTGGCTAATTTCTGGATAACTATTCTTATTCATTTCCAGATGACTTTTGCAGCAACAAAAAGTGGCAAGCTTACAAGTCCTGTTATGGCAGTCGCTCAATTACCTTCTCCTGTCTGTGGTGGTGCACATATTTTTCAAAACAAAAGCCTCAGAGGACTTTGTTAAATCACTACCATCTGATTATGAACATTCATTCATCGATATTCTATACCGCTTGATCCATCAGGGTCACGGGGAGCTGGAGCCTATCCCAACTGACTATGGGTGAGAGGCGGGGTACACCCTGGACTTGTCCCCAGTCAATCCCATGGCTGACACACAAAGACAGACAACCACTCATGCACACACTCACACCTGGGGGCAATTTTTTAGAGTAGCCAATGCGCATGTTTTTGGGATTGTGGGAGAAAGGCAGAGTACCCGGAGAAAACCCATGCAGGCACAGGGAGAACATGCAAACTCCGCCCAGAAGAGCCCAGACCGGGTTCGAACCTGTGCTACCCTGATTATAAACAGTGTTACTTTATTGATACACACATTACATATATAATTGAAATATTACATTAAATTAAGCCAAAAATACAAACACATACAAACAATACAAGCACATACACCTCTGTTTGGGGTGCTGTTCATGCCAGAGACCACGTCTGACAGTGAAGTGTCTTACAAAGAGAACCTGCTTTCCCCTGCCTATCCCTCTGATTTTGACAGAAGTGTTGCCAATGAACTGATTCACTTCAAATCTTTCATTAGACCTGATGGACTGAACACACCTCTGTCGAAACGTCTGAAAAAAATGTGGATTACAGTCAACATTTCTCAACATATACATTGCAGTCAGGCTGTGTAAGAGACACTTCTTGTCACAAACTGCCTGGGAGAATGGTCAGTTTCACAAATTAAAGGGATTAAAAATGAACTAAGGACAAAGATGGCACTGAGACATCATCCGGTGCTCGTAATTCGCTCTTGGGATCAAGCTGATGGTCTGCCCCAAGGTGAACTGTCTTCTGTCCCAGCCCCTGCCTCTCGGCACCCCCTTGATATTCTTAGCAGAGGGTCCCATGGGGTCTGAAGCGTTTACTTAATTAGTATTCAAGTATTCAGGCCTGATTGCTTGAATACCACAGCTAGGAATAATGGAACAGTAGTTGAATTCTAGTTTTCTATCTGAACTGGGGCTGTGATTAAGAGGGATGGCTGGGGGCAATCGTATTCAGCTGCTAGAGATGAAATTCTAGGACTGGCGCAAGACAGACGAAAGCGAAAGCATTTGCCAAGAATGTTTAGGTGGTTTAGGTAGGATACTTTCTCTGGTTATTTATTTAGATTTATTTATTTTAAGGTGTGTTTACTGATCTGCACATGGCATGTACAGAACGAAACAGATCTAAAATGGTAGTAATTGAATTTATGTGAAAATAAGGAAAACACGTTCAAAGTAATACATGCTGTGAGGTTGTGTGTTGCCCTGAGTTATTATGCAACCAGACTGTATGTGTGCTTGTGGAAAAATTAAAAATTATGTCATAAAAGGGAGCAACAAATCAAGTCATCATTTTCCACATCATCCACAAACATATGTCTTTGAATCAGTCCCACAGCAGCTAAGCTGTGATACATCTGTCAGGTGTTTGGCCATAAAACCAAAATATTGGACAAACTGACTGAATAATACCAGAAGATGAAGAGTCAGAGGATCACCAGTGTTCTTACAGTTCATCCTGTGGGAATCACAAATGTCTGTACCAAATTTCATTGCAATTCATCTAATAATAGCTAGACATGCAGATGCATTTCAGGCTGGGCCTGAATCCTGAAAGCATGGCTAAAGATTATCTGTGTAAATTTACCATCAAAGATATATTGAGCTGAATCAAAAGCAAGCAGTATTTCAACATGTTTAAAGTTTCACATTTGTACTTCAAAGTTAAATCCAAATGGATAGGTCTCAGTTATTTATTTATTTATTCATTCATTCATTCCAGTTTACTGCATCTCTCATCCAGCTTCAAAGCCTGTTCCAATCAAAACACTTCGCTAGTCGGTTATGGCAAAGATTGAATCCATGTACTTTACTTGGTGAAACTATTCTCTCAATGTTACACCCTGTTAAGCCTGAGCTTGGATTGTATTAGACTGTACAGGTGCTTAGGGATTCTCTCCTACCTCATTCATTATCTGTCCTCCAAAGGTAACCCACGTGCCTGTGCAAAAATAAAATTGTACAAAAAACACACACACATGAATATTATAGAGAGTAAAACACATTTTGTTTCTATTAATTTTCATCATCAGTCCACAGTTGATGGCTGTATGCTGCTGCTGCACATCACATGTGCATGGTTTCAAAGTTTGAGAGGAACACAATTATATCATTGGAGGAATTTGCAGGTGCACACATGTCTAGGGAGCCCACTGCAAGAAGCGTGTAGCAAGTTTTCACACCAAATCTCTATTTAATGATCTCGAAGTCGTCTGACAAAATAAACAATAAAGGTTCATGACAACAGCTGTACAACTGTGGAGATGCTCCTTATTAGTACTAAAACTGTTGGTTGGAACCAAAAATTCATAACCCTGGCCAGTATCATGGATAGATTCTTACTAAATTGTAAGAATAAAAGTGCTAAGAAGCTTCTAAGCACTAAAGTGTTCCAGTGTCTTCCATAGATAGTCATAGTCTTGCTGTCATTGTTGATGCAATTGCAGGTATACAGGACACTCACCTAATCCAAGACAGGAAACCCTTAGCCCCGATTTGCCCAGATTTCTGCAGACAAAAAGAAAAAAAAAAAAACAAAAACAAAACAAACAAATCACAGTCCAGTGAGCTGTACAACAGCAAATTATAAAGTACAAAATAAATCATTTTATCAATATAATTCATATTATCAATATTAATTAGTTATTAATGAAGTGAATGAGAGGGCAATCACATTTATGTTGCAGCACAATGAATGAATGAAAACATTTGCATCATTAGTGTAACAAATTAAACAGCATTAAAAGGCTTGTCAGGTGCCAAAACACATTTTATCTTTCATACCAACCATCACCAGGTAACTAAAAATACACTGTTGCAAAGTTATGCTGCTGATGGTCCTACGGGTACTCTAGCTTGGGACTCCCTGAACCACTAGGTGCAGTATGGTACTGTTTGAGCATCACCTTTGGGAAGCTGTAATGTTGTCCATCTTTATATACCATCATTGGTGATGATGCATAGCTGTGTGGCTAGCGTCATCCTGAGGCTCACTCACTGGCAAGTCTGATGATGGGGTTCTAATTTGCATGGTAATTAGGTTCTAGATGTTATAATACATCTATGTTTATGGTAAAATCTTCTGACTGAAAGCATCACACTCTTTAAATCAGACATTAAAAGTAACCTACAGTGGATGGTAAAGACAAGGATGGCATGACAATTTGTGATGTGTACATGTGATGCACACACAGGCAGTGCAGTGCTGCAGGAGAGCACCACATCGACACTCCACTGTTTATTTCCTACAAGTTAGGAAACAAAAAGTTTGCAGTTTGACTAACCTGGTTGAAATTAATATACAATTTTTAAGCACGTGAAGCTCCAATCATTACTAAAGAATCTATCATGCAAGAGAGCCAGTTAAAAAACAGATCTGATGGAATGGTGGAAGTTGTCACATTGAAATTTACAGTGTATTGACTGAGACACAACATTAATGTATGCATTCAGTAACATGCAAGTAAAAATTCCACTTTAACAGTTTCCCAGTAGCAGCCGGTAGCTGCAGTGAATTACATTATTTTTTCCTACCTAGCTATCCTTAACTGGTAAAGATGAAAAGACAGGGAAACATTAATTCATTCACCATTCAGTTTCTTGATTTGTGATGCATTTGCAACGAAACATTACAAAGCCAGTCTGTGAAACACAGCATGTGCTTTGTCTACAAAGCCCGCTAGTAATGAAAGCTTAGCTATGCTGAAATTAGTGCCTATCACAGTCAAAATTTTAATTAACATAATGTTATATTTGGGTGCCAAACTCATCATCAACCTGCATCAGATGATTAGTGCTGTACAGGCCGTCACTGAACTGTTGCCATCTTTGACCAGGAAGAGGTGTTATATTATTTTTTGTCTAATACTAGCTGAGTTGCTAGTAGAGAACACAAAGAAAAATATAGGAGCATTAGAAATCACATTACCCAACTGTATTTATTTATTTTATGACTTCAGCTTACCTGTAAGTCATGCCAGTGGAATACGACATGCTGTCCCTGAGTGATACATGGTTCATCCTTAGGAAATCCTCCAGGTTTTTGAGCTGAGCAGCTGCACGAACCTCTTTTAGGCGCTGAAACTCTGCTAACTGGCGGCTGCGCTGCTGCCTTTCTTCCTGCTCAAGCGCTTGCTCTGACAAGAAGCAACTCAGGCCACTGTGCATGCTATCACTCATGGATGACAGAGACAGTATCTTTCCCCCAGACCCACCGCTTCCACTGCTGATGCTACTGCTTCGACAAATCCCGCTGCTGTCTCGACTCCCAGGTGGCATTCCTCCACTGCCCCCAGGCTTGGGCATCTAAAAGTTGACAACAAAACAAACTCTAGTGTCACAACCAAACAGGAGTGTAATAGAGCCGTGGCTATAAACATGCTAATCTAAGACGGCCAGTCATCCAGACAATCCTTAAATGCTTCTCAAACCAGTTATCATGTGTATCACGGCTTGAAACATAGTCACAACCATTTCATTGTCTCTGCTCTGTCTCTGCTGTCTGCATTATTGAAGCACAAACACTAAGTAATTTATAGGTGAGTGACGTATTGTATGTGACAGACAGATGTGCTTTGCTGTTTGTCTGTGTGAATGAAAAGATGAACATGCACACACGCATATGATGACGCTGTCTGAAACAGTGAAAGATCCATTCTCACATACAAGCTGCCTGGGTGGACATCTATAAAACTGTGCCATGCATGAGGGTAATTCTCTAGCTGGCTCAAGGAAGAATTGAAAGTCTCACAGTTAACTTAAGAATCTCTGCTAAATTGTTTTGGAGTGTCAGGTAAGAGAAGATAGCACAGTGAGTATAGGCTTAACCCTCACATGTCACCGGAGCCGTATTTGTCCTTGTGTGCAAGTTTTTCCTATTCGTTTAGCCACCATTTTGGCTGTGTTAGTGCATGTGACACATTCTTTTGTTACAAAGTCGCTTTCTTGACAAATTTTAAAATTCAAATTTTAAATGTTATGATAGAGCAGCAGAACACTGTGAAACAAAATTGGCATCCTCCTGTGACCTTGGAGACAAAAATGTCTAGCTAAAAAACTGCTATAAAAATAGTATAAATTATTATTTTTTTCGGCTTTTTTCATTTAAATCTTTTGATCAACTTCAGATCTTATCAAAACTATTAAATAATGAATAATTATCACTATTTTAACCCTTTATATGCCAGTTTGATTACATGACGCAATGATTTTTCTAAAAAAAACACCAAAAAATGTGTTATTTTCCATATAACAAATGTTGGGTAGCTGAGGGATTTTTTTTAAATCAGTCTTGGGTATGTCAACAATTAGCCAAAATATTGACTTTGATGCATTATTAGTTTTTGTGTAGCATCAGATTTAAAATTTACTACCCTCTTGAGTCATTAAGGACAAAAACGTCCACTTAAAACAACTGCTATAAAAATAGTATAGATTAATATGTTTTTCAGCTTTTTTGGGTTAAATCTTTTAATCAACTTCAGTCCTTATCAAAACTATCAAATATTGAATAATTATCAGGATTTTAACCCTTTAAATGCCAGTTTGATTACATGATGCGAATATTTTTAATGAAAAAACACACAAAAATTAAGTTATTTTCCATATAACAAATGTTGGGTGGCTGAGGCATTTTTTTTTTTATCAGTCTTGGGTATGTCAACAATTAGCCAAAATATTGACTTTGATGCATTATTAGTTTTTGTGTAGCGTCAGATTTACCCTCTTGAGTCATTAGCAGACAAAAATTTCCCATTGACTTCCATTAAAACCACTTTTTTTTTTTTTCTCTCATAGCCATTACAAAATATAATCATGCATTCTGTGATGTTAGGGTTTCATTTTTGAGAAAAATAGTAAAATTTGACATTTTTATTGTTCACCACTAAAATCAGCCATTTCCCCATTATAGGCCTATGCATAAAATTCCTGTATTTTCATTAGTTATTGTGCTTGTGTTATTGAGCTTAGTAGGCTATTTTAAGAGTGTGTGTGTGTCTGTGTATGTCTGTGTGTGTGTGTGCGTTGGTATATATGGTATAGACGGACAATTCACCTGAATACGCACCGACACTACACGGACTTTTGGGATTAGACGGACCTTGCCGATGTCCGCGTAATTCGGACAGTGTATCTGCGTTTGGTAGTGTCTCAAGAACATTTTCTCTCTTTTTCTTCGAAAGTCCCTCTTTACCACTTGACCTGATTTTGAGTGTATCCCAGTGTATAGAACAGCGCAGCCTGTCGGCGCCGGCTGTATTGCACTTTCATACACATTTTCGATACACACGGCCACATTGGGCGGGCTGCGTTGTGATTGGCTGGTTCACGCGGCGTCATTTCTAGCTAGATGACACGCCCCCTTTTCGGATCAAGTTCACCGTGGTGGCAGCGGCAGATTAAATGGACACGGGTAAGCATATATATTTGTACATACAGTAGCTTTTTTTTTTGATTGAACGTTTTTGCAAGTTACAGTAACATATATGTGTATGTTTTAGCGTGCTGATTGAGCAGCTATAGCTATAGCTAGCAGCTATGGCCTCGGTTCAGGCTGTGGGAGATGCTTGTTAGACAGCTAACATCGGCATGCAGTCGCTCCTTGCTAGTTAATAGAATAGCAACAGGCGGAGAAGAGGACAGGGGCAACATTATCGGGCGGCTCAGGTTTGGTGTACTGGATCGAAATAGGAATTATTTATTTAAGTATTTTTTGGCTGTCCTTGCTTATAATAAGCTAACGTGGCTAAATTAACCCGTGGCTCTGCGCCCGTCACGTTCCTCCCGTAAATACACAACTCTTTGCTAGAAGAGAGAACAGGTTGTGGAGAGGAAAACCGATAATCAGCTTGCTAGCGGCTGATGTTTGTCATTGAAAAAATAAAAATATTATATATATATATGTATATATGATTTCATATATATACCGGATATGTACGGATATATAAACCATTGGTTTTAATTTCCTGAAGCTAACGTAATTAGCACGTGTGTGACCACCTGTACTGTAGCTACGAGTTTTGTAGCCTAGGTATTGTGTTATACAGGCAAGTAGTGACACAGACGGTTAAAGGGATTAAAAACAGCATTTGTAATGTCAATCTGTAAACTTAATTACCTGAGGACAGGGGCAGGAATGAGTTGTGATCACAGTTTCGAGATCAGGCTTTGCATGTTGAATTGGTTAGTTGATATTTTTTTTTTGTAAGATTTTTTTAGTTTAAAAAAATTGTGGTACATTTAATTACACATATATTTTTTGAAGTCTGGGTCTGGATGAGAACCAGTTGCTTTTTGTTGGTTAGTCAGAATAATTATTATGGAATTATGGAACAGTAAGAAACCCTCTGATAACAGAAGTACTGTAATGATAACATCCCAAGCCCTCTTAGTGTTAATGTCATGATTTCAATCTGTGAAATCATACAGACCATAGAATGCAGTTTCAAAGGACTATAAACACAATGTTATACCCACTGCTGTCACACCACACAAAAGATAACCAAACAAGGCTGCTACCCTGTTTAAATTGTTATTTTTGAAAAATTATCATTGAAGTAGACTTAAGTTGAAGAAGGAGATGGTGTGATGAGCAAGAGAACATGATTGAAAAAGAATGATTTTAACACAGGATAACAGATAAGTAGATAACAGTTTCACAGCTATTGATCTTTGTGTTCAGATCATGCATGACAGTAAACATGTCAAGGCGAAGACGGATAAATCCAAAGGAGGATGCAAAATTTTATGTGAGCACTGGAAGGGACAAAGTCGGACTCGACATAAGATTCATTAATGCTTTGAAAGGTTAGTAGCATCCTCTAATTGTTAAATCATGATTTAAGATTACAGATTGCACCTTATTTTTGTCTAATATTTGTTATTTGTGCTATAACTAGGTCGTGGTATCTTCACATCTATTCCATTTGAAAAAGGAGAGTTTCTGTTGGAATATCGAGGGGAACTAATAAGTAGTCAAGAATGTGAGAGGAGACAGAGACTTTACCATGCCAGCCTGAAGGTGTTCATGTTTGAGTTCCGTTTTAATGGAAAACTGTGGTGGTGAGTGCTGTCATTGTTTTGTGTAATCAGAAATAAATGACGCTTTTTTTTTTTGTTTTACTGAACATATGCAATGGGGTCCAAAAGTCAGAAGCCAGTTTCCAACCTGTATTGGTATTGGAAGGCTTCTAAGTCAGGCTAAGTTATATTGCCTAATTACACATGATTTGTAATAATGTGTTACATGTGTTTTTGTAGTGTTGATGCAGCAAAAGAGGATGGGTCACTTGGAAGAATTGTAAATGATGACCATATAAATCCCAATGCCAAGATGAAGACCTTGACAGTGGAAGGGAAGCCCCATCTGTGTTTGTTTGCAACACGTGACATAAGTCCAGGAGAGGAGATCACCTATAATTATGGTGACTCAGACTGGCCGTGGAGATGCAAGGTGGTTTAATTTTTACTCTGTGGAATTGATAGTTCTTATAAAGGACATGCTCTTACTATACAAAAATTCATTTACATATAAACATTTTATATTTTCCATCTCGCTTTGGCTTTAACACAGTTTATACTGCATTAAATAGAGTAATTAAATGTCATGGTTGATGTACTGAAATACATCTACATTGCCGCATACACACATCTATGATATTGACTGTATTAGAAAATGAATTTTACATGATTTCATCAGTCTGATATTTGTTATTAAAATCTTCAGACACTTGAAGAAACATCTACAAAGGGGCAAAAGGCTGAGGTATCACCCATATCAGAGCCCTCTACAAGTACTCAAAAGGCATCAACAGGTCGGCGACCAAAAAAAGCATCTTCGACTGCATCAACTGGTCTTATCAAAAGCTTTGATGAGGTAAGTTAGATTTTCATGCAGTATAAACACAGATACACTACCACATGCAGGTGGCAGAAATTAAGTGTGTATGATGGGTTCTATAATTACTTCAAGTGTATTGGGACTGTTGGCTGTACTGAGCTACTACTGGGCATTGACTGGTTCAACTCTTTGATGCTGAGACAATCAAACATAATTTCTTGATCAGGATATTATTATATCACCTCGCTTGTTGCAGGATCTTGATAAGGAAATACCTCAGGAAACATCTGAGACTACAATTTTACCATCCATGGTTAATGATTTCGAAGAGGTATATCGTCATTAATAATAGTTTGTCATTAATATCTTTCATTAGATGTTTCAGATAATTATCCAGCGAGATTCTAAGCAAAGCTTTCCTCTCATTCTTTTTGTGAAATGTAGGACTGTTCTGTTTAGTCAAACCTCACATATCCTCTTGAGTGGTACATTCGCAGTACCTGTGTGTTAAATGTCTCTTCTCCATATGCTTTATGTGCTACAGCTAATGACCGACAGCAGCTGC